>OZ038386.1:70926507-71341507 GCA_964036045.1 Eutreptiella sp. 'Long Island Sound 2002'
CGCCCCACCTGGACCCCCCCCCCCCCCCACCGAACCTCCCGGACCGCCCCCCCCCCCAAAGCCCACAGGAGGGGTCGGCGAGCGGTATAGCCCTCAGGGTTCCGTCTCGTCTGAGGTGACCAAGGCGCAGCGGGCTCACCGGGAGCTCCGCTCCCTTGAGTGCTCCTGGGGCAGGGAAGTAGTCAGCACGCCCAAGGACCTTCCATCCATAGTGTGCAGTGCCACCTGTGACCCTCTGGGTCAGTCAAGGAGCGCCACAGGCCACATGCCCCGTGCACCCCTCTGGGGTTCAATCGTGGGCTGGAGGAAGCCGCAAGTCACCCGACCTACAGACTCCCCCAGCAGCCTTAGTGTAGGGCTCCCCTGCCCCGCTGCTGGGGCCCGGAGCACCAGGCACACACATCCCCCCCCACACGCTGATAGGAGGACCGCAGCGCAATGGAGACAAAAGGTGTGCAACTGTGCCCTGACCCAGTGTTCTGAACCCCCCACATGCCCTGAGCGCGCGCGGCATACACACAGGCACGGCGGTATCTCCCTCCCACCAGCGCCTTGGTGGGGTTCGGGGATCGTCAACAGTCTGGGGGGCTGTGAGACCAGACAGCCGGGGTAGGGCCCAGTCGTGCTTGTGAGGGAAGGACACACTGGCCGTGGGAACCCGCCTCGGGTGCGAGCCACGACCCAAACCAAACCAAACTACCCCAAGCCCCTCCTAGACCCCCTCCCCCAATCGCCCCTCCCTGAACCCCCCCTCCAATGCCCCCCCCGCCCCAGGGGCCTCCGGCCAACAGTTAGTTGGAGGGTAGTTGGCGTCCAGAACCGAGGGGTTGCCCCCCCCCCCCGGGGGGGTATTGCCTTTTTGCCTTTACAGGTTTTCGTAAGAGGCTTTTGGCACGGTGAACGCATTTCTGGGCTGGCCCACAAATTGCCTTCCAAAATTTCAGGACCACTGGGGAGGGGGGTCCCAGCCCCCTCACCCCCGCCCCTTAAGTGGAACCCTGCCTGCTGCTACCCCCTAGTGTGCATTGCGCATCTGTGGCAATGGTCGCGCATGTCCAAAGGACACGAGGTGCTGTTTCCGCAATTTGCCCCGCCTTTGCCGTTGTTTGCGCGCAGGGGCGGGGGCTATTCAGTTTGGACAGGGCGCCCGCGAGACGTGAGCTGTGAACTAGAGCCGTCCACCAGGACGTTCTGGAGCCAGTTCACTGAGAGGGGGGGGAGGGGGGCAATTGGGTGGAGGGGGGCTTGGGCTCTCATCCACCCCTCATTCCTGGTCTTCCCGGGCCCCCAAAGAGTCAGGGGTGATCCACCCCGCCTCCCGCCAGTGCAGTAGCACACGCACAAACAGGCACCGAAGCGGGCCTGCCATGGTGATTTACCCCTGGCTGATGTGATAGAGATATCCACGAGCACCATGACGCCGACGCATCCAGTGACGCAAACGCAGGGATTGCAGTCTCCACATTTTCCGGCCAGTGGGAAAAAACGAAATTTACCATTGGGAAAATCTTGTCGTGCCCTTTTGGTACACACACTCAGGCAACGGGATTCATTCCTGAAGCCCCCCCCCCTCCCAACAGGGATTTATTAGAACAGAGGAGGCATTCGCCTTTTCAAGTCCTGGACGCTAGTGCGATTGAGGGGATCAGGGGGTTAGCGGGTGAGAGCTCATCTATATACAGCTGTATACAGATATATAAGGCCCTTACCCCCCCCCGCCCCCCCAGCGTATCGCGGCGCGACGGAAGGACCCGGGCCTCCGTCCTATGTGGGATCCTCTGAGGAGCGACCCTGCCCAGACCTCGGGCTGTGCGCTCCCCCATCCGCGCCCGCAGGTGCAGGTGCGGCTGCGGGGGGTTGGGCGCCCCCCCCTCCCCATGACTGCACTTGCCGAGTGAAGCCAAGGCTCAAGAGCCCCCCCCGTGGGGCGGCAAACGGGCTGCCGCACCCCTGCGCTGCGAGGGGCGCCCCTGACGGTCTGCCCCACGCGCTGCCCTGCCCCCCCGAGTCGCACTGCCGCGCTCCTGCGCCCGTGCTGCCCCCCACGGAAGGGAGGGGGGGGGGGCTGCGTCGTGCCGGGGGGGGGGGGGGGCGGGACCACCCTGTCCCCGACCCTGGCCCTGTCCCTGACACCCCTGACCCAGAGCAGCAGCCTCTGGCTGCCCCTGTGCCTGCACCCCAGGTTGCCCTGCAGCACCCTGCTGCCCCAGACCCTGCCCTGCAGCATCCTGCTGCCCCACACCCTGCCCTGCAGCATTCTGCTGCCCGACCCTGCCCTGCAGCATCCTGCTGCCCCAGACCCTGCCCTGCAGCATCCATCTGCCCCAGACCGTGCCCTGCAGCACCCTGCTGCCCCAGACCCTGTCCTGCAGCATCCTGCTGCTTCTGGTCACTGAGGGGTGGGGAGGCACCTTGACCCTGCCCATCCCGAAGCCACCCTGCAGCTCCTTGCTGCTCGCGATCCTGGGGTGGGGGTGGGCCACCCTGAGCCCCATCCGCCCGCGCCGCATCAATGAGCGCGGCCGAGATGGAGCCAAAAACGTCCACAAGGCTTGCGCGCCCCTGTCCCTGCCCCCCGCCCCCGCCGCGGGACGCACCCACAGTTGGAGGGGGGGGGGGGGGCAGTGAAGTTGTGGCTGACGACGCAGCCAGCGGGGGTGCCCGCAACCACCGCCCCCCAGGAGATATGAGGCCAGAGCCACTGAGGCTGGTCGCCCGTGGCTGGGACCGCGGCTGTGGCTGACCCGCCCCCCCGCCGCCCGCCCCCCCCCCCGCATACCCCTGTGGGTGGTGGGGGTTGGAGTCCCGGGAAGAGTCGGGGAGAGATGACCCTGCCCTAGGAGGGGGCCTCCGGCGCGGTGGCTCGTCGTCGGAGGAGGAGCCGACGCGTGGCGGCCGCTGCCTCCGCCCCAGCACTGCCGGCGGCAGCACGCGCCGCCGCGCCTGCGGCGGCTCATCCTCTGATGAGCCCCGCGGCGACTCCCGCCCTCGGGAGCCCAGCACCGTGCCTGGGGGGGCGCAGGCGGGTGCACCTGCTGGGGTGCCTGCAGCCACGCACGCAGCGCTCTGGCCCCTGCGCGTTGCGCTGCCGGCGCCAGCCGGTGTCCCTCGTGGCCTAAGGAGCAGCAGTATTTAATGCCTTGACCGGTTGCCGCGCACGCCGCGCACGTCGCCGCTCCGTGCGCAGGGCACAATACGCGCACGGTGCCCAAACCGCGTCCGAGCGCCCGAGGGGCCCCAGCAGGGGGCGCCGGCGGTGGTGGCTGCGCGGGCGGGCAGCGCGGCCGCTGCGGGCGCCCGCTGGAAGGGGCGCAGCGGCGCCCGACCACCCAGGGGGCGAGGCAGGTAGTCGTTCAGGAAGGCCTCCTGGCGCCCCCTGCCCGGCCTAGCCAGCCGCCGCGCCCATAGGGCCCTGCAGTGCACCTCAAGGCGGCGCATGTGCTCCTGCATGGCTTGGCGGCACGCGAACACGGGCCTCTCCGTGCGACCCATGCACCTGTAGCCTCCAAGCGGGACAAGTGCATTGCAAAGTGGGCGCAGCTGGCCCCCAAGGAGCTCACCAGCACGCAGAAACTGTTGCGTTCTGTCGAGTGCGAGCTTGAGCACGTGCGCACGTTCACGAAGTGGCAGGACACGCCCCGCCAACTTGTGCCCTGGGGCCGCTGGGAGGGCCCAGCCCGCATGCTCCTCGAAATCCAGGGCCAATTCCACGTACGTGACTTGGCCCTGGCCAGGGAGCCACAACACGGCCCCTGCCCACCGCAGCAAGGCATGCAGAAACGTCGCCTCCCACGGCCAATGCGGCGGCAGCCCCTCAGGTGCATCCAACGGGGGTCGGGCCGGAGGCATGGGCAGTGGGCCCGCCCCAAGTTGGTGCCACGGATAGGCCGCGCGTGCGTCAGGCGCCCGGCCCCGCGCCGGGCCGAAGACGGTCGAACGGTGGTCCCCCCTCTGCTGGGCAGCGTCCAATGCCGTCTTGCGCGCCGCGAGCACGGCAAGGAACATCCCGTACAGGCGGTACAGGAGGTCCTTTGCCAGCTGCAACGCATCGTTGTCGGGCACCAGGGCCAGCGGGAGCAGCCCTGCCGAGCGCAGACAGGCAGGCCACGCAGACGGAACAGCCAACGTGGGGAGAGGGCGCGCCGCCGCCTCCACTAGCGGGCGCCATGCCGCCCGTGCCGGCTCCCAGGAGGGGCAGGCCCACAGCATGTGCTCGTCTGTTTCGGCGGGGGCCCCACAGTGAGGACAACGCGGGTCCGTGCGGATGCGGTGCTCATGGGCTCGCGCCGCAGTCCACGTGGCCCCAGCTAGCTGCGAGCGCAGCAGCACCACCTCCAGCTCGTTGCACGCTACGGTGAGTGCATGACGCACCGCGTCGCGCTGCACGGCACCCCCGAGGCCCCCGTACGTCCGCGGGCGGCGGCGCTCCAAGGCCTGCAGCGCGGAGAACCGCTGGCTCTCCCGTACGCGATGGCACACCTCGCCCCAATCATCCAGAGCCAAGTGCAACGGTGCTGCTTGCCCAGGCAGCCGCCACTTCCACCAACCCTCAAGGGCAACCCAGCCGAGCCTCCGGGTGTCTTGCAGCGCACGCCCCACCGGTCCCGTCAATGGCGGCTTGGGGCGCTCCTCCAGCACCGCCTGCACCAGAACCTGCACCGTGCCGGTGGTGGCGGATGCTTGCGCCAGCCACAACAGCCGTTGGTGCTGCGCCCGCCATGAGGGCGCCACGCGGTGTCCAGGCGTGAGCACCGACCACAAAACCTCGCGGTTCCGAGAAACCCGCGTAGGGCCCCACAGTGCAATTGCAGCGAGGGAGTCCAGCGCCCGCATGTCGGCCTCCCCGACTTCAGCCAATTCTGAACCCCATAGAGCCTTGGCGAGCGCGAGGGTGCCCAGCGCTGTAGCCCGCTGGCGAAGCACCGGGATGCACCCGATGCGGCGAAGGATGGCCTTGGCGCGATCCATCCGGGTGTGGAGGAGGGGCCCCGTGCCGCGCCGGGCTTCCACCCGGATACCCACGCCCAGCTGGCGAAATTCATCCTTGTTGGGGATTTCCAGGCCCCTGAGCCGCGCCGGGGCGTCCGCCGCCGTGGCCCCCAGGGCCCACGCCCCAGACTTGTCGGGACGGACGTCTTGTCCAGTGACCTGCAGCCACTCGGCGGTGCGGTCACAGACATCCTGCCGATCCTGGGAGGTGCGAGTCATGGCTTGCGTGTCATCCGCATAGCCAGTGGGGCACAGCGCCGCTCGTCCGGCCCCCCGATGGACCACCATGTCCGGTCGGTCCCCGTGGACTAGCGGGAGCGCCCTGGTCGTCACCACGACATGGCGTCGCATCTCATCAATCTCCATCTTCCACACTGTGGTCAGGAGATTGATGAGGATGACGCTCAGAGGGCATCCTTGCAGGATGCCGTTCGTGGCACGCCACCAACTCCCGAGGCACCCGGAGACCTTGAAGGCCCGCCGCAGCTGGCAGTACATGCCCGTCAAGGCCCGCAGGATGCCCGGCTCCAAGCCGAGCTCCTGCCCAACCCTCAGGACGACAGCCTGGGGGATCAGGTCAAAACACTTGACATAGTCAAGGTTGACCCCAAACAGGGTCCATCCCTTGAGGCGGGACAGCTCAAGCAGCACTTGGGTGACTGCTGCGGCGTCCAACGCCCCGCGGGCCGGCCGGAAGCCATAGGCCTCCGGGTGGGCCCAAGTCTCCTGCCAACGCAGGACCTCCCACAGGCGGGTGCCCGCCCAGAGTCGGTACACTACCGACAGCACAGTTAACGGCCTAGTCCCGAGTGGGCCCTCCTCCCCTGGCTTGGGGATCAAGGCAGTGTACCCGCGGGCAAGCACCTCCGGCCACCGGCCCGTGACCTCAACGAGAGTGAGCAGCTCGGCCAACCAATCCAGCAGACGGAGCGGGAGGGACCTCAAGTCCCCGAGGGACCAGCCGTCGAGACCCAGCGCCGTGGGGTGCATGAACCGCAGTCGCCTGCGCAGGTACCCTCCGGTTAGTGGCTTGTGCAGCATGGGGACCCGCCGTAAATGATGGCCGTACCGCGCGAGGAAGGCCGCCGGATCGGGCTCGGGCACCTCAGCGTACTTGCGGTTGATCGGGCCCCATGCCGCCCGAAGCAACTCGTCCATTTCCTGGACGTTGCCTGTCGGCGTGCCATCTGGCCGAGCCAGGAAAACCACTGGTGGGGAGAACCCCTCCTCCCGAAGCCAGCGGTACACGGCCCCCGGGCGCACGCTCATCTCCTCGACAAGCCATGCCTTCCACGCAGAGGTGCGCTCTGCGTCCTCGCGGCGCGCCTGGTCCCGAACCAGGCGCTGCAGGTCACGGATGGTCGCCTCCAGGTGCTCTGCTGCCGGGATCGGCACCTCCCCCAGCCGTGGCAGGTCGGGGAGTGCATCAGACCGCGGCAGGCGCAGCGTCCGTACCGCTTGTATGCGGCGCCGGGCTCCCCGCCAAGCCTGCTCTACCGCCCTTGGCGGCACATGGGGACGTGCCGGAGCTGTGCGCCGCCAGTTGAGCACGGGGCGTAGCGCACCAACAGCCGCATGCAGGCGCGCCAGCGGCGCAGTCTCCGGCAGGCCCGTGACTGGCTGCTGCTTGGGGCACATCCGCACCTGACGCACTAGCGCGTCCGTGCCCCGTCCGCGTTGTGCAGCGCTCGGCGCTGCCCTTGGCGCAACAGGCAGAGGGCATGCAGGGTCCACCTGCTGCGGTTGGAGCTCCGGGTCCGACAGAGCAAGCAATGCCTCTTCGGCGGCCCACGTCCAGTAGGCCCACACTGCGTCCACATCCGCGGACTCCAGTACTGCCTCCCAGTTAGCAGCGAGGGGCGAGAGGAGGCAGTCCTCCAGGTTCCTCCGCTGCTCCTCCGGCCTTTCCGGTATCGATACAACAGGGGGTCGGACTGCCCGCCACACACGCTGAGTGGCACGCGATAGGCGCAGGGAGAACACCACCGGTCGGTGCCCTGGAATGCCCGAGCCACGCACTGCCTGGACGTCCTCCAGTGCGGTGGCGACGCGCGGGTCAGCGAGTATCCCGTCAATGCGAGTACCTGCACTCGCCCCCGTCGGGGAAAAACGGCACATACAGGCCTCTTGTGACTTGTTGAACTCCAAGTCCAAGTCCACAAGCCGGCGTGTCAGCAGTGCCGCCAGCAGAGGCTCTGGCGCCGCCCCCAGGTCGCCGAGCGGAAAATTGAAGTCTGCCCCGACGACCAAGGGCGCATTCCCTAGGCGCGCCAGGTGGGCAGCCACAGAGGTCCACAGCTCCCTTTTGAGCGCGTCATCTCCATACACCCCGTAAACGCAAACGAGGTGCAGCGCCGAGGAGCCGTCGCCCAACGCCAGCCGCACGTGCACCCAACGCGCAGAATGCCACAAGTCCCAGGCAAGCGGGTCGCGTTCCCGTTGCCTGGGGAGCGGCGGGGCCTCTGCCGTGAGTGCTGCGCGGGCAAGGATGGCCACCCCCCCAGGCGAGGCATCCCACATCCCCCCCCCCCCGGGACTCCAAGGGGGCACCCCAGAAAACATTCCACCCACGCTCCCGGAGCAGCGACCGCAGAGCTCGTTGTCCCCCCTTGGTGAGTCTGGTCTCCTGCACCAGAACCACGTCATGGTCCCACCCTGCCACCTCATCCACGTGGTGACGCAAGGAGGTGACGTTCACCAGCCCCACCCGCAACAATGCCGGCCCAGGGTGGGGGTGAATGTCGCCGCACTGCCCCAAGCCCCTCCCTTCCCCAATCTGCGCCTGGGGGTTGGGGGGGGGGGGGGGGAGGAGAAGAACCCAGACCTGCAGCCAGTGGCGGCTCTTGCGCGCGCGGGCGATGCGCGTACGCGTCAGAGCGAGCAACCTCCGTGGCTGAAATTGCGAAAAACTGAGGTGGTCTGCAGGATACAGGGAGCGGTGGGGTACCCTGGGTGCAGAAAATCTGAAGTGCACAGGAATGCACTCTTGATACCACCTGGCCCGGCCAGCAAACGCACGAGAGATGCTCAATGTCCGACCTTCTGAGCAAATTTGCAGGACAGACAGAGACGGTCCCCTCGCCTCCCAGCCCGCGGTGCAGGGGCGATGAGCACCTGCGTGAGCAGGCGCAGCGCACATACCGAGCGCTCCCTGCATGTGACAAACAGTGGCAGGCAGGGGAGCGAGAGGGAGGGGCGAGAGAGGGGAGAGCGCCCACAGTAAGAGCCAGGCCAGAAGGGCGACAAAGCGCCGTCCACCCGGCCCTGGGTTAGCCTCTATATCCCCACATGTGAGGAGGGAGCGGCCCCTGCCAGCCCAGGTCACAGGGGGGGCCAGGCTGTACCCAACAGCAGGCCGTCCCCCCCTGGCCCAGGTCACAGGGGGGGTCAGGCTGCACCCAACAGCAGCAGGACGTCCCTCCCTGGCCCAGGTCACAGGGGGGATCAGGCTGCACCCTGCAGCAGGCCGTCCCTCCCTAGCCCAGACCACAGGGGGGGGGGGGGGGCAGGCTGCAACCCACAGCAGGTCGTCCCTCCCTGGCCCAGGTCACAGGGGAGGTCAGGCTGCACCCAACAGCAGCAGGACGTCCCTCCCTGGCCCAGATCACAGGGGGGATCAGGCTGCACCCTGCAGCAGGTCGTCCCTCCCTAGCCCAGACCACACGGGGGGGGGAGGTCAGGCTGCAACCCACAGCAGGTCGTCCCTCCCTGGCCCAGGTCACAGGGGGGGTCAGGCTGCACCCTACAGCAGTAGGTCGTCCCTCCCGAGCCCAGGTCACAGGGGGGGTCAGGCTGTACCCTACAGCAGGTCGTCCCTCCCCGGCTGGGCCACATCGGGGCCCGCGGCGGCCGCCCCAACCACCCCATCCATTGGCGCGTCTGCACCACTGTCCCCAGCCCCCCCAGCTTGCCCCTCGGCCTGTGGGGGGGGTCGTACCTGGGCCGTTCTGCCCACCGCGCGGTACGCATGGCGTACCCGCGTTAGTCCGCGGACCTCCCACGTCTTGGGGAGGAGTCGGGAGTCCGCGGGGGCCAGAGTTTTCCCCGGCCACCCCTCGTCGACGCCCTCCAGGGTGAGGTCGAACTTGGGGCGTTCCTGCCCTGTGGCAGTGAGGTGCGTACAGGACACGACCCTCACATTGCCCGCCGCGTCCCCGAAGACCTTGGGGATCTCCCCCCTGATGGCCTGGAAGTTCCCGAAGGCCAACCCAAACCCAATGGGGTACCCCCCCACCCGAACAATAATGCGTGGGGGGGGGACCGCTGCGTCCAGAGCCTCCCCCACCAGGTCCCTGATCCCTGACTCGATGGGGCCCGTGCCATATTAGAACAGAGGAGGGGGGTGGGGGTTGGGAAGGACTCCAGAGCATACATCAAGGGCATTTCAGAGGACATGCAGTGAGCATTTTGGACCAACACGCCGCTAATGTCGCACCTGTGTAACTTGATTCGGATGGTAGGGATCCTCCCCCAACTACAGGGGTCGTTTAGAAGGGAACCATAAGGCACAGGCATCTCCTGGCCAAACCATCCAGTACGAACTGCATTCTCAAGCGCGAGGTCGCCCCCATACGTGACTGCTGCATGGTTTACCTGAGCGAACCGAAACCCCCAGCATGTACCCCCAGAGTGTAGAATAGAATGTGGGGGGAGGGGGGGCTCCTCAGCCCCCAGATGCTACTCCCCCGCCTCTCCACACT
This sequence comes from Eutreptiella sp. 'Long Island Sound 2002', assembly GCA_964036045.1. Classification (NCBI taxonomy): domain Eukaryota; phylum Euglenozoa; class Euglenophyceae; order Eutreptiales; family Eutreptiaceae; genus Eutreptiella; species Eutreptiella sp. 'Long Island Sound 2002'. The sequence continues at coordinate 70,936,197 of OZ038386.1, forward strand.
TGTAGCCAGGCTTGGGTCTGACGTTGACATTTGGAACGGAAGTCCTGTTTTGGGGCCTACCACAAGAATGTGTATGACTCATACGTGTCGCGTCGTGTCGTGTAACCCAATACGGCAAGGATGATGTGCCGTTTGTCGCCACCCCGCTCTGGGGACGCGACACAGCAGGGGAGGTGCTTTTGTATCCCATCTATTTACCTCGAAATGAATTGAGCGATCATTTTGGGATATGTGTTGCCCCCCACCCCCTCCCCTTTCGCCGCCCAAAAGGCCCTCTTGTGTGGTGCGGTACCTTGTTTCCTGCCCCCTGCCCAGCCCCACTGCCCACAGAATCACAGCGTTCATGGATTGCTGCATCGTCACTGGGGCGTGCTATGCGCTGGGTCTGGGGCTGCAGTCCATTTTCCGTGATCGGCTCTCGTTGGGCCGCACCACCACGTGTGCCATGATGGGTATATTCGTTGCGCTTTGGGTAGGCGCCCCAAAGAAGTGCCAAGTGGCCCTGGGCCTCATGGACACCTCATTGACATTCTTTTTCTGTATGTTGTGTGCTTGAGCTCGAGGGCAGGTCTGAGGCCCATCAAGCGAGTCCTATGCGCCCCCCCTTCCCATTTTCCCCCTCTCCCTCCGGCACCTTGTGCCGGGGCGGGTAAATCACCGGCTGCCGTCGTTTTCACTGCCAACCGCCGTCGGTTACACGCCAACTGCCTTCGGTTGACCAGCAATTGCCGCCGGTTAACCGACAACTGCCGAGTGAGGGAGATTTTATATTGACTCAGGGACACAACACACGCTCGAGGGGACATTTCATGTTGACTGCTGGCCACTTGACATTGACATTGAGTCATCCTGTGCCTCCCCGGCGACGGCATACCTGACCAGGTTATGGCCCGCCTCCCGGAGCAATTGTCTGCCTGCCATATGATCCTCATTCCCTCGAGAGACCATCTCATTCCTGCACTTGGCTCAGGCGTGGGCAGGTGTTGGGAATTTCCCGTGACCACTGGACGGCAGCTGGTGTTGGCAAAAGCACAGCACATCACAAACAGAACCCCCTCAGCAAGAGACTGACTGGGTGGCGTGCTGGCTGGGCTTTGGGGGATGTTCCATAACGGTGTCTGTTGTATAATCTGCTTGGCGGTTGACGTGCATTGTGCGTGGGGAGAGGGCGGGGCTGCGGTTTGGGGGTCAGAGTGGAATGTCTTTCCCACTGCTCACAATTCCAGTTTTCTGCGCCGTGACGTCCGCTCTGCAGTGCGAATCACCGTCAATCCTCCCAAACTTGGATTGTAGACGGGCAGTGAGTTGGGCTATTGGAACAACATGATAAATGGATGCATTCCAGTCAATCATGTGACACACAAGAATATGGGTTCTGCACGTGCCAAATGTTCTGAGAGCGGGGCCCTTATGTGGATCCACGACGTTCCCTGATTTGCAGTGCGTCCTTCATCAGTCGGGGGTCTCTTCCCTCAAGGCTGGCCACAGCAGAGTTGCATGCCGTCATCTCGCCACCCTCATTTCTCGCCATAGGGCTGCTGGATGCCGGGCGCCTGTACGTCTACGTCTTCAGCCTGCAGGTAGCGTACCGGTATGATGGGGCGATGCGGCGCTTGACGGTGTGCATACTGTCTCTGTGGCTGGGCGACTATTTCCTCACCACCCACGTTCCGATGCCCTTCAGGGTGTTGTCGAATGTCCAGGTGTTTGCCCCGCCCTGCCCCCGTGCCCCCGCCTTGCTGCCCATGCCCTGCCCTTGCGGTGCCGCCGCCTCTTCCCATGCGCACACCCTGCTCTGCCCCTGCCCTTGCCTTTGCTTGCCTTGCCTTCGTATTTACACGGGGTCCCGTCAATGCCCCTCCCTCCCTCCCATGCACCTGCCCTCCCCGTACTGATGCCACCCGTTCCTACCCCGCTTCTGCCTTTGTCCTTGCCGCTATCTCTACCCCTGCCCCTGCTCGATGCCCCTCCCCGTACACATGCCCCTGCCCCTTCCATTCAGTTTGCGTTTGAGTTCAGAATAGACCCCTCATCTTGTGTAAAACACTCCGATTAACTTTCAACAACCTCCAGAGACACCTGCCGAGCAGCGTCTGAGCCGCACGCACTGCGACGGAGTGATCTTACGTTGTTGGCTGCCGGCGATGACATGTCCCGCCATGCCACTCGATTTCGTGATTGGAGACACAACTTCGCGATTTTGGAATCCCGCACCAGAAAAATGTTTGCGGTGTTCACTGTTGGAGCCCGCATCTTGGACGGCCCCCTCCCATGCGTTTGGACGACTCCCGTCTCAAACAACGCATTGAACCGCTATGGTGCCAACGTCCGGCCCGTGCCCAACGACCCTTGGACACGAAAGGCAGGGCGCTTCTCCGAAACACTGCCGCTCTCATCCACCTGATCCCCGACTCCAGTATTTACAGAGCCCCCGATTGCAGTGCGTGAGGAGAGCAGAGCCTCACATCGAAACGTTGAGAATGGACGGTGCTTCAGGTTGGGTTCGATTTGGGTTTCCTGTCTGCATCCCTGTCCCACCCATTGTCCCATGTCTTCTCATTTTGTTTGTTATGCTTCCAGGATCTGCTGCCATTATTTCGGTGCATCGTTACGGACCCGAACTCCGGGTGTTTGGATGAAGAGGACCTGGGCCACGCCGTCCTGACATTCCTCATCGTGCCGCTGTTGGTGTTGTACGCCTACAGCCATCCCTTCTGGAGGCAGGCCATGACTCAGATGCCAGAGGTAACCCGTGCCGAGGCCCCTGTTGCGCACCGCAGGCGTATTCCTGCGGATTGCACGTCCCAGTGCGCGTGTCGTCCGTCCACAGTGAGCACGCTTTTTCGCGTGTTGGACGAAACAAGGCAGCGACGCGGGATCCAGGGGTTCAGCAGGTGCACTGGGCGTCCCCACACTACGCCTTCACCCCCGTGTCTGTCCACAGGACAGCGAAGAACATTCGGAACAATGACATTTGGTTCAACAGTGTCTTCTGTGCCCGCACCTTAGTCCCCTGATCTGTGGTCTGACCCTGATGCTGTTGATGCTTCCCTCGCGTTCACGCTGCACTGACGCCTCCTTATCACCTCCTTGTCCCTCCTGCACCTCTGCCCCCTCAGCACACCCAGTCGGGGTGCAAAGGTGGGGAAGGAGAGGGATGAAATGGGTGTGCTGAGGTCCAGTGGTAGGGGACGGGAGGCGATGAAGGGATGTTCCGGCTCAGGTGGGAAGGAACTGCATGCGGGGGGGCAGGGCTGGGCCTGGCTGAAGGAGGAACACACCCGTTCTTTCTCTTTCCTTCTCCGCCTCTGCCCCTTCAGAACTGCCATTCATCCGCCGCCCCGTCTCATACCTCTGCCTCAGGCGCGCTTTGGAACGAAATTTTTTGAAAGAGGAGCCCCTTCCCCCCTCCCAGGGCCCAGACCGGGTAGGGGTACGGCACCGTATGGCCGGACGCGGTGGTGAACGGGCGGTTTGCCATCGCATATGTATGCACAGCACTGGAACAACGAGCGACAGCATACCAGGACCAGGGCAGGGGACAGGGAGACGGTGCTTGTCTCGGACCCCAGCCATAACGTGTCGTGCACAGCACGAGAATGATGCACAATAAAGTGGATATATGGAACAGTGAGCAATGAAGGCGACTCTGCGCGCCTCACTGATGCACTATTCTACACCCGGGGACGGTGGGTTGGAGGGGGGGGGGGTCACAGAACAAGATGGGGAGGGGTGGGGGTTAAGGTTGCTATCGTGTGGGGGCATGCATGAACCCAAAATGTTTACACTAGAAGCCCAGAGTGAAAAATTTTGTCTTCCGTGGGAGGTTTGCAGCGTACCATCACCACCACCACCACCATCACCATCACCACCACCACCACCACCACCACCACCACCACCACCACCACCACCACCACCACCACCACCACCACCATGATCCTAATCCTCGTCATCATACTCATTAGGATCGTCTTCAAGGTCTAGTTCTGGTCGATTCAATGGCTTGGTCATCCGACGTGTTGCTTTGGTTTCCTTGCACTGCAGCAAGTGGTCACAAGGAGGACAGTCAACCTCCGTCTCTTCAGGCTGCGCCCCCCCCCCCCCCCCTCGGGTCCAGACCCCTCGCTCTAAAGCGTATTCGCCCCCTCAGCACTCGCAGCACTTCCCCACGTCTGCAACTCAGCATGCACGCACGTTTGTCCCTTGCCCTGCCCCGTTCTTTCCCCCTGTGCCCACACACAGCCACAGGGGCACCCCCAATCCTCGATGCTGCCCGCGTTGCAGATTGCCTGGACGATGGAATATTCCACTTTCCACGAAGTCCAGGATCTCACTGACGATTTGCGGGAGCCCACAAAAGAGCAATTGTCTCGCCTCAAGCATATCGCAGGCCGCATTCCAGCACTGGTACGCTGCCACCACAAGGAACGAGGTGCTGTCTCTTTTGTTGCGTGTGACTTGTCTGCCCCTTTCGCATGCCGCCTTCCATCCCCTGCTGTCCGCTCGCAACAGCTTATTGCAAACAATCGGAAGGGAGGGCCAACAGGAAGTGGATTTTACGCGCAGCAGGAGTCAGCGACGTAGCTTCCTGACACGCGTAAGCTTCAATGGCTCCACCTTTGCACAGGGCACACCCATTCTTTCTCTTTCCTTCCCTGCCTCTGCCCTCTCAGCAGTTCCCCTCTTGCCCCCCCCACTCTCACCCTCAACGGAGAAGTGCGTCCCTGTGGCACGACAGGATCAGTCCAGAGAAATAAGCTGCGCGTTGTTTGGACCAGCTGCACGGGGCTGTTGTGTACATGGGGCGGATCTGTTCCTCGCACCCACCGGACATTTTCCTGCAAGGAACACTGAGGGGCCACCCGCATCCTGAACTGATCCTGCGTTGTTTGCCTTTCACAGCTCATGCCTTGCCACCCCTCCCTCCCCCGCTGCTTTTGTCGTTTCCTGCTCCCGACAGTCATCGGGCCACTTAAGAGTCTTGGCTTAATCCTTGCGTCCCTTAAGGCCTCGGTGAGTTTCATGGGCAGTGGAGCAGACCCAATCGGTCGAGCCATTTTTGGCGGGTGCTGAGTTGGATTGATGGGAGGTGTCCTACGCCGTGTCCTGCGTGGGTGTGGACTGGCCGTTGTGGCCGGCTCTTCGGCGCCGTGTTGTGTCGCTCAGAAAAAGCGGACCAATTCTCGCAGCTGCCGAGGGCACAGTCCGAGCGGCTGAATGAGTCCATGTTTGAAGCCACGTATTGGCAGGACGCACTGCAGTACCCGAGGCAGCAGCTGCAGAAGGCCTGGGACGCCACACGGCAGTACCTTGACGACCTACACAAGCCCGAGGACCAGACGAACTTGCTCAAGGGCTACCTCCGTATGTCTCGTGCGGCCCTGGCCCTGCATTCCGCACCACACGATCCTTTTGGCGAGCCCCCTCGGCGCTGGGGCAGACCGCCTCCCGGACATGTTCCGTTTCGCCACTTCAGACAGATTGGGAGGAAGACGCGAGTGGCAGCTTTAGAGTCAGTCCATAAGTCCATGTCCATAGAAGCAGTTTGTTGCGCACGGGAGCACGTTTGTGTATTTTTCCTTTACCGGGCGGTCAATTCGAGAAATTGTTTTTCAATGAGGCAACATGTTCTGATGTTGGTCGGGGCGATCGCCCCCCCCCCCCCTCTTTCCCCTTGGCACAGGCTCCGTCTCCACTGGCGGGTGCTTTGGAGCCATTTTTGAAGGAGAACCTCTCACCCACCCAACCCCCACACACACTGATCCCCAAAGGTTTGTGCACCATGAATGGCCCCACTTTGGAACAGATGGTCACCACCCTCGGGACTCAGACCAGGAAACATCACCGTCCGTGACTCTTGTGGTGGTGCTTGGGCTGCGGCCCCTCCTTTCCCTCGTTCCAGAACCAGCGAACCTCCGATCAATTGCTGATGATTTTTGATGCCGGCGGTCGCAGGAGGGCGAGGCAGTCTCACGTTGGCAAACATGAGTGCGCACAGTGTGCGCGCAGGACCGTACCGAAGAACAATTTGTCGGTTGTTTGCCCCAGAGACGTCGCGGCGGCAGACAGTCGCTCACCGACTGTCGGTGGGCAAATGCCAATTTACGACGGTGCCGTCGGGACCCCCGTCAGTTCACCACCGGTCCGCCTGAGGAAATCCTTTGTTGGACTGAGCCTTTCAAGTCCCCGTGGATGAGGCCTGCATGGGACGTAAAATGGTTCCCATCCGCATTCCTCAATTGCATGATTTGTGCAATGGTAAGAGAACGTTTTTGTGGTGGAATTCACATCGCGCTTATGCCAAGTGTACGCATCCTGGGGTTCTCTTGCAACTGCAGTCGCGCGCCGGCTCCTCAGAAACCCAGGAATCACGTACTGGATACCGATGGCAAACCATGTTCACCACCATCACATGCAATGCCTCTCCTGCCATGCAATATGTTGGGCTGAGGATGCGCTGTCAGCAACGCGTTGAGGGCTGCATCCTACACCCGGATGTGTTCTGCGCAAACAGTCGCCTGCGACGGCCTGACGCGACAGCCGCGCATCAGCATTCCGTTGCTGACCCTCAGGCTCTTGGGAGATCAGAATCCGGCGGGAGAAGCTGCTTTCCGATGGGCTGGTTGCGTTTGCAAAAGCCACTGACAAGCAGTTGCTGTGCTACAATTTGCGGGTCCAGTTTCACAAGGAGGTGTGCACCCCATCCCGACCCCAGCCTTGGCACAATGCTGAGAAAGCCTCAGCCCTCCACGCCCTCCACCGTGTTTGATATCTGGCAGCTGCACACCCATTGGGTCTCCCGCTCCCCCTGGTTGTCTAGGGTCAAAAAATTTTTGGATGACACTTTTTTCCGCGGTGTATTATCCCTCTCCCCTTTTATCTTGCTAACAAGCAACAACAGCAAGCAGGTCCCGAACCCGTTACGCAAATGTCAGAAAAGTGACGTTCCCGTTCCGGCTGCGATTTGGTGTGTTTGTTCGTTGACATGTGCCCTTCCCAGATCCAAAGTTTGGGCCCAAGTCTCCACGGCGGCCTGGGACGGAGTCGCCAAGTTGGGAGGTGCCCTCCAGAGTCTGTGCAATTTTGGGCAAACAGTGTGGATGGAAGGGTTAGGGAAGACTGATTTTGTTTGACAAAGCCGGGGGGGGGGGGGGTATGGGGCTTTCAGTTGATGCAAAAAGGCCCTTAGTGGACTGGAGATTACGGTAGGATGCCCTGAGTTCACTTGAGTTTGTGCAAAAGTGCCCTGAATGGGCTGGAGTTTGTGGCTGCATACCCTTGCTACGCCACATCTGCTCATTTGCCCTTGCCTCAGGAGGGGGTGGATTGTGGCGGCCTTGCACGGGAGTTCTTCAGTTGCATGGCTGCGGAGCTGATCAAGCCCGAGAACAAGTTGTTCAAAGCCAAGCCCAACAGCTCGTGGGTCCCATGGTACACCGATGAGGAGCGCAATACGTTAGAAGTGACCAGCAAGTACATAGCTGTGGGGCGTTTCCTTGCCTGTGCGATCATGCAAGGTATGCACACGCAACCTCTCTGCATCGCATGGACGGGGAGAGGGGAGCAACAGGTGGTCTGAGGCGCCGAAGGAGCGAGTGACAGACAGATGGACTACTGAGTGACGGATGGTGCGACCGAGAGGTTGGAAACACGGAATGAGTGAGAGAGGGAGGGAGGGAGGGAGGGAGGGAGGGAGGGAGGGAGGGAGGGAGGGAGGGAGGGATTAGGCCAGGTTAGGTTAGTTGGGCCGTGCGGTATCGGCTGCCCGTGGGCTGCCTCTCGCTTTGCCGGTGGCGGCCTCCGGCGGACGCTAGGGCAGTCACCTCACCCTCAGGTGGCCCAGAGCGTGCTCAGGGTCCATCGCGTGCGCTGGTGCGTGCGCTTCGTGCTCTTCGTGCGCAGTGCTTGGCGCGGGCCCGGCGTCTTTTCTTGTGCCTCCGCTGCAGACGTCTTGTGCCCCCACCGCGGAGGTCTTGTGCCTCCACTGCAGAGGTCTCGCGCCCCCACCTCAGAGGTCGTTGTGTCCCTACCCGGAGGTCTTGTGCCTCCAGTGCAGAGGTCTTGTGCCTCCACCGCAGAGGTCTTGTGCCTCCATTGCGGAGGTCTTGTGCCTCCACAACGGAGGTCTTGTGCCTCCACTGCAGAGGTCTCGCGCCCCCACCTCAGAGGGCGTTGTGTCCCTGGTCAGATGCAGCCCTCGTGCCTCAGCCTATTGGCAGCACCTTTTCACGCTGCAGTCACGGTGTTGCAGTAGCACCCCAGTCCCGTTACCAATCAAGGGACTATTGAGACTTGGGGTCCATGTGCTGCAGTCTGTGCACCATAGCCCATTGGCAGCACGTTTGCATGCTGCAGTCACTGCAAGAGTGCCCCAGTCCCGTTACCAATCAAGGGACTATTGAGACCTGGAGTCCATGTGCTGCAGCCTGTGCACCACAGCCCGTTGGCAGCACGTTTGCATGCTGCAGTCACTGCAAGAGTGGCCCAGTCCCGTTACCAATCAAGGGACTATTGGAGTAGCCCTTGTGTCGTAGCCTGACCGCTGTAGCATCTCTGTAGCGCTCTTATGCTGCAGCCATTGGCTGCAGTAATGCCCCAGTCCCGTCACCAATCAAGGACTATTGGAGCCTGCAGTCCTTGTGCCACAGCCTGTGTGCTGTAGCCCATCTGTTGCACTCGCCATGCTGCAGTCTCGGTGCTGCAGCCCCACGCCCACCGGCGGGGTCATGCCGCCCATATATATCTATAGTCTTCATGCTATCTGTGCGGTGTGCACTGCGTCATGTGTCTTGTTGTCTCTCGTGTCGCTCCGTGTGCACCTGTGCGTCACCTCGTGCGCCACGTGGTGTCCTTGTTGTGGGACCTGTCGTGTGCGTTACTAGGGAGGACCACCCTCCCCCGTTCACGCAGGCCGGCTCAGCATTGGACCGCCCAGCACCACATGATGACTAGTTAGGCACCATGTCTCTTCATGGTGATCCCTTCAGCAGGGTATGGGGCCGCCTCTAGGACGGTGTCACTTGTGTGGGGTTACGCGTCGCATTGGGTATCCTTTTTTTTTGTTTCTCTACGCTCTGGGTCCCATACGGACCGGCGCAACAGGTGTGGATCAGCCTGGTGTGGATTGTGTGGGTAGGCTGATACGCACTCGCGGGGCCCTCAGGGCCACCGCGCCTGTCACTTGGGCGGCGACGCACGGCATCTCATCTGCGAGGCTGAGCCTGCTCACAGGAAATGGGTGCCTCTAGCTCATCATGGGGACCGCCCCCACCAAAGGGTGTGACACCCTGAAGGGAGGGAGGGAGGGAGGGAGGGAGGGAGGGAGGGAGGGAGGGAGGGAGGGAGGGAGGGAGGGAGTTTCACTGCTGTGCCTCTTCCTATATTTGGGCTCCGGATAGGGAGAGTTCTGCGGCCCTGAGGGTTCCCGTTTTCCATCTTCTTTTACTGCGTGCATCCCTCCCTCAGCCTCCCAGGCACACAAAAAATCCTGGTGCCAGCCCAGCCCTTGGGGAAATCGTGGCAGGGGCACCCGGCGTGCTGGACCTGTAGCATGCAGTGTGGGCCGGCAATACCACCCTGGTTTATTGACCACCACTACAGCCCGCCCAAGCTTCACCTCGTTGATGTGTTTGTGCTCAGCGGACAGTATCCAGTTCACTGTGGTGTGTGTAGTTTGATTGTTTAAGTGCGTATCGCAGATTTTCGGGTGTTTTTCCCTCGTCGTCCTCCCTGTGTACCTGAAGGGCTTCGGTGACTTCCTGCGTGGCCTGCCAGCCTGCGGACAGGGGGAGGGTTGCAATGTGATGTGGTACGACGTACGCATTGCTGTACTTCTTCATACACGTTACTGTGGCAGCCAGCCCTACAGGGAGTTTTATAGGGTGACAGAGGGGTGCGAAGGGGTGCAAAGGGGTGGAGGTATAGAGGGCAAAAGCATGTCATTAAAGAGGTGTGAGGGGTGTATAGGGGTGTAGCGGGTATGTCAAGGGGTGTAAATGGGTAGAGGGTTGTAAGGTAAAGAGTGCAGCGAGGTGTAGAGGGGTGTGCCCTGCTGCAAGCCTATTCCATATGCAGCACTGCTTGAAGGGATGAGGACAGATGTTGTTAGAGCATCTTCTCTTTCACATCAGCCCACTTGCACCAGATCTCGTAGCCATGCGCTTGCGTAATGCCATGCCAGACCCAAGCATCGTACGTGCCCGTTTTTTTGGACATTGCAGTTGCCCATTTTTTCCAAATTGGATACCGGACAATCCCCCCCCCCTTTTTTAATGCAACACTGAGGAAGAGCATTTCTCCGGGCCATGTCCGTTTTTTGCATAGCAAGAACCCGTGCCGATGTTCATGCCAATTTTTTTTTTGGTGTTGGATCCCAGTTCAGCTGTGAAAATTTGGCCAATAATTTCAGGTGATCCGTGATAGAACCCATTTTCCATGCCCTTGTCGCCATGTGGTCGGTTGCTGTGCTTTTGTTTGGGAAACGCACTGCACATTCCGATGCGCTACACGTTCGCCCATTTTTTGACACAGTAGTGAAACCCTCGGCGATGTGACCTCATGAGGCCACGTTGTCCGTATTAAAGCTGTAGAAGGTCCCAAATTTCAGGGCATCAGTTGGCACCAGCACGATCTTGTCGCGTTTGTGGTGGACCTTGGTGTCCATGGACGAGGGGATGCGTCCATGGACGAGGGGGTGCGTCCATGGAGCAGGGGGTGGGTCCATGGAGGAGAGGGTGCGTCCATGGAGCAGGGGGTGGGTCCATGGAGGAGAGGGTGCCCAGCGTGCGGATGATCCCGGTTGTCTTCCCCGTGCCGAGCTGCATCACGGGCATCCGCTTGACGTGCGTGTCGGGGTGTGTCATCCGCTCCAGCACCTGTTGGTACCACATGACGGTGCCACCCGAGCCGGTGTCGCACGTTATGGTCTTGGCCTTCTTGGCTGGGAATTCGATGCTCGTTCATGAAAGCACTTGAATCGTGCTGGGGGCTGAGAAATTTTGCAAATGCTCCTGTTCCTAGTCATTCCGTGAAAGCAAGAAAGACAGGCTCTGTTTTAGTTGTGCAATGCCTCCCTCATCGCCCTTATTTTCCTTTTGCCCCCCCCCCTTCCCCTGGCTCCCCCTGCATGATCCCCATTTCGCAAGAGTGTTGGGGGTCACCTATCCCATACCGGTCACCTGTCCACCCGTGCAGGCCACAGAATTCATGTCCAGCTGCCGACTCTCATCTTCAAAATGATGTTGGGCCAGCCTGTCACTGCCAAAGATATCAAAGAATTAGATCCTCAATTTTATCACAACCGATTTGAGCTGATCCTTGAGGTATGTTCAGGGCCACGGACATGTGCATGTGAGGCGGTGCAGGCATACACTGTGGCTTCTGTACACTTACTCTGTTCTGCGCAAGCATGTCCTATCCTATCCGAATCAGTAGTCCAGGACAAGAGACCAATATACGATCCCATCGCTGCGCTATATGCTAATGGCAGAACGCCGGCCAGGAGGAGCGGTGACTGCCAGGATAATTGATGACGCTTGCCAACGTCTGCCAGGGTTTGGATAGGAACACAATCTTGGACATTGGAACAGCTGTAGGCCTGTGGTGGGTCTGGGGGTGGGGGTGGGTGTGGGTGTGTGTGCGGGCGGGATTTCTCAGGCCAAGCAGGGACGCTTGCCGACGGTTGTCAACACAAATTGACGCCCACCGACGCTCAGTGTTGTCAGGACCATTTCTGCTGTTCACATGTGTTTCACCCGCGTGACCACGTGCTACCTCGCTAAGCCTCCCTGCACCCATCGCTGCAGGAGGACGGCGTCCAGATGATGGAGGACGTGCTAGGTACTCCATTGAAGTTCATGTCACTCTCCGGGTCCTTTGAAGCCCAGCCATTAGAGCCTGGTCTGCCCCAATCCACGACCTCAATATCGTGTGGCGAGTGTCCAATGTGCTTGTGCCCCCTCCTCCTCTTCCTCCTTTGAACTTCTCCCTTCCTTACCCCTCCCCGTGTCTGCTTTCTGGTTATTCCCCTGCATGCCCGAATGTCTACTCTGGGGCCACCCCACAATTCGGCTGGGAGCAAATCATTCGCATGATAGCACACCACAATAATGCATTCCCTTTTCCTTGCTACCCCTCACTTTGTTCCCCTCAGTCCCTTGTCCTCCCCAGTGCACGCTCATTTTGAGCATCAATGGCATAAGCAGCACTGTTGTTGTCAACAAAACAGTCCAATGGTTTTTTCAATGCAGAAATCCGGGAAGAACATTCGCCAGTTTCCTTCGTGCATTGCTCCATTTTTGCAGGGCGCTTGGCGAGTCGACTGCATTGGGTTTGGAGTGGGGAAACAGAACGGAAATTCTCAAGTTTGCCGCTCCAGGCTTCAAGTTTTCCTGAAAGAGAGTCAGAGCCCGTGTTCTCCACTGATATCCACAACGACGGCCATTCCAAAATTTATTCCTTGCCTTCGGAAGAAACAAGAGGAGGAACGATATTAGCTTCCACACCCACCATTGAACCCACTGTTATCTGCAAGTCTCAGTGATCAATTTTGATCAATTAAATTTGGCCCATCTCGTGTAGAATCCGATTAAATTCCATGGTGATTTCGATCCACCTGTCGAAACAACGGCTCGAATGCACTCTCATGACCATTATTGAACCCAGATGCACCATGATGCTTTGCAATTTGTCCAAGGCTTTGTCATAATGTTGGATACTCTCCACTTGGATCTACCCAGATTCGCTTGATGAACTGGGATATACTGAAGTGGACGCGATTCCCTAATCCATTCATTTTTCTTGAAAATAATGTCGTCTTCAGATCGACAATTATTGGACGGTCTGAACTTGAACTGCAAAGCAGGGACCTCGCCCCAGCTGTTGTCCCTGCATGTCCGCCCCCTCGCTTGTGTTCGCAGTCACATTGGCTTCCCCCCTTCACGTGGCTTCCCCCCTTCACGTTGCTTGTTCGAGCCTGACATTTGGAAATTGTGCAGGCGATGGACGCCACGCGCACCTTTCAGCCGGCACCACTCCCCTCTCAATACCTCTGCTATGCGTGCGACACTGCCGACACACTCCATGCACTATCCAAACCATACTGATCACGCATGGCACACACACACACACACCACGCAGACCATACCGGCATATCAGGCGAAAGGCTCTTGCACAGAACGACCGACCAAGAGACTGACCGACCAGCAGACCGACGGACCGGCTGACAGACGGACGGACGGACGGACGGACGGACACGGTGGTCAGCAGTGCATACGTTGCGCACTTTTGTCCCTCGCTTGTGCCTCTCTGTCAGTCGACCAGTATGTCAATTTCCAGAAGGGTGTATTTTTGGCTCCAGGTGGTGATTTCCCGATAATTGTTGTGGTGGTTTATCCTCTGTAAAATCGCTTCTCCGTCATTCGGTCCTTGGCTCTCGAAAGGGGTGTCCCCATCCCATAAACACCCACACATACGCACTCCCGTGGATCTCAGGGGGCAGTAAGAAGATCGTTACGGAGGTGAACAAGTTCGAGTATCTCGAGAAATTGGGCAGTTTCATTCTGTTCCATGGCTCCGAAACACAGTTTAGAGCCATCTTGACAGGATTTTGGGATGTCATTCCCCTGGAGGTTTGCCAAAAGTTGTGCATTTATGTGCATGTGACGCTGTGCGGGTGTGGGGGGCTGCAGGAAGGCAGTCATGTCGCCTTTGTATTTGTAGTGCGTCGCGTGTAGGGGAAGTCGCTCGTTGGGCTGGCGAAAGCAACAAATGGTTGATTGTGTTGTCATTCCAACGAGGCTCCTGCGTTGCACGCCATTGTGACCCCAGGCGTGGGACTCCAAAGAAAGGGGGGATGGGTTCCATGACAGCTGGTAGGCTAGGGTGAGGATCATCGAACTGGTGTAACCAGCAAGGGTTTACACACCTTTGTTTTAGGGCCCAGGGTCGAAGTGGTTTTACAACCCTCTTTAGGGGCCAGGATGGTGGGGAACAATCAATTCAACATGCGCTGAAGTATCCGTGAACGACATGCAGAATGCTGTTCAATTTGCATGCCAGGAACTGCATGCAGCAGTTCGAGCGAAACACTGGCTGCGAACCGTGCAAAGCCATGTGCACCACAGGGCACAACCGGCTGACACAGGGTGGTCAAAGGGTGTGTGCACGGCGTGCTCAAGGCCCTCCGCCACTGCAGTCTATCCTTGTCCATCTTCGTGTGGCTCATGAAAGCAATGCCTGGCGTTCAAAGCTGTCTAGGGCGGTCGAACCAAAAGCTTTGAGGCATTTCGAGCCCAAAATGCCGTCACCAAGGGTGCTCACGAAATGGGTGAACAACGGTGGGGGAATGTATTTTATCTTCATTTGGGTTGGTTTCAATGCATATGGCATCAGTACGTTCTACATACCAAATACCATCAAGATTATTTTGCCATTTTTGCGATTTTTTGGAACCACGCCACTCAACACCCCACATCCCTGCCCAGCTGCAATTGTCGATTTTTTTTGCTCAACATTTGGACAATTCAATTTCATCCTCTGAGGCATCATCTATCAGAATTGGGGCTAGATCTGAATCACAGGGGCCGAGTTGTGATTCTCTCCAGTTTCGTGCTACCTTGCTTGCTGCTTGCTTGTTGCTACGTTGAGGCCTTGCGAACCATGTTGGTTCTTTGGTCACGGGAGTGGGGGTCAAAACTGGCTTAAAAGTCTGTTTTTTCCACAACTGGTTGGGGACCTAGGGGATGGTAAAAATGGTGTTTTGCAGCGTCCGCGCCGTGGGCCCTCCGCTCTGCCGACCCCTGCCCTTGGTCTTCCCGCCCCTCGCCAATTCCCCCCCTAACGCCCCTTTCAGGCATGTAGACACTTCGTTGTCCGCACATCCGTCCACATGCTCGCACACTCCTGACTGTGCACACGTGCATGACCCTTGCAGGTGCTCGAAGAGCTCCAAATCGATGCCCGAGACTTGCAGCTGATGCTCAACGGCGTGCCCCAAATCGAAGTGCACAAATGGCGCAAGTGGACGACGGTAGAGTGCACAAGCCCCGAAGAGACGCAGGTGGTAGAATGGTTCTTCGAGATCATTGAGGTATGCAGTTGGCTATCGTCATTGTGTGTGTGTTCCTGTGAGATCTCTTCCAGGTCACTTCCTTTTTTTCCCTTAGTACTTAAATGTCGCCTGCTCTGGAGACTGATAAGGGAGAAGGGATCTTTGGAAGACGGAGTTATTGATTCTGTTCTGATATGACATTTAAATATCTCATGCCGCCTTAAAAACGAATGTTGTCTCAATTTTCTCTTTTGCGATTCGTCGCATCCCATGCCCTCAGCGAAATGCAGCACAAGCCCGATCGAGCTTTTTTTGAAAATGCACCAAAATAATAAAACAGAAATGCTGTAGCACGCGCATAGTCTTCTTCGAGCATGGCCGGGCGACGGGGGAGTTCCCGAGGATGTGGACTCTGGTAGCCGCTCGTGGTATGAAGCAGCCAACGATGCTTCAGATATGCTGGCCTTAGTGGTGCGTCCCACGAAGGTGAAGAAGGCATTGACATCCTTGAAACCAAGTGTCCGAAGTGCATGCATTGGAGAGCAATTGCTGTCCGCAACGCGTTTATTGTTTGTGTTTCGTGTTGATATATGCGTTTGGGTATCTGCGTGGGGTGCCTCTTTTGTTTTTGTGCCGGTTAGTCAGAGTGTGCATGCGTGCTCATTTGTGATGGCGGGGGGGGAGGGGATTTAAAGGATGTTGAGGTTTTTCAGGTTTATGGTTTCGAGAATTGCCTCACGGCAGTAGATGGCTGTCCCAGAGAGTTGGCGATCCGCTGCTGTCGCATGGCGGTTGAAAACGGATTCCTCACAAGATCAGAAGTTACGAATCCTATTGAACAACTGGATTTTCTCGAAGTGCGTCTTGCAGCTATTTTCCACCGACCGCCGGATCCGTTCCTCACTCCGGAGCATTTCTCGCAAAACAACCACAATCGAGCATTGTGGGGTGGATTGGGTTTAGTGCAATCCTGAGTGAAATGGGTACTGGGTTGTTCTTGATGTTGATTGTGGTAGTTGTTGTAGTTGTGGTTGTAGTTGGGGTTGGGGGTGTGGTTGGGGTTGGAGTTGCGGTTGTGGCTGTGGCTGTGGCTGTGGTGGTTGTAATTGTGGTTGTGGCTATGGTCAGAGGTCAGAGGTCAGGGGTCCATAGCGTTATTAAGGGCGCTCACCCTTCACACCACTTCGCATTTTCTGAGGTCTCGCCGAGCGCATCTTGCGACGCTGTGGCTGATGCCTCGTGCATGACGCATCTTGTGGTGTCATGGTATGGGTGCCTCCCATGGCCATGCCATGGGTTTGAGCCCCTTGTGGTCGTTGGCCCCTTCTCGTCTCAAGGGGTGGGCAGTTCACTAGGGTTGTACCTGCTAGCGACACTCGGCTCGCTTCTTGTGGCGACTAGGGCTTCTTGTGGCGCCGAGTGGCCCGAATTGCGTTCTGGCGGAATGCGCTCACCTGCAGTGACATCTTGTGGCCACTGTCAGGCTGTCCGTGGTCTACGAGCGCAGCAAAGTGGGTCCGGGCTGGGCCGTGGCTATGGTGGTTCTGGTTGTGTTTGTAGTTGTGGTTGTGGTTGTGGTTGTGGTTGTGGTTGTGGTTGTGGTTGTGGTTGTGGCTGTGGTGGTTGTAATTGTAATTGTAGTTGTGGTTGATTGCAATATGAAAGGGCAGCTGCAGGTTGTGTATGGGCAGGCTGCATTCACCCGCGTCCCTCTGTGCAGTCCATGAGCTACGAACACCGTGCCAGGCTTTTGGCTTTCAGCACAGGTATTCGGATACTGAGCCATTCCTTTTGCCCTCGTGTTCGTTATATATGCGGAACACCGAAAAACATACACGGCGGTGCAGTAATCTCTCTGATTCTCACTTTGATGGTGTTGTGGCGAGCCTGATATTTGGGAGCGGTAATGTGTGCAGGGTCCTCTGCGGGCTCACACATGTGACATGCCTCGTTATGTGCAGGGTCTTCCATAGTGCCCACTGAGGGCTTCAAGGCACTGCAATTCAAATTGAATTTCGACAAGTATCACTCCCATCCACTTTGATGTAGGGCAGGGTTGTGTGTGTGGTTCCATGGGTTGGCTTGCGAGGCGCGGGAATTTGCACCTTCGGAAGAGGTGTGGATGGTGTTTTTCAAGAAGAGACCCAGTTACCCCGATGCATCCACCAGCGCATACACCCAAAAATCGTGCGTCAGTGTGTTTTATTGAAATTCCCTGGTCAGTTGTGAGCTTTTTGAAGATCAATACACAGAATCCGTTGAAACACATCAACACAATTCTCGCTTTTGGAGACTGCAGCCCAACCTGCGGCCCAACTATTGCTTAGTGGGCAAATCCCCCCCCCCCTGGGGAGGGGGGGGGGGGTTCTTGGTACGGAGATGGGTGGGTGGTTGCACTGTGCACCATTTTGCGATACCATCGTTGCCACTCTGCACAATCTGTCTACACTGTCACTTTGACTCTAAAAGTGCGGCACTATACCACTTGTTTCGCTTTCACACTGCTGCTCTATACTGCCATTGTCATTCCACATTGATTGCCTGCACTGCTCATCGCTCTAAAGCATCAGTGTATACTGTCATTTCACTACCCCTCTATACTGTGATTGTCACCCTGTACCCTGTTCCCATGTCTAAGCTACGGAAAAGGCCCGAATTCATGCGGTCCCTCAGGCTACTGTAGCTAAACAGACAAGACCAGGTAAACCCACATGCTTGTGTGCCATATGCATGTAATTGTAACCATGTAGACCTTCAATAGGTTTTTAAGTGAGAGTCCGATGGTAGTCCGCGATTCAGTTTGCCTTGACAATGTGACTGTACCAGTGCATATGCCCAATATAGTATGCATGGAAGTTCGAAAGGCGTGCTTGTATTTTGATCCGGGGCATGCGGGTGCGAATGGGCAAACAACGTCCTTGAGACCACCAAATATGCAATTTCGTCATTAAACTCTTGTCCATATTGCTCTACTGCAATTGACACCGAACCACAACAGGGACGAAAACCAATATGCCCTGTGCCCGCTGGAGCTTAGACAAAACTGTGCTTTCGGGGGCTACGATACAACGTCATTCCACACTGTCACTGAACGTCGTCAGTCTAGTAGCAGCACCCTTTCTTGTTGCCATCCCTTAATCAGCTTAATCAAAAACCCGTTCCCGTGGGGTGGGCTGCAGATGCGCCCCCAACAATTCCCCAGGATGCAAAAATGACTTCAAAGTGCATTTGGCCTTCATATTCCTGAATATGACGCGATCCACGGGTTCCAACGAAAAAATCAGTGTTTTTTTGTTTGAAAAGGACGCCATACAAAAACGTCCTGATAGAAGATGGTTATTGCTTAGTGACCCCGGGGGGGGGGGGGGGGGATTTGGGCCTCGGCCAGGGCTCAGCCACCCACCCAACCCCCCACCCCCCCCCCACCTGGGAGGGGATCTGTACCCTCCACCCAGTCACATACAAAACAACGATACATTTTTCTGCACACAGTGGGAAACAAGCCTTGAACATGTGCAAAGGCAAGGAAAGACCAAATGGGTGCAGAATTGGACAACCAAACCAACCTTCAAAAGATAGTATGCACGAAGTCGCCCCCCCCTACCTCCCCCCCCTACCTACCCCCCCCGCTACCTTCAGCTCGCTTCGCTCGACAGACGGCTCGCTTCGCTCGACGCGGGGGCCAGCCCCCGCACCCCCCTTAAATAACATGACTCCTGCGGTGGCCACAGACCGCCTTTTGTGTGCACCGCCTTCTGTGTGTACCGCCTTGCCTGTGGCCCCTTAAATAACAAGACTCCTGCGGTGGCCACAGGCCGCCTTTTGTGTGTTCCGCCTTGTGTGTGCACCGCCTTCTCTGTGTACCGCCTTGCCTGTGGCCCCTTAAATAACAAGACTCTTGCGGTGGCTACAGACCGCCTTTTGTGTGTTCCGCCTTGTGTGTGCACCGCCTTCTGTGTGTACCACCTTGCCTGTGGCCCCTTAAATAACATGACTCCTGCGGTGGCCACAGACCGCCTTGTGTGTGCACCGCTTTGTGTATGCCCCGCCTTGTGTGTGCACCGCCTTCTGTGTGTATGATCCTACCCCCCCAACCCACCCCATCCCCCCCCTTACCCCCCCCCCTACCTGCTCGACCCCCCCCCTACCTCCCCCCCCTACCCCCCCCCCTACCTCCCCCCCCACCTCCCCCCCTACACCCCCCCCTACCTCCCTACCCCTACCTCCAAGATGGGGGGGGGGCGACTTCGTGCGATATATGCTTCAAAAAGTGGTCCTGGGTCTCCCACCTTAGTACCCCCAGGAACTGACCCAACGGCAGCTTAACCTCTGAAATCAGGTAAGGTCATGGGCACTCCCCACAATAGTGCTACTTTTATAAATCTGGGCTGGGACCCATTTAGTCGCGGTTTGGAAATTTCAGAACCCTTTGTAAACCCAAGACCCCAAAAAAAAGCGCACCCCCACCCCCACCCCAGGGGGGGGGGGATGTCTGGTAGTCCAAAATGGTATAAAGAGACACTACAGAGCGACGATGACAGTGTAGAGCAATATGGTCGTGTCAAAGTGACAGTATGGAGCAAAAGCAGTGAAAGAGAATATGGATTGAAGGTGACATCATTGAGGGACTGCATGGAGTGAGGGTAGCAGTCTGGAGTGATGGCACAGGACCCAGTGACAGTGACCGAGACGGATCCTTCTACTGCCAGTGTGAGCAGCTCCCTTCAAGGCCCATGCTTTCCAGCTCCCCCTTCTTCCTGTGCAATTCCTGCTACTGCCTGTGTGTGCAGCACCTGTGCCCCCTTTGTGCAGCTGGACCTGCACAGTGTTTGAGGGAGGAGCACACATGGGGCACCAGAGGCAGTAGGAGGAGGATGAGGAACAGGAGGGGGACATCCACCGTGGGCAGAGCATCCACGTAACACACACATAATGGGCGGCAGCAGCCCAGCAATCACCCGTCAACCCCCCTGGCCGCATCCTCAATGCCCCACCGACTGACCAGCGCTGTCCGGTGGAGCCCATCTAATTCTATGAGGCTGTTGTGCCCGTTTGCGGATGGCAAGCAGCAGCAGGGCAGTGCAACCCGGAAAGTTTCAAAGGGGACCACAACGCTAGTTGCCATAGCAGACTGGCGGTGCCCTAGGGTGTGTGCCGCTGACCGGGGGGTATCCCGTGGTGGGATCACAAGAGCTCGAGGGCCTTTTGTAAAGGACATGCACCAGCAAGTGCCTTAACCATCCTCACTGCAATTCCTGAATGCACCACCTCCTCCCCCATCCCCAGCCTCTGCGTTATTCAGTGCTGCCTCTCTCACAGAAATCCTCAGCATCTCCCTGTATCCCACACTTGTACCTCCACTTTGACGCTCCCGGTCTGCACTGAGCGACAGGCCCTTGAGGAAAAGTTGCTGTACGTGGTCAAGGAAGACGTTGGCTTCGGGTTCGGACTGGCTTGAGGCAGGGCCAAGGCACGGGGGATCAGGACCTGACCAATCGGCCCTGGGGCATCAGAAGGTGAGCTGGTGGGCGTAGGAGATCAAAGGCGCATCAGAGGGCGCATCAACAGCGAGTCAAGCAGGAGGGGAGTGTCTGGTTCGCATCGGAGACCAGGGGACCAGGGGGTGATGACTGCGATTCTGTTGCAGCTCCGTTGTCCCCTTTCGATGCATTTTTGCCGCATTGCAGTCTACGAGCTTACGGTAGGGCCTCATTCACGTCAGGGCGCTGCGCATCGGCGGTTTCACTCCGGACTACAGAACTCGGAGGTGGGCAGAGCTTTTGTCGGCCACCGGGGCTTCCACCGCCCCCTGCGATCTTCGCTGGGGCATCTCGGTGAGTCAGTGGTTATGCTTGTGCCAGTGTCCGTGCAACCCCAAGCCCGAGTCCTGGGGAGAGAGCAACGATTGTGTCCCGGCGAGTGTCTCAAGTCTCATGTAAAGGAGCTCTGTGTGAAGGACGAAGTATCATGCAGAGCCTTGTCCAGTCCCAGGCCAACTGCCATGACTAATACCCGCAGACAGCCCTCCCCGAGCCACAAATACCCTCCGATCCAGTTTCAGTGGGGCATTTCGTCCATCCCCATCATCAACATTGCTCACAAAAAGTGTTCGCGTCTCCGATGTCGACCACTGTTCAGAAACCACCAAGAGCCGGGGGGGGGGGGGTTAGGGCTCTGGAACATGTACCACTGAGGGGCTTCTTCTTCTGCTCCCGCCTGCTAATGTAGCTCTCCTGCGTGCATCAGTCGCTGTGCAAGGATCCCACGGGGTGTCCCTCCCAATCAGGCCCAGGAGAGTAGGGGCCCCCGTGTTCAGGCCGACGCACAGTGCATGGGGAGCTGTGCTGGCCCTGAGGTAACTGGACTGCCTCGAGCGCAGTGCACCCTTGAGATAGCACGCAACGGGGCGGCCCCCATTCACTGACACAGGAACAGCACCCACACCACTGCAGGACGAGGCTGCGTGGATGGTCTGGGTATGGCACCGGTGACCGTCTGCAACCACGTAATGTTCACAAGAGACGTGATGCGAGTCGTGCGGGATGGTTGGGGCGGACTGAAACACTTCAGTGGGGTTGGTGCTGAGATGAAGTCTGGGATTCCAGGCTGCACACAAGGTTTGAGGCATTGTTTGATGCTATTGCCAGGTGTTGCAGCGAGGCATGGACCCGCGGCAAAGGGATACGGCTGCGGATGCCAGAGGCGTAGATTTGCACCTTCATTCTTTCCTTGTTGCCTTGTTCTTGTCGGCACCGCCGTGCCCTCCTGTGCAACAGATTATGTCGTTCTGAAGGGCGCTTTGCTTTGCCCACGCTGTTTCGAATGCCCTCAGACTGCTTCAAATGCGTATGCTTGAACCGCTTTCTTGCATTCTTATTCACTGATTTCTTGCTTGCAGGTATGTGTTCTGCTAGCATTTTGGTTGAGAGAGAAAAGGCAACGGATGGGTGCGCACATTGGGACAGGGACAGGAAAACTGCCAGCGACGCCGCTGGGTTGAGTGTCAGTGTGGCATCATATCTTTGCGGAGTATCTGCTCGGGCTGGATTGCGGCATTCAGCGTCCACCCCACCCTCAATTTTTTTGCGGCTCATCTTCCAACTGATTCTCACTGACCCGCTGACCATGAGAACGCTTACCCTGCCGCACGCGCGGTGTGCGTAGTGCATCGGATGAGTTCCTACTCTCCACCCCATTCTGTGAGCATTCGGGCCCATTCCGCACAATTGTTTATATGTGCCACTTCATTGTTACTTTGGACTTTCTTTGTGTTGTTTTGGTTGATTTTGGTTGGGTGGTTTTGAAGCACACTTCGACTAAAGTTTGAAACCGTCAACCAACAACTGGGAAGCCGCAACCACGCGGACCAAGAATCTCGGCAATCCGCACCAAATGTCCCTCTGGCGTCTGGTTTTCTTTGTTTCTCGGTGGGGGCGGCTTGAAGGCTTTGGTGGCAGGGCAGTACCATTTGTGACTGGAGTTTGAAATCTGGGTGTTGAGGGTTGTGCACGGCGAGCTCTTCTCGCCCACGTCATCACCCACAAAACCCCCAACCCAAAACGAGCACAGTAAAACGGTTGACAGCCGTTTCCATTTCGACGTCCGTTGAAAAGGGCGTTCGCTTTTGCAGTACTGCACAGCCCGCCAATTGTTGCGGGGTGGGTTGGTCACCAAATGGCTGCACGCAATGCATTTGAGGCAGCAGCTTTTTGCATTGTGGTGAGCATGCGGATTAGGGGTTTCCAGTCCCGCATTGTAAAGTAAGCGCCCAACACTTGCTCCGTTCTGAACGAGGTACCGATGACTCCGAAACCACCTGCTTCGGCTGGTGTCCAACGAATGGCTTACCTTCGGTCCTCATGGTAGATGCTTTCAGTTACATCCACGGTAGCGATCACTGCAGCTGCAGCGCACTGGACGGCCTGTTCTGCTTCTAGCCTCTGGCCTTGTGCTGAACAGGGGTCTCAGGCACTGGTGACCGAGAAAACCAGCACCATTCTCCCCACTCAGCAATTTGGCCCACAGCCGCCACCGCCAAGCCCCCAGCAACCAAGAAAAACACCAAAGTGCCTAGCAACCGTGAAAACCCTCTAACCAAATGCCCGCAAACCAAGACGCTCCTGCCAAGTGCCTGGCATTTAAGAAAACCCTACCAAAACATCATCATCCGCAGTCTAGGCCCACAAATCTTAGATAAAGGAGGACCCAGGCCATGCCCTTAAATCTACAACACAGGAGAACCAACCATGCAGCAACAGGCGAAGTTAGTCCCGTGCACGCACCGATTTCTTTGAGGGGAGGGTCCATGGTATTTGCCTTGCTGCATGGTAATTTGTCTTCGTGGCCCCGACAAATTGTCGCTGCGCCTGCATCTTTTTGTGTCATGCTTAAGAATGCCTCCCCACCAGCACCTGATTCCACCTATATCACCCCTCCGCCACTGATTGATAACCCCGCGGTTGGGTGTAGACCACAATGGTGATGCAGCACAATGCAACAGAAAAACTGATGTGAGTTGCACCATTTATGGTTTAGTTGAAGGGCGGGACAAATGGCTGTAGTATGATCCAACCAAGAGCCATCACAAACATATTCGGAAATTAGTCCAAATTAAACACCAATTTTTTGAAAGGCACATGACCAGACCGTGCAAGAAACAGATGCCCGCAATGGAACAAATGATCAAGATCTCGGGACCCAAGAGGTGGGGAAAAGCCACAATTACCAAAACAACCTTAATTTTCGATTAAATTTTTTTTGGGTAATATTTTTGGGGGGTAATATTTGCGTTGGGTAATTTTTTCTCGGACTGTATGCTCCATTTCATCAAGGGTCAAGAATTTGCCGTATTCTGGCTTTCATTGCTGGAATGCGCAATCAATTGTACCATCTGGCAAGCGGCAGCCGCAGAGCCAATTGCATAGTTTCCTCTGCTGCAGCTTTACACAAACCGCTGAACACATTTTTGGTCTGTGCCTCCCAGCTATCCGGGTGGGGGCTCCCAGAACTGCTGAACACATGTGGCCAGTCGAAGCAAACCATTTTCTACGCTGTGTGAAATCAGGTCTATGTCAAATCCAGGCTGCAGATGGAGACCCTCAGACTGCCAAAAAATTATTGACACCTGAGCATGCATTTGTGCAGCCAAATTCTGATGTGTACGGATTTGATTGCAAAAAAAAAAAACAATGCGCCAGGTGTGATCAGGTAGTGTGGTCTTCTGGTGTCATTGCTCCGCTCAGATGTCACTGACATGAGCTTGGCGCCAGGCAGGGAAGGCAGCTATAGTTCATGTTCTGGTGCCCCAGTTGGGAACCCGCTCTTGTGTGCCACCGCATTGTTGCTAACCATTTATCTGGACAGCAGAAGGATGCCCAGGCCCACACTGCCTCTTCTTGCAGGGTCAGCTGGTGTGCAGGCCAAGGAAGCTTGTTTTAGATTATTCCCAGGCGCAGATGTGCCTGCATATGTTGTCATCTTTCGACATGGCTTGGGGGTGAATTGCTTTTAAACAATTCAGATGTACTCTTTTGAGTTGTTATCTGTCGACACAGTCCTGCACACAATATTGGGCATTACATATTTGGTCATTGCGGTTCGTATTCCAGTAAATGAGTGAGTTGCTGGGCAACCAATTCAGACAACCAATGTGCAGTTTGTCATGTTTCTCATCCTGCTTGGCCTGAATCCACAACAGGCATTGCGATGCACATGATGGAATCCAGCATGTTGAATCACTGCAGTTGACGTATGGATACCCATAGCAGCTCCAATTTCACTCCTCAGGTGCCGTATTTAGTGTTCCTCCTCAGGTGATGTCCCGTTTAGTGTTGAGTTCTCCAAGTTAACTGAGGGTAACCCAGGAGTTGTCATTATGGCCACAATGAGTTTGCATTTGGCCAATACACCAGTGTGCTTTCGTTGCATGCATTGTGAGGTTCACAAACCGGTGCTGTTTTGTGGTACACCCCCCCCCCACCACTTGGGATGGGACCCATCGCCCAAACAGGGAGAGATTTCAAGGAGGGGGTCAGACAGGAACCCAGAGGCAATTTAGCATGTGGAAGCACTGGAACATAATTTGTACCTTCACAGTTGATGCCTGCGCCCCAGAAGTAACCAAGGTTGGGGATGCCCTGTGCAGGTGCAGGACGGTTTGGTCATGCAAACGATACCATTATTTTAAACATCCACTGCTTTCAATGAAATTGGTGGCAATGTGAAGTTTTTTTGGTTGATATGGTTTGTAGTCAAGTTGTGTTTGGTGATTTTGTTATGTTTGTGTGAAATAACCTTCGCAGGCACCCTATGTCTCATGCATGCCTTTCCATATAAGTATTATGATGCAAACAACAGTGAAATGAACATCATATAACGGGGGTTCTGTATTTTTTTTTAGATGCGGGTTAGTTTTTTTTAAAGGTAATATTTTTTCTTAGCTAAAAAAAATATTCCGCACTAAAAAAAAATGTTCTGTGCTAAAAAAAATATTCCGCGCTAAAAAAAAATACTGACATTTTTTTTCTGCGCGCAGTATTTTTTTCTTAGCGCAAATGCCGCAAATTTTAGAAGTGGTAAAAAAAAGTGTTATGGGCGATTCCTTAGGCACCTGTGGGGGACGTGGTGTGTGCGGGGACCCCATGACAGCACGGGTGATGAAGCAAGTTTGATTTTGACCCCCCCCCCCTCTCAGCTTGGATTTACACCCTGGTTTCACCCATTTCTACCTTTTTGCGCATTCCCACCACATCCACTCTTTTTTTGGGTTGATTGCTCCCCACCCACAGGGGACGCTGACCTGTGAGGCTTGGCACCAACCCCCCGCCCACCCCTCTAGACCCCCTCTGGAGCGCCGGATTAGCAAGACGAGGCGCTATACAAATGTTGTTTGTTGCCTAGACATGTTAAATGCAATTGTCAGCCCGCGGACAGGGGGCCCCTGGCGCGGGACGCTGCCACCCACATTGAGCATTGTGTCCGATCCATCTACTAGCCTTGCTACGCTAGCGGTGCCCCAGTCAGCAATGAGTGTGGGCGAAGCATGGAAGAGGGAGACTGCAACGCGCCTGCGAAGGTGCTCCAGACTGTCACCACGGGCCGCTAAGGCCTCTGTGGTTAATGGTATTCTTGGCGCTCCACGTTCAGGTCTGGGCGCCACCACTTCAAGTTCTCTGGGCGCTTCTTCGTCCGCCCTTCTGTGAAGTACTGGATCTTCTTGAGACCCAGATGCGACCCTGAGTCTGGGCTCAGTGAGGTTGAGCCCACTGCCCAGCTGTACATTCCTCATTGGGTATATTCTTGATGACATTGCCAATGATGGGATGGACATGTTCTTCGGTTGGTATTGGATTGTATATTGCCCAGTTTGTTCAGGGTCGGTTCGAAAGGAACTCAAGGGATGCCTCTGCTACTGGAAAGAATATCCTTAATTAGTGTCCTAAAGGTTTTGATGAAATCCTGCAGGTTTTGGAATTGGAAAACAGGACCACGGCAGCAAGTTGAGCATGAACAGGATATGGATCGAATAAATGAATAGTTTTGAAATCCAATGTATCACAGAAGGGCTGCAGATAGACAATGCAAGATTAAGTACAAAGATTCAATCACAAATGGATAAAACAAAAGATTTTTATATGGAAAACTGACATAAGTCTGGCCTCAGAAACAGTCCCAAGCACCTCAAGTGCACCTTTTGATAAGCAATGGAGTAGGTTAGGAATGTGCGGCATGTAGGTTGGGCCAGACACAGGATATGGCTTGGCCAGCATGGCCAAGCAACTGAATTCGGAATCAGTTAAAAAGTAGGCCCGCAATAATTAGGTAAAACAATTGAGCATTGTATGACCAAGTAGCCTCAATTTGCCAATGCTTTCAGAACAGTGTCTTCTTTGCTACCATGGGGTGCATCCAACATTAGCAGCAACAACCCACAATGAATACCCACAAAAAAAGCTGTCATATATCATTGTTTTCCCCTTGAATTATTTGCAAAAAAAATTAGAAAAACAATCTCACATATTGGTCACCTCCACTTAGCTCACTTGTCCATTGTGCTACAGATTTGCAAAAGAGCATCCAACCTTCCCAAATTAATGAAATGAAACAAACTCAAAGACAACTTAAACAAAAATGTTGGAACGACAAAGCATGAAAAAAAATGCAAACCCTTTGTCATGCTCACCATAATGACTTAGCAAACAAAATTTGGTCGTTGTCGAATGCACCACACCGTGCGTGCCCAACAACATGAAAATATTTTTGTTACGTCAAGAATTGTCTGCCTGCTCATTTGGTTTGATATGATCTCAGACGACCAAGATTTGTCTCTCATTGATTGATACAAAGGATTGATACAAAGGTTACTTGATGCTCAGATTGGAATGCAACCCCAGCTACCATACATTCAGGTTTCAGCCTTTCAAATCAAACTAGGATTAAATATTGGGACCGACCTGGTGGAGGAAAGAAAATCCTTTACCTGACTTCAACGACAAATGAGGTACGAACTTGAAAATGGATGAGAGCAGCTCAAAATGAGCTGCATTCATCCGTTTGGAAACCACAATGGGACTAAGATCGTTCTCGGAAAACCATGGTTTTGACCCGTTTTTGAGCCATTTGTTGTCCGAAATTGGCCCTTTTTCAAAGCCCTTTCGGCCTTGAGAAATGCCAAAATTACTCAACATGGGCTCAAAATGGGACCATTCCACTTGTTTGTGCAACCCATACAATCCAAAAATATCTTTGGAAAAAAACATTTTTTGATCCACTTTTGACTGATTTTCGGTCCCAAAATAGCCATTTTCAACGCATTTTGTGAATCTGGAGTGGCCAAAATGGCTTGTTAAGGCTCCGAAAAGGCTCATTGCACTTGTTTGGGCACACCAAATGGTCTAGAAATATTTTTGGACAAACACCTTTTTGACCCGTTTTGCATCGCAAAACATCCCATTTTCAAAGCATTTTGCAGCTTTGGAGGGGCCAAAATGGCTTCCTGTGGGCTAAAACTGGACTAAAAACACTCTTTGTAGCACCCCAAATGGTCTAGGATCATCTTCGGAAAAATACATTCTTGACCACTTTTGGTCCCAAAACAGCCCATTTTCAAAGCATATTGGTATTGGAGGGCCAAAGCAGGCCACCATGAGCTGAAAACGCGCCAAAAACACTTCTTTTGAAATTCTATGTGGTCCAGGATCATGTTTGAAAAAAATCGATTTTTTAGACACCCACCTCTCTGGGCTACCACTTGCACCTTGTCGCAGCCCACCAGGATTATAGCTCTAGGCGTCGGTTAAGGCAATCTTGAGGGGTGGAAACCACCAAAAGTGGGTGGTCGCGGGTGGATTAGGTGCACTCGGAATCGCGTTGTGAGCCACGCAGCCCAAGATATGGTCTGTTTTTGGTTTGTGGCTGTCGGCGGCCAATGTGCACAAATTCTGGGCCTTGTGGGCCCGTTCGCGGACATATTGTGTAGTTAAGGGGGCCCTAGAGAGCCGTTCAGCACAGGGAAGTCTGGCTGCATGTGTAGAGTAGCCACTATTTCCCTTCATTTGGCCGTTTCGAAAAGGTTTCGGGCAAAAAAAAAGGCTTATTTTGGCCCTAAATTGCAGACAGGCAGGTCCAGCACTTGGGACGCCCGTTCCCGGCCGCCACCGTTGAGTTTTTGGCTCATACTTTGTGTGGTTGTCCGTCACACCCATAGGTAGCAGATACCAAAATTTTGGCCAAATCCGAAGCACCATGATGGAGCTGTGATTTGTGCCCATTTCGCGCATGCTTGCTGCTTGCTTGCCAAACCTGTTAGGTCCACCCTAGACACTAAAGAGGGTTATAAAACCAAAACTGGTTCCACCAGCACGGTGACCCAACTTAACCCGACTGTAATGCTTGAGCACTGCAAATTTCATGTATTTCCCACCCAAACTGAAGATTGCTACCCCAAGAGACAACGTTCTTAACCAGTATTGCACCCCAACTCAGGCAAAAGCACACCTGGAAAACGAATGCATAAGGCAGTTCGACTGACTGCACTAAGTCAACGTCTTCCCCTTATCGCGTCTAGAGAAATATTGTGCTGCAAGAACGTTATTCTGCCCACCACTGATGCCAGGCTGCTGGCAAAAATTCCAACACAGGTTCACAACACAAATGCCCCATGACAATGTGTTGCACCCAGACATGTGCACTACGCCCTGACGTTTCCGTGCATCAGCACGGCTGCAAATTGCAATTTGAGAACCAGGGAACCCGTCAATAAACCATTTAGCCAGGAAGAAGAGCCCTGCGTCTTCTCGGCCTTCCCACATGCGCCGCAACTGTGACCCACCTGTGCGGAAACCTCAGATGTACTGGACGTGGTAACAGTCGTACTGCTCATAAAAAGAGGACAAAATTGAGAAAAGAAGCGGGTGATTGTGGGACCAATGAGTGAATGAATTGGTGGATGATTTGATGAACCTGGTGAGCGAGTCAAGGAATCAGGTGCAGAAGTTGCTGCAAAGCAACCCTTGCACATATATAAGTCAGTCCACAACCAATTCACCCTTAATAGGGGTCAGTTTCCCTCTCTTCCTCCTCTTCCTCCTCCTCTTTCTTCTCTTCCTCCTTCTCTACAGGCTCAAACTCAGCATCAACAATTGGTGGTGTAGCAGGGGTGCTGCTGGTAACCGTGCTGGCAGGTTCACTTGCAGCAGGAGTTTCCGCTACGGCAGGAGTCTCAGGTGCAGGAGGAGCAGCAGCCGGGGTCTCAGGCGTCGCTGGGGTCTCAGCGGCAGGGGGGGGAACTGGATCAGCAGGACTTTCAGCGGGAGGGGCTGGAGCAGCAGCCGCCGCCCCTGCAGCAGCTACTCCAGCTGCAGCAACCCCCGCAGCAGCCACTCCTGCTGCAGCTCCCCCACCAGCAGCAGGAGTTGCTGGGGCAGCGGTTTGAGGAGGTGCAGGGGTTGCAGGGGCAGCAGGGGTTACGGGGGCGGCAGCAGGGGTCGCCGGGGCAGCAGGGGTCGCTGGGGCAGCAGGGGTCGCCGGGGCAGCAGGGGTCGCTGGGGCAGCAGGAGTCGCAGGGGCAGCAGGGGCAGCAGGAGCAGCAGGGGCGGCAGGAGTTGCTGCAGCGGGTTGGGCAGGAGCACCAGCTGGAGGCACGGTGGTGAAGGGGGTGGAGGAAGGTGGTGCTGGGGCTGCAGGAGCAGAGGCTGCACCCCCCCCAAAAGCAGCCTGTTGAAGTTCCATGTCTGCCAGCAAGGTCTGCAAAGGCTTGGGGAGTTGGATGCCTTTGTTCTGTAGAAGCAAATGGCAAGCGAACGGCAAAGTTTTTCGTTGCCACGGACCCACCCTTTCCTGACCCTTACAGCAGGCACCCACTCGCTGGTGCAACCTCGCATTAGGGCACATGCCCCAACGCATAATGTGACAATATGGCGAACAGCCATGAAAACCCACCTGCTAAGCGAATCAGCATCGCGGAGGTCTAAAAAAAAATGGGGCCCAGACCGCCGCAAGTTGAGCAAGGTGAGGCCGAAGGCTCCAAAGGCTTGCTAAGCCTCAGCGAAACCGCCGTAGGGGATGCTGGGACGGGAAAATGCAGCGAAATCACTGGGGAACTGACTTTTGGGGCCAAACTCTCGCGGTACATTTCTGGTTAAGAGGGTTTGTATTGCTCAACAGACGTTTCCCCGAAATGATTCTTCGCTTCACCGATGCGCTGATCAGGCGTCGCCCCCCCCGTGTCCAACAGCATTAGGGTGCAGCCTGGCCAGCCTGTACGGCTTTGGCCTGTTTCAGCTCGACGGCGCTGAGTAGGGTCTCCATGGGCGCAGTGAGCTTGATCCCTTTGCTCTGCAGAGAGACAAACGAGTGTCTCCTTCCTGCCACGTGGCCCCGATGGAATGTGCAAGCGGGGGCATTGATGCAGGGTATAAGCCGCGCGCAGTCCGGAAAAAAAATTGAAGTGAAAGGCGTACCGCTGCTTGGTTTGTTTTGCGAGACTGACAGTGTGCCGAGTGTTGGAGGGCGTGGTTTTTTTGATTGGAGGGTTGTAGACGGAATTGCTGAGTTTCACTAAAAATTCTGGATCCTTCTGGGTACTGCGTTGCTAGGAGTTCCTTCCGGGGTTGTCGGGGGTGATGTTCCGGGTTCAAAAAAAAAAAGGCTTTCAGGGAAATTCTGGTTTTGCGTGTCCTCCGATCCTCCGCCAGAAAAATCGCCGAAATCCGGGGCAAATCAGGGGGAATCGCTGACGCAAGTGGTCGATTACGTGGACGCGAATCCATAGTCGGCATACAGCATATTCCGACTCAATCGTATATCAAGCGAGCCGGGCGTCGTCCCTGGGCTTCATTCGACACTGGCGATGAATCCGAAACTCTCTTGACATCATGCGAAGAAAGAAATGTCCCCCGATTTTCCTGGGCTGGAACAAACGGGTTGCGGTGATGCCACCAACATTTGTCTTGTGCTCTCAACTTTCCCCGCCTCGTTCAACCCTGGGAAGACTTGGGATCCAGCCTGTGTGTGTGTGGTGCACTTATGTGCCCTGTGTATGATGCGCTTGGTAGGCATTGGTGTGCACTTGTTACCATTACCATGTGTAAGTTTGTGGTGCACCGTGCCTGCTGTACCTTTTTGTCCTGTGCTGTGTCCTGTGGCAACGTTTACCGCGCCATACTGAACGCCCGGAGCCTCACAAAGCGCTCAAATAGGGATCGAGCTGACAACTTTGATACGAACGTGGTTCGCGGAAAAATGGTCTTATGCAATAACGGTTTACTGACCTGTGCGGTCTGCTGTGCAGTATGTTTCGTGGAAAGCAGGGCGGTCAGCGTTTGGCGGAAACAAGCACTGGGGAAAACCTTCAACACAGTAAGCATCTCCATCTGCACCTTGATCATTACCTGCTGCTGCTGAAGGGTGAGCGATTCGGGGCCCTTCGACACCATCTGCAGCGGAGGGAATGAATTGGGGCGACAACTATCCAGGTGAACGCAGGCTGACCTCCACAATCCGCCCCAAACGAACTTGCTAGGGGCTGGGTGCCACTTCAGTGACGCAGTTGCTGGGCCTACAATTTCCGTGCTGGTACAGCCCGGAAACTGCTGCCAATGCCCGTGTTGGTTCTGCACTCCATGAAACAGCAGACGAATACGCACCTGCTTGGTGATTTCGGCCATTTCTTTCAGAGTCTCGGTTGAAAGGGATTTCGCTGCTTCCTGAAGTGCCGCAGGGCCGCCGAGAGACTCAATCGCCTTGGACATTTCCGCCATAGAGGGCACAGCTGAACAATGAAAGGGTGGTGGAGAAACCTTTCGTGTAACCTCGACATGCTGAGGTTCACAAGATATCATACCTTGTTCTCCAGGTTGTTTGTTTCCAAACAGCCCAGCCATGGCAACCCGATTGCTCGGCAAAGCATCAATGTTCAGTGGGTCGAGCACCCGAGGCGAACCAGCCCGTCGTCCCAAAGATACCGCAGCGATGAAAACAGCAGGAACTGCCAATAGAGCCGACCAAAAGGGCAAGCCCTGAAAAGCGAAAAATGCAAAACGTTTGACACCATGACGATAGCGGACCAGCACCGAAGGGTACGTCGGCTCTGGAAGATTATCGTGTACCTGTGGAGCAGCGGGCTCAACAAAGTCTCTCACATTGAGTTCTGAAACGCTGTCGGAAGCTGCAAGCTGCAAAAGAGGAGATCTTGAGTAAGGAATGTTCAAAGTATCGACGGCAAGATATCCCACCAGGAGAACACTTACTTACCTGTGAAATTTGACCCGTCGTGCCCTGCGTCACCACTTGCCCATGAACGTTACGGAGAACTGGTGCTACCGTGGCAGGGAAAGTCACCGTTGGTGCCGATGTTGTGTACAAGGAAGTTGCAGTGTTGCCAAGCGATAAGGTGATGAAAGCTGCACTGCAGAACGTCACACAGACGATCACTGCTGTATTCAATTTTCCAAATTGAGACCACCGCTTATCCACGGGGTGAGTGATATTCAGAGGCAGCGTCTCTGACATCATTGTGACCTGAATAAACGAATTGAGGGTAGCTTTCAGCTTTCATTTCATGAATCAAATTTGTCGCACTAATGGCGGCCCTTCCTGCTCAAAACTGCCTAAGATCGCGCAGCTTCCAATCCGAAGGTTGAATTGGGGAATTCGTGTGTGGCTGATTCATTGGTTGAATTTTCCTGTGGACCTCGGGTATCGTCCGTAAATTACTGCGCCTTATATTTCACCGTTGCAGCCGAAGCACAGCGTCATGCACGCCAACTGAGGAGCAGGCTCACAAGCCTTCATGTCACAATTTTGATCAAAATATTCACAGCGTCGAAGTTTCGTTTGCGCATTGAAACGCTCATGATTGAAAATCAAATCTTCTTCGGCTCGGGAGTGGGCAGGTCGGTACTCAATAAGCACGAAAAGGCTTGCGCCGAGAACACAAACTGTGTGCCAGGCACAAAGTTTGGTAGGCACACCTGCTTTTCATTACTGGCAAGCACGAGTCTACGCACACCAAATTTCCATCCCACATATTTTACAACGTCTATACCCCTTTCACGCCGTGAGAAAGACATCACGAGCGATTCGACCGATGGAATGGGCGACCATCAACGCCACCAACATGGTAGAATACACGTGTTCCACTATCGTGGTGCCTAGGTCGAGATAGTGGCGAACTATGTTGGCAAATTTGGCTATAGTACTTTGAGTGACGGAAATGAACGTCCAGAAGCCTAGATACCTTTGAGTTCGGTACCCAAATGAACAAAAGTTGAATGAATGAATCGCAAGAATTCCACGATTTGTCCTTCAATCAAACGATGTATCCGTGCCGTACAAACGCATCACTTGGTTTGCCGTTGCCCTTGCAACCCCGATTTCGTAAGTATACTCTGCACGGTGTCGGTCCCGCACCTTGCTTAGCAAATTGCTTAGCAAACGGAATACCCGCTTTGCGTGTCCCCCAATAAAGTCATTAAGACACAACATTGTGGTGGTATCGAAGACGGATAGAGATTCTCCACAAGAGTAAAGTGTATGTGATAGCCAACATGCCATGCGATGTAGTGAAAAAAGCATTCCAGGGACGAAAAGAGACATGACATCGGGCACGGCACACGGCACCTTGCCACCGAAGCAAATGTCCTTCCATGATCCGTGCACTCGGTCGAGTACGATCCTCGTGCCTCCAACGTCATCGACATAGATGACCTTGCCAAAACCTGGTGTCCGAACTTTGCTTCGAAAGCAGTGGGGTCCTTTGGAGACAGTAAGCTCAACCTTCTGGTATCGACGAGCCGTGGGAACCAGGACTTGGCAAACTTAGGATCGTCGGCGTCGTTAACATGCATGGTCTCGGTCTCAACCAATGATGTCTACATTGAAAAAGGTTAGTGAGAGAAATTTGCACTCATATGAGACCCCCCGGTAGCGCGGCAAACTATCACCAATTACATTACCGCGCTTGCACATCGATTCGTCGCCTTCTTAGCGCGAGGCATTTCTTTGAAATCCCACTTCGTTCGGTACAAGCAATAATGAGCGATGACGATGTAGCTCGTAACGGTACCGCTTTCGTCGCGGGCCCAAGTGTTGGCATTCATTCCCGTCGTCGGCGCAAGCAACAACGTGGATATTGGTGTCGGAAACTTCCGTTTTCTGTTTCCTACCGCTCGCGAAGGGTGGCTAATCCTTGTCGGTCCATTGCAACACTCCGATGACGTGGATTGCTAAAGGGGCAGTATTGCTCTTATTGTTACTATCTCTCATTGACAATTGATGTAGGTACCCAAATGCATCCAAAATGCTAGGCTGGCATTTTGCGCGGACAGAATGCCGGCCGATAGGCGGGCTTTCGGACACGAGTGCACTCGTGATGATTGCACATACCTCAGGTCTTTATTGTTGTGCCCACACATACTTGTGGGTGCCACGTCGTCTTTTGACTTGAAGTCATGGAGTATCTTTGGAAATCCATGCAAGATGAAGTTACGTCGGGAGTCGACGAGTTCACTGAGTGGTTGGACGGTGTCATGAATTCCACCGGGGCTTTCTATAAGGATATTGCAACCTCCCTTCAAGATGAATCTACACAAATCGTGCCACAATTGCGAGGCTTCGTGGGAGCTGTGAATTGGGATGAGCCGTTGATTATAGGCCTTGGGGTCTTCCATTGTTTTTGGTTGCTCATGTGTATCGGGGTAATGATCAAGTATGCTTTGCCTCGGGTCTCCGGCAACTACGAATGCCTATTGCCACATTCTACATTTCACCCTTGCTGCCCCAACACATCATCTCCAAGGATGTTTCGTTCCTTGCGTGTTTGTAAGATCACACGTTGACCGCACACACCGTGTTTGCCCCCTTCTTTCGGAGTTTCTAATTTTTTTATCCCTCAATACAATTTGCGACAAGTCGAGTTCTGCGCTTGCACCTCTCATAGTATAAAACTTTGTATCCAAGTTGTGCTTGCCTTCGTGAACGCGCGTTTTGGTTGCTTTCAAGCTACTTTAAGCCTCCACGTCGATTTTTAGAGCCCCGGCCCTTGCCCTTGCCCATCAGCCGCCAAGTGCCGACCGGAACGTTATCCGCAGTGATACATTCTTTCGTTGCACTAGCCTCATGGGCATGGCCGTGTGCGTCTAAGGAGTTTTTGTACTTGTTGCTCGTCCCCTTGAGCCTTGAGCCAAGACCGATCCGCAACCGCGAGGTGACAGCTACCACCTCCAAAGAGTTGTTAACGTCTAGACAACGGGAACCAATCGCCACATGTGCCGCAGGTCGTGCTATGATTGATGATTGGTCCTCGTGCCACCCTATCGGTATTGTTTCGCCTATCGGTTAGGGAATCATCAACCATTCGTGGTGCTTTGTTTTGGAGCACCTAGAGGACGGTCATTGCGCGGTCATGTCGCCGAGGGCGAAATGACCACGACGGTGGCCACGAATTTTTTCCCGTCCCTCTCACGGAGGAAAATGTGAGCTGAAGGACTCCATTTCTAATTTGCGGGTCCAAATGGCGGATGACGACCCCACCTACACCCACACGCCACAAATCCACATGCAAATTTGATTCGCATCCACACCAAAGTTTCTTCGAAGGGTGCCTTTAACGAAACCCAAGGATGGGAAGCTACGATCGTGATCTCTCAGCACATTGCTGAGCACCTATATGTGGCGCCATGTCGGGCGGAACGGCCTCGAATGGATCACATCAATCTAGTTGGGGTTGGAACCGGTTCACGGGTGTACGGAATCAGTCGTTTGCTCTAAGGGAGCTCCAAAGCGAAATTTAGCCGGCTGAGTTATGTTAACAGTGAGCAGCCATGGGTCACGCAACAAGCTCTCTGCTATTTCCTTCTTTGATCTTTGTAGAGGCTCGGAGATCGCAAAGTTCGTGCTGTTTATGGTGATCGGTATGCGATGTGCATGTTGATGCGGCAACCCCGAGACTACTAGGTTGCGTTTTGTCCCGCCCCAAGCTGTCCCTTCCCTTGGGCGTACCTTCCAACCAAATTGCTGTCGGCAGCAGACAAATGAAACTTACCGGACCAAGAAAACGCCCACCTCCAAGGGGTTGTAAGGGGTATTTCCGTCCCTGCTCCCTCCCCATGTCCCTCCCAAGCAATGGAGGGGCGGGGGGCGAGGGAAGGCCGCGACTACTTGCACAACAATAAACACTCTTTTTGTGCCCAAGACCAAAGGGTCTCTCCCGATACCGGTACCCTTCACCAAAAGCGTTGCTCAGCGTCATTTGACTGGAGATGAGGCGCCTGTATCATGGAAAGTTTGATGTCGCTACACACACTCGGGAGGTGGAGAGCCCGCCAGTGCAAGCACCGCGACTAAGTCGCCAAAATATTGCGCCCCACGTGCTGCTCACATTACATTAGCAGAGACAACAGAGGAGGAGAGGGACACTGAGTTTTGCACAGCTGCTTGGTGAGTAACACGAGGGCAAGCGATTTATGGACTGGTACGATTTATGGACTGGTACGTCTGTGAACCCATCATATCCATTTGAGGCGCTGATACTTTTGTTCCAAGGGACTGGCCATCACACTCTAGAGTCCCCGGGTACACAGCACATCACATGATGGCAACCAGTCAGTCTTCTGTTGCCCGCTTACTGTTATGAAGGATATTCTACACACAGCATGGGACACAGCAGGAGCAGAGTCCTCGGCGTTGTTGTCTTGTTGTTTGTAAGAGTGAGGGAGCACTCGCAAGAGCACAGATGGAAGGGAAGGGATCTAAGCCCACAAAACTCCCCCTCCACATTAAACCTATGTTGAGCACGAGTGGCCCCACTGGATGGGATCAGAACCACGCTGCAGTGCTTGCGGGATTCTTTCATTCGGTGGCCAAAGGGGGCAAATGACGGCACATAGAATAATGAAGTTCAAGGAGAGTTCTTCAGGTCTGTGGTGGGTGGGGGCAGGGTTATGGAGTGTTGGAGAGGGTTTGTGTTTTAGAAATTTTTCCATGGCGAGGATCATTTGCCGGTTGGATTTTGTCAAAGGTTGCCAAGGGTTATTCAGGGTTGCTGAGATAATCCCAACCCTCTGCACGCCTCCCTCCGCAAGCCTCATAGTATTCATCAAACACCAACCCTCACCAGCCTGCACCCTACGCCCTACAGTTTGACGATCCACAGCCCTCCACAACCTCCCAACCCTTTATCAACCCCCTAACAGTTGCTTACCCATTCAATCAACAGTTTGACCTGCAACAGCCCTCAGCATCCCATCACAACTCTCACCTTGACAACCCCCTCTCGACACTTTGACCCTCCGCAACAACCTTTGCATGCCCAGCGCTTTTACAAAATTGTGCAGGATCCTGCGTGTTGCGCTGTGCAGGCGTCTTTGTGCTGATTGCACAGCCGCTCAACAGTCATCTTGCCGACAATTGGCAGGCGTATGCCACACAGCCCTATTTTGATGCAAACGGTGGTTTCATCTGCTTCATGTGGAGCACTCCATTAATCATTATGGAGTTCGCAATCCTCGTATGCTGTGCTTTCCCTCCTGCCACGATTGCCGTCTCTTACCCTGTGATCGTCGCCGGCTTCCCAGCCAGCACCATCCATCTTCCATCAACCGTTCTCCAGTCCCCTATGGCCGCCAGCCTTCAGCGCTTGTCTGCCTCCTTTCAGAAGGAATCCATCAGGTGAATCTTCAACGTGTGTCAAACATCTGTCCATCAGCGAGAATCCAATGCTGCAAAAAACACGAGTTGGCCTCCTCAGTGCTTCCCCATCCGGGCGAGGGGGGGGGGGGGGGTGGCACAAAGCCTTGCAATCTTGCTGCTCTCCTGACAGCCGGTGGCGTCAATCGACTTCTCGCCATTCACGAAGGTCTCGACCATGGTCGAGAAACTTCCTTCACCGAGGCCTACCTGGGTCCCTCAAGGGGGGGGGGGTCGGACGGGTGAGTGGCTGATTGGATCCGTGCCATTCCTTATGTCTTGCACGCCATACGCTAGGATGGGGGGAGAGGGAGAGGACGGAGAGGTGCTGGGCCATTTCCTGGAAGGATTTTCCACAGGAGTGTGGGTGGATAGATTCTTCAGCGAACAACTGCTGATTTCTGGGCAACGGGTTGGGTTGGACATCTGCGGTTTCCTGGCTGCTGTTCTGGCAGCCTATGCTGCCGCCCGCAGCCGTGCGCTGATCCACGGTGCACTCCGCCTCTCATAACCCCCCCAGCAGTTTAGAAAGGCCCGCTCCAAGACGAGCAGTTCCACAGGAGCATCCCTGCCCCCTGGTTGTGGCCCTTTATGGGTGTGGACAAACCTCCGTGTGCCCAGTCAAGCCTGCACATGCCTCGGCGGAGATCATTTGACCTGTTGTCACGTCCTGTTTTGTTGTGGACCTTTCTTGGAATGGAAGGATTCCATGCTCCAGTATGGAAGGGCTCTTTGACGCTGTAGCATTTGATTTCCCACGGTTTTCTATCAACAGTACCCCACATCAGCTCTCGTGTGTGTGTGTGTGTGTGTGGGTGTGTGTGTGTGTTTTATGTGTGTGTGTGTGTGTGTGTGTGTGTGTTGTGTGTGTGTGTGTGTGTATGTGCGTGTGTGCGTGCATGCGTGTGTGTGTGTGTGTGTGTTTGTGTTTGTGTGTTGTGTGTGTGTGTGTGTGTGTGTTGTGTGTGTGTGTGTGTGTGTGTTTGTGTGTTTGTGTGTTGTGTGTGTGTGTGTGTGTGTGTTGTGTGTGTGTGTGTGTGCGTGCGTGCGTGCGTGCGTGTGTGTGTGTGTGTGTGTGTGTGTGTGTGTGTGTGTGTGTGTGTGTGTGTGTGTGTGTGTGTGTGTGTGTGTGTGTGTGTGTGTGTGTGTTTTGTGTGTGTGTGTGTGTGTGTGTGTGTGCGTGTTGTGTGTGTGTATGTGTGTATGTGCGTGTGTGCGTGCATGCGTGTGTGTGTGTGTGTGTTTGTGTGTGTGTGTGTGTGTGTGTGTGACCCCCACTGCTGCCCAGGGGCGCGTGACCTCACCGTGGTGTGGGGGTGAAACCGGGGGGGGTCCCCCCCGGGCTAACACGCAATCTGGGGGGTGACCTGGTCCAGCCACGGCGGCCAGGGCACGGGTTTGCGCGCCCCACCCCCCGCCGGCCACCGTGGGAAAGCCACGATGGCACAGGGCGGGCTCCACCGGGGGGTGGCGGTATGCGGGAGTAACCCGGGTCCCCCTGTGACCCAGCCCTCTCCAGGGCTCGTGTGCGCTCCCCTGCCCCAACCCACTGCACCTTGTGTTCTGCACAGGTACATCGTGGGGTGGGGATATCGTCCTTTCCGATGCCCGTCCGGGCCAGGGGCACAACCACTATGGCCTTCGGCCAGGGGCCTGATGTCACGGGGGGCTACCGGTCCTGCCCTGCGATGCAATGCGGGGCAACCGTGACATCAGGCCTCACAGCCACGCGCCCTGCTGCACCTGGTGCAGAGAGGGGGGATAGGGACGCCCCGTGTAGGATTGCGGGCACACAACACGTTCCACCCCCACACAGCGGCGGTTACACCCGAGTCCCTCCGGTCCAGTCTAGGCCGCGGAGGGATAGGGACGCCCCGTGGGTTCGCTGGGTATTTTACCTTCCCCCACACAGCGGCGGTTACACCCGAGTCCCTCCGGTCCAGTCTAGGCCGCGGGGGGATAGGGTCGCCCCGTGGGTTCGTCAGGTATTTTTCCTTCCCCCACACAGCGGCGGTTACACCCGAGTCCCTCCGGTCCAGCCTGGGCCGCGGGGGGATAGGGACGCCCCGTGGGTTCGCCAGGTATTTTTCCTTCCCCCACACAGCGGCGGTTACACCCGAGTCCCTCCGGTCCAGCCTGGGCCGCGGAGGGATAGGGACGCCCCGTGGGTTCGCCAGGTATTTTTCCTTCCCCCACACAGCGGCGGTTACACCCGAGTCCCTCCGGTCCAGCCTGGGCCGCGGAGGGATAGGGACGCCCCGTGGGTTCGTCAGGTATTTTTCCTTCCCCCACACAGCGGCGGTTACACCCGAGTCCCTCCGGTCCAGCCTGGGCCGCGGAGGGATAGGGACGCCCCGTGGGTTCGTCAGGTATTTTTCCTTCCCCCACACAGCGGCGGTTACACCCGAGTCCCTCCGGTCCAGTCTAGGCCGCGGAGGGATAGGGACGCCCCGTGGGTTCGTGAGGTATTTTTCCTTCCCCCACACAGCGGCGGTTACACCCGAGTCCCTCCGGTCCAGCCTGGGCTGCGGGGGGATAGGGACGCCCCGTGGGTTCGCCAGGTATTTTTCCTTCCCCCACACAGCGGCGGTTACACCCGAGTCCCTCCGGTCCAGCCTGGGCCGCGGAGGGATAGGGACGCCCCGTGGGTTCGCCAGGTATTTTTCCTTCCCCCACACAGCGGCGGTTACACCCGAGTCCCTCCGGTCCAGCCTGGGCCGCGGAGGGATAGGGACGCCCCGTGGGTTCCCCAGGTATTTTTCCTTCCCCCACACAGCGGCGGTTACACCCGAGTCCCTCCGGTCCAGCCTGGGCCGCGGAGGGATAGGGACGCCCCATGGGTTCGTCAGGTATTTTTCCTTCCCCCACACGGCGGCGGTTACACCCGAGTCCCTCCGGTCCAGTCTAGGCCGCGGAGGGATAGGGACGCCCCGTGGGTTCGTCAGGTATTTTTCCTTCCCCCACACAGCGGCGGTTACACCCGAGTCCCTCCGGTCCAGCCTGGGCTGCGGGGGGATAGGGACGCCCCGTGGGTTCGCCAGGTATTTTTCCTTCCCCCACACAGCGGCGGTTACACCCGAGTCCCTCCGGTCCAGCCTGGGCCGCGGAGGGATAGGGACGCCCCGTGGGGTCGTCAGGTATTTTTCCTTCCCCCACACGGCGGCGGTTACACCCGAGTCCCTCCGGTCCAGCCTGGGCCGCGGGGGGATAGGGACGCCCCGTGGGTTCGCCAGGTATTTTTCCTTCCCCCACACAGCGGCGGTTGCACCCGAGTCCCTCCGGTCCAGCCTGGGCCGCGGGGGGATAGGGTCGCCCCGTGGGTTCGTCAGGTATTTTTCCTTCCCCCACACAGCGGCGGTTACACCCGAGTCCCTCCGGTCCAGTCTGGGCCGCGGGGGGATAGGGACGCCCCGTGGGTTCGTCAGGTATTTTTCCTTCCCCCACACAGCGGCGGTTACACCCGAGTCCCTCCGGTCCAGCCTGGGCCGCGGGGGGATAGGGTCGCCCCGTGGGTTCGCCAGGTATTTCTCTTTCCCCCACACAGCGGCGGTTACACCCGAGTCCCTCCGGTCCAGCCTGGGCCGCGGAGGGATAGGGACTCCCCGTGGGTTCCCCAGGTATTTTACCTTCCCCCACACAGCGGCGGTTACACCCGAGTCCCTCCGGTCCAGTCTGTGCCGCGGAGGGATAGGGACGCCCCGTGGGTTCGTCAGGTATTTTTCCTTCCCCCACACGGCGGCGGTTACACCCGAGTCCCTCCGGTCCAGTCTGGGCCGCGGAGGGATAGGGACGCCCCATGGGTTCGCCAGGTATTTTTCCTTCCCCCACACAGCGGCGGTTACACCCGAGTCCCTCCGTTCCAGTCTGGGCCGCGGAGGGATAGGGACGCCCC
This sequence comes from Eutreptiella sp. 'Long Island Sound 2002', assembly GCA_964036045.1. Classification (NCBI taxonomy): domain Eukaryota; phylum Euglenozoa; class Euglenophyceae; order Eutreptiales; family Eutreptiaceae; genus Eutreptiella; species Eutreptiella sp. 'Long Island Sound 2002'. The sequence continues at coordinate 70,978,322 of OZ038386.1, forward strand.
GTGGGTTCGTCAGGTATTTTTCCTTCCCCCACACAGCGGCGGTTACACCCGAGTCCCTCCGGTCCAGTCTGGGCCGCGGAGGGATAGGGACGCCCCGTGGGTTCGCCAGGTATTTTTCCTTCCCCCACACAGCGGCGGTTACACCCGAGTCCCTCCGGTCCAACCTGGGCCGCGGAGGGATAGGGACGCCCCGTGGGTTCGTCAGGTATTTTTCCTTCCCCCACACAGCGGCGGTTACACCCGAGTCCCTCCGGTCCAGCCTGGGCCGCGGGGGGAAGCCCCGTGGGTTCGCCAGGTATTTTTCCTTCCCCCACACAGCGGCGGTTACACCCGAGTCCCTCCGGTCCAGCCTGGGCCGCGGGGGGATAGGGACGCCCCGTGGGTTCGTGAGGTATTTTTCCTTCCCCCACACAGGGGCGGTTACACCCGAGTCTCTCCGGTCCAGTCTGGGCCGCGGGGGGATAGGGACGCCCCGTGGGTTCGCCAGGTATTTTTCCTTCCCCCACACAGGGGCGGTTACACCCGAGTCCCTCCGGTCCAGCCTGGGCCGTGGGGGGATAGGGACGCCCCGTGAGTTCGCCAGGTAGTTCTCCTTCCCCCACACAGCGGCGGTTACACCCGAGTCCCTCCGGTCCAGCCTGGGCCGCGGAGGGATAGGGACGCCCCGTGGGTTCGCCAGGTATTTTTCCTTCCCCCACACAGCGGCGGTTACACCCGAGTCCCTCCGGTCCAGTCTAGGCCGCGGAGGGATAGGGACGCCCCGTGGGTTCTTCAGGTATTTTTCCTTCCCCCACACAGCGGCGGTTACACCCGAGTCCCTCCGGTCCAGTCTGGGCCGCGGGGGGATAGGGTCGCCCCGTGGGTTCGTCAGGTATTTTTCCTTCCCCCACACGGCGGCGGTTACACCCGAGTCCCTCCGGTCCAGCCTGGGCCGCGGGGGGATAGGGTCGCCCCGTGGGTTCGTCAGGTATTTTTCCTTCCCCCACACAGCGGCGGTTACACCCGAGTCCCTCCGGTCCAGTCTGGGCCGCGGAGGGATAGGGACGCCCCGTGGGTTCGCCAGGTATTTTTCCTTCCCCCACACAGCGGCGGTTACACCCGAGTCCCTCCGGTCCAACCTGGGCCGCGGAGGGATAGGGACGCCCCGTGGGTTCGTCAGGTATTTTTCCTTCCCCCACACAGCGGCGGTTACACCCGAGTCCCTCCGGTCCAGCCTGGGCCGCGGGGGGAAGCCCCGTGGGTTCGCCAGGTATTTTTCCTTCCCCCACACAGCGGCGGTTACACCCGAGTCCCTCCGGTCCAGCCTGGGCCGCGGGGGGATAGGGACGCCCCGTGGGTTCGTGAGGTATTTTTCCTTCCCCCACACAGGGGCGGTTACACCCGAGTCTCTCCGGTCCAGTCTGGGCCGCGGGGGGATAGGGACGCCCCGTGGGTTCGCCAGGTATTTTTCCTTCCCCCACACAGGGGCGGTTACACCCGAGTCCCTCCGGTCCAGCCTGGGCCGTGGGGGGATAGGGACGCCCCGTGAGTTCGCCAGGTAGTTCTCCTTCCCCCACACAGCGGCGGTTACACCCGAGTCCCTCCGGTCCAGCCTGGGCCGCGGAGGGATAGGGACGCCCCGTGGGTTCGCCAGGTATTTTTCCTTCCCCCACACAGCGGCGGTTACACCCGAGTCCCTCCGGTCCAGTCTAGGCCGCGGAGGGATAGGGACGCCCCGTGGGTTCTTCAGGTATTTTTCCTTCCCCCACACAGCGGCGGTTACACCCGAGTCCCTCCGGTCCAGTCTGGGCCGCGGGGGGATAGGGTCGCCCCGTGGGTTCGTCAGGTATTTTTCCTTCCCCCACACGGCGGCGGTTACACCCGAGTCCCTCCGGTCCAGTCTGGGCCGCGGAGGGATAGGGACGCCCCGTGGGTTCGCCAGGTATTTTTCCTTCCCCCACACAGCGGCGGTTACACCCGAGTCCCTCCGGTCCAGCCTGGGCCGCGGGGGGATAGGGACGCCCCGTGGGTTCGTCAGGTATTTTTCCTTCCCCCACACAGCGGCGGTTACACCCGAGTCCCTCCGGTCCAGTCTAGGCCGCGGAGGGATAGGGACGCCCCGTGGGTTCGTCAGGTATTTTTCCTTCCCCCACACAGCGGCGGTTACACCCGAGTCCCTCCGGTCCAGTCTGGGCCGCGGAGGGATAGGGACGCCCCGTGGGTTCGCCAGGTATTTTTCCTTCCCCCGCACAGCGGTGGTTACACCCGAGTCTCTCCGGTCCAGCCTGGGCCGCGGGGGGATAGGGACGCCCCGTGGGTTCGCCAGGTATTTTTCCTTCCCCCACACTTGGCTTTCGGACCATCGAGGCCCCCGCCGCTGAGGCGAGGGGGCCTCCTTCGCTTTGGGACCACTGAGGCCCCCGCCGCTGAGGCGAGGGGGCCTTTTTGGCTTTGGGACCACCGAGGCCCCCGCCGCTGAGGCGAGGGGGTCTCCTTCGCATTGGGACCATCGAGGTCCCCCCCGCTGAGGCGAGGGGGCCTCTTTTGCTTTGGGACCATCGAGGCCCCCTGCCGCTGAGGCGAGGGGGCCTCTTTGGCTTTGGGACCACCGAGGCCCCCGCCGCTGAGGCGAGGGGGCCTCCTGGGCTTTGGGAACACCGAGGCCCCCGCCGCTGACGCGAGGGGGCCTCCTTCTCTTCGGGACCACCGAGGCCCCCGCCGCTGAGGCGAGCGGGCCTCTTTGGCTTTGGGACCACCGAGGCCCCCGCCGCTGAGGCGAGGGGGCCTCCTTCGCTTTGGGACCACCGAGGCCCCCTCCGCTGAGGCGAGGGGGCCCCCTTCTCTTCGGGACCACCGAGGCCCCCGCCGCTGAGGCGAGGGGGCCTCTTTGACTTTGGGACCACCGAGGCCCCCGCCGCTGAGGCGAGGGGGCCTCCTTTGCTTTCGGACACCGAGGCCCCCGCCGCTGAGGCGAGGGGGCCTCCTTCGCTGTGGGATCACCAAGGCCCCCGCCGCTGAGGCGAGGGGGCCTCCTTCGCTTTGGGACCACTGAGGCCCCCGCCGCTGAGGCGAGGGGGCCTCCTGGGCTTTGGGAACACCGAGGCCCCCGCCGCTGAGGCGAGGGGGCCTCTTTCGCTTTGGGACCACCGAGGCCCCCTCCGCTGAGGCGAGGGGGCCTCCTTCTCTTCGGGACCACCGAGGCCCCCGCCGCTGGGGCGAGGGGGCCTCTTTGGCTTTGGGACCACCGAGGCCCCCGCCGCTGAGGCGAGGGGGCCTCCTTCGCTGTGAGATCGCCAAGGCCCCCGCCGCTGAGGCGAAGGGGCCTCTTTCGCTTTGGGACCACCGAGGCCCCCGCCGCTGAGGCGAGGGGGCCTCCTTCGCTTTGGATTCACCGAGGCGGGGGTTTGCGTGTCCCCTCCGCAGACGTGCGGCACTGCGGATTGGGGGGACACGACCGGAGGGTTAGAGGATGGCCCCGCGCACGGACACCTTCGGCAGAAGTGCCGTGCGCCGGGGGAGGGGGGGGGACCGGGCCACGGACCAAGCCCCCGTGATCCGCCGGCCAAACGCCGCCCAGTCGGTAGTACCTGGCGGCTAAGGGCCCACACCCGTGAGACTGCGTCCCCCTTCCCTTGGGGGGGTGGTGGACCGTGCCGGAAGTGGAGCCGGCGCTCCGCCTCGCCCCCCATTCCGTGCCCCTGGGAGGGGATCCGGCTACGTGTAGGGCGGGTGCATGCACGTAGCGCGGACCAGGGGACAAGGGGAGGAGACGAAGAGGAGAGCCGCCGCCATGATGCTTAGCCGGACGGGTTGGGGTGAAACCTCCCTCCCGGTCGCTTTCCAGACCGTGGGGGGCCGGCGGGCACCATGGGGATGTGCCGCGGGGGCGCCCTACCGGGGGACCGCATCTCCTCCTCCTCCTCCTGTGTGTGCGTGCGTGCGTGCGTGCGTATGTGTGTGTGTGTGTGTGTGTGTGTTGTGTGTGTGGGTGTGGGTGTGTGTGTGTGTGTTGTGTGTGTTGTGTGTGTTCGTGTCTGGTCCTGGATTGCGCTGCAGTTTGCGCTGCAGGACCTGAAGATAGCTCTGATAGCAATGCTCCAAGTGTGCACTCACTGTTTGTACGGTGCTGTATGGTATACTACAAGCGCGCGTGTGACAGCCATTAAGGAGGATCTCTGCAGGATCATCAGCGCTACGGAGTTGAATTCCCGGCAACAACAGGCTGTGCGTAAAATGGTTCGGGTTGTTCGAAGTGCACCTGATAAACTACAATTTTGGGCGTGTGTGCACCGGGCTCAAGACTTTTACTAATGAACAGCTCAAAGAGCCGTGCTGTTGCTGGTAAAGGGATTCAGCGTTTGCCAAACAGATTAATGGTATGGGATATATCCTCTTCACTTCCAAAGTCCTTGTTCCCCGAAACGAGCGGTGACGCGGGTTTTGGTGAACTGGATGAAAACAGTACTGTATGTTCGCATCGTACCGGGTGTGGTGGTTCCTGCCCTGGCCTGGTCTGGGGACGTTGGGTGTTCGATGGACTCTCCCGAACGGCTAGAGGCCCTGCATAATCGCACATCATTTCAATCGGCTACCCGTACCCACCCGCACGCACAGCACCCTTTTCACAGTAAAGTGTTGCAGTATCGGATCCGTGTTGTGCGGACGGGACCGTTCAGATACCTGCGTGGCTCAAACCCCAATTTCCGAGCACGCACAGCCCTGCTCAGGGCTGTAGTCCGTTGTGTGTCAATGTGTCATGAACAATTGCCTTGTCTCAGATATCTTTGCTCCTGGGAAACTGCATCCTGCTGCGGAAGACCATGCGAGTCAAGGTACAGCAGCAAAACAAGGCCCGAAAGCGTAAAGCTGATAAGGACAAGGCGGAGGGTGCAGATGCCCCAGCCGAAGGCGAGAAGCAGAAGGATCCGCAGACCAAAAAAGACGATTGATCGGATGACCCCGTGCACCAGGACAGTGAGATGGCCCCCACTTGAGTTCACAGACATAAACTGAGGGCAGGGGCACGCTGATTATGGCATTTCTCGACACTTTGGGAGCGCTTCCACAGAGTTCATTTGCGATCATGCAGTGGGTGAGGGAGCTTGTCCCCCGCGTCCCTTTGATGGAACTGACGGCGGTTGCAAAACCGATGATGATTGGCACGCCAATAATGGGGGGTTGTTGTTGCGAACGCTCAGTCGACTTGGCAGTCACAGTGCCTTTTTCCCCTTGCTGCATTAACGGACGTCTGTTCTGGTTTGGATTTCGTCAGCTTCGATTTGACTGCTTCTTTTTGGGGGCAGCGCATTGCTTTACCCCCACAAAGCTCTATCTAGAGGTCCAGGGGTCTCACAACCACCGTCTTGAATGGTTTGCCTAGCAGACTTGAGAGTGGGACGGAATCCGCTGACCACAGCAAGTGCTCCCCCAGTAAATCACCTCCACAAGCTGACGTGTTTGGTCCTCCAGGTAAGCCGCGCAGTTGCAGGGTGGGAATCCTGCTGCCTTACAGAGGGCGTGTTTGAGGAAGGTTGCTTTCCCTGTGGGACAGAGGGTTAGAGGTTGCGAACAATGGTGGGGGGGCGGGGCGGACTCCTTTGGGCCTTTGAGCCTTTGTGCTTGTTGCACCAAGTGGACCCTCGGCACTAAGCCTGAGAGGCTGCTTTTGTCTTGAAAGGGGAGCTTGCCAGCTTGATGCTACGTGAACAGCAATGTTCCAGCAGCCGCCAGTTTCCTTGGACACGTGATTGTAGTTATTACCAACAGGGCGTGCTCTAATCCTGTTTCGGGATCCACACCCAGTAACAGTGCACTGAAAGCTGCCGGCAATCATGGTGGTCGCATGTCCTATCATTAGGTGTACTATAAACTGAGATATACACACAACAAAGCGAAGCTGTTGCAGTTTCGCTTGCCCTTGTGTAGCCAAGCTCTGAACCCTCAATTTGCGTCAATCAGCCATTGCTATTTTCCTGGGGGGGGGGGTTATTCAGTTGTGGAGGTTATTCAGTCACGAGGTTGGGGATATGCTGTTGCGAAGTATTATAATTGCACACCTGCATGCTTTTGCAGACACGGTTGTATTTATGCATTCTTTCAGCGCCAAACTACTGCCACTGGCCATTGGGGGACGCTGCAGGTGGACTGGTTCTGAGGTTCTTTGGCCAAGCATCTTTGCACAATTGTACTGCATTGTTTCTTCGCTGCTGATGCTGCTGCTGGAAATAGTGGTAGTGGTACAAGGGGCGGTCAGCAAGTGCGAGCGGGGTATCAAGAAGATGGCGCTTCTGAGTAGCCACGGTCGGTGCGCTCCTCGCATCAACCTTCTACACAAGAGTATGTCGCAAGCGAAAGGCGTTCAGGACCTGATGAGTCTCAGACGAGCCATATTCGCTTTTCACCTCTCTCTGGTGCTGTGACTGCTTTTGTGCTTCCCATAGCACAAGTCATCGTGGTCGGGATCAAGAACACCTGCTGAAACGCCTACCAAAGGCTGCAAGGGTTGGCCATTCCGCTTGGGAAGGAGATGGAGCGGAGGAGGGCGGAGGGCAGCTGCACATATGGCGGAGTATGCCGACAGCTCAAAGGCCAGAGGATGTACCCACGAGAGGCATGGCAAACATGGGCAGACAGCAGACCAAACACAGCATGAGACAAATAGTGTTTCTGAGGCTTTTTGAAGGGAATCCCCATTGAAGGGGTATTTGCTGCTCTTCACAACTCTGTGTCAGATCATTAAGCTTTGGGGATTAGAGTATATGTACGGGGAAGAGTACAAAGTAGCGCCCTTGTGAACAATGAAGCTGTTGTTGAAGCAACTGTGCCATCAAAAGCTGAGCAATGCACACAAGATCATGTAGGACACATCGTTTCGAAAGAGGAGACGGGGGTGATGATTGTTCCCAGAGAAGCTGCCCAGCCACTGTGTGGAACACTCCTGGTCCAATCACTGCAGGTTGCTGTGCACTGCCCCCTGAACTTGACGAACCGGGTTTCCCCTTTCTGGGGGCAGCAAATGGCCCTGAGAATGCATGACCAGAGCAGTGACAATCATGCAGGAGGGTCACCAGTAACGAAAAACCACCTGATGACTGTATTATCAGAGTGGCATGAAACCGTGCGGTTGTACAGTGGGGTGCACAGAACCCCCCTCTTTTCCCCACAGAAGCCGCCACACAAACCAAACACAACAAACAAACGTAAACAGACAGTAGGACACCTCAGCAACCAATGGCAGATTCGGATGGACCCATGGACTGACTGTATCACCCCATGCTTGGAAGAGACCAAGGACATTCCCCAGGATGCAGCAGGCTAGAGGCGATGCGATATCGCCAAGTTCATGAAGCATCTGGGTGGTGTCCTCTACCCAAGAACATACCTGCCATTTATCTAGTGCAGGCCCAGCATCAGAGGGCGTATAGACATGACAACAGAGAGATATTGAGAGGCAGACAGATGGAGAACAGAGCATGGTGCAAACACAAAAAGACAAAAGCATGCATGGGGCACAAAGCAGAGGAAAAGGGGGTGGGGGACACAAAAGAAGGAAAACAGTGTAGTAGAAGCCAGAGAACCTAGTAGTTCAAACCCAAAAGGGTTTGCTGCTTAGGGAAGGACGTCCAAGCCAAAACATGTTGTCAAATGCGGGGGCACGGAGTGTCACACATAGAACAACACAAAGCCGGTCACAACGTGCACCAAAGATACCAGTAGTTAGATCTCCCTAATGTCTGTGGGGGTCACATAGGGGAGGATGTCCACGCCCGGAAATATATAAGGCTTACATTGCACAGGCAATTGATTTTAAAGGGAGAGTGTCACTCAACAAGGTACAGCACAAGCAAACACACAGCACTTCGTAAAACATGTTGCCTGCATGATTACAGATACTAGAGGGTGCTTGGCTAGTTAAACCCACACAGGTGTGTGTGGATGGGGGCTCAGTTGTTGTCCCATCTAGGCTCTATCTATATCATGGGTATCCAGGGTGTGGGTGAGTAGTAGATGCATACCCACATACCCATCTGGTCTCTTGAATGCATCTACAGTACATGAATGTGACGGTGCCCTAGGTTATGTATAGAAAGCAGTCAAGGTCTAATACACGGGTTCCGTAGGCATTCCGCCCTCTTCTGGGCCCCCGAGAAGGCAGGGGTGAGGTAGCCACTTCTGATTTTCTCCCCACGCTTGGCGTTGGGGACCCCCGAGAATGCAGGGGTTACGTAGCAATTCCGCCCTCTTTTGGGCCCCCGAGAAGGCAGGGGTGAGGTAGCCACTTCTGATTTTCTCCCCACGCTTGGCGTTGGGGACCCCCGAGAATGCAGGGGTTACGTAGCAACTCAGCCCTCTTTTGGGCCCCCGAGAAGGCAGGGGTGAGGTAGCCACTTCTGATTTTCTCCCCACGCTTGGCGTTGGGGACCCCTGAGAATGCAGGGGTTACGTAGCAATTCCGCCCTCTTTGGGGCCCCCGAGAAGGCAGGGGTGAGGTAGCCACTTCTGATTTTCTCCCCACGCTTGGCGTTGGGGATCCCCGAGAATGCAGGGGTTACGTAGCAATTCCGCCCTCTTTTGGGCCCCCGAGAAGGCAAGGGTGAGGTAGCCACTTCTGATTTTCTCCCAACGCTTGGCGTTGGGGACCCCCGAGAATGCAGGGGTTACGTAGCAATTCCGCCCTCTTTTGGGCCCCCGAGAAGGCAGGGGTGAGGTAGCCACTTCTGATTTTCTCCCCACGCTTGGCGTTGGGGACCCCCGAGAATGCAGGGGTTACGTAGCAATTCCGCCCTCTTTTGGGCCCCCGAGAAGGCAGGGGTGAGGTAGCCACTTCTGATTTTCTCCCCACGCTTGGCGTTGGGGATCCCCGAGAATGCAGGGGTTACGTAGCAATTCCGCCCTCTTTTGGGCCCCCGAGAAGGCAAGGGTGAGGTAGCCACTTCTGATTTTCTCCCAACGCTTGGCGTTGGGGACCCCCGAGAATGCAGGGGTTACGTAGCAATTCCGCCCTCTTTTGGGCCCCCGAGAAGGCAGGGGTGAGGTAGCCACTTCTGATTTTCTCCCCGCGCTTGGCGTTGGGGACCCCTGAGAATGCAGGGGTTACGTAGCAATTCCGCCCTCTTTTGGGCCCCCGCAAAGGCAAGGGTGAGGTAACCACTTCTGATTTTCTCCCCACGCTTGGCGTTGGGGATCCCCGAGAATGCAGGGGTTACGTAGCAATTCCGCCCTCTTTTGGGCCCCCGCAAAGGCAAGGGTGAGGTAACCACTTCTGATTTTCTCCCCACGCTTGGCGTTGGGGATCCCCGAGAATGCAGGGGTTACATAGCAATTCCGCCCTCTTTTGGGCCCCCGAGAAGGCGTGACTGACTGACTGAGAATGACGCACCCATGGTCAGGCCAGACGGTGAAATCTCCCCACCCATGCTCCGTGGTAGGTGCTCCCCCTAGAAAGGAGAACATGCAGCAAACATGGGCAAAAAATGTGTGAAAAGGGTGAAGGTAGGTGAAAATGGGTGAAGATGGGTGAACTTCCAAATATGCCATATCCCCAATGTGGAAGAAGCATCAAAATGATTGTTATCAAACAGCACTGAAGCCCCTAGTATCACAAAGTATGGGTTTTAGTACAGCTAGATGCCCAAATAGTTGCACTACGCGTGCACTGCGCTAAGAACGCCCCCAATGTCCGGAGGGCCTGTGAGCAGGGCTTTGCCAGCCAAAGACCGAAAGAATCCTCTGCATGGGCTTTGGTGATCTCTGTCATGTCGTGATCAGCTATATTTTCCGCCATGGCACGTTGTTAGTCTGCAGTCAGCAACATCTTGTGCTTCCCGCTTTCGGACATCTTTCATCATTGCCATGTCAGCTCCATTTGCTACCACAATGCCTCCACCTCAGGTATGTTTCCCTCAGCCTGACTTCAGCCCTGGACATTGCTTTGACTGTCCCGGCCGGCGGTTGGTAGTCAACTGCCGGCTAACCGCCAACTCGTTGCGATCATACAGCAATCTTCTCCCACCTGCTCAACTCCCCCCCGTTGGTGTATGCATGCCGAGCGCTCGCCCCCCCCCCCCCCCCATAGAGCGCAACCCCACGCTCCCTGCAGTGCAGTGGGCTGTCTGTTGGGTCCTACTCCGGCTCCACTGGGCAGAACCCGCCGTCGGTTGTCCGTGAGGCGAGGACCGGCGTTGCTTGCTCGCCACGCACCGTCAGTGAACAGCTTGCCAGTGTTTTGCGAACTGTGTCTTCAGGTCCTCTGCTGTACCGGACGCCCCTGCTCCCCCTTTTTTGTCAGAAATGTGCCATCCGGATTGCCTTGACTGCGTCCCACCCACTGCACCACCCTTGAGCGCCGAGGGATTTTTGGAACTGCCAAATTCAGGTGGTGCTGGAAAAGAGGTGGGCAGCGTACACTGCCGCCCTCATCTACGGCCCCATCCGTGCCCGTGTACGTACGGGTCAGCCCCTTGTTTAGACCCAGTGCGTCTGCGAGCGCCAGCCCGTCTCTCTTCAGGCCGTCCCCCTCCGCCCGGTGCATGGGTAATCCCAACGTAGCGTTAGGGGCTTTTGTCCCCGTGAAAGGGGCTTTGTATTGGCCACGCACATACCAGGGCTGTGTTCACTGTGGCCTTGGCATCATCTTGGCACGAACTCCATGTTATGAGAACGTCACCGCTGCGTGAATCTGCATATTCTGCGCACACAACAAGCGTTTGGCCTGTGTGGCGTGACAGCACAGCGATCATGCATGTATTGAGATGGAAACGATGGTAACAGCCTGTCGAGGCACTCACGCTCTGCAGGGCGAAGGCTGCACTCTTCTACATGTGCATATGATCCCGGGCCTTGCCTGCACGCTAACAAAAACGGTTGGTCCACCAACCCCCTGCAGAAGTCAATCTTTAAAAAACAAAAAGCAAGGGGTATTGTATTTACACCGGATGTTCCGGCCGATTTTTGATGTATCATTTGTGGCACCCCCCATCCTCGGGCTTCAGAGCCTGTATGGCAGCCCCCTGGGCCTTGATGCCCCCCTCCCCCTCCCTTGTGCTTGTGGTCCTGGACATATTTCCCATTTCCCGAGCACTTCTTGTTTTGTGCTGCCGACAACCGAAGACATTCCCCAAGTCACACCGCGGGATTTTCTCTCCGTTGAGCCTGCCAGTCCATCGTCATTCCCGTCAAACGCGACCTTGTCTCTCTGCTGCATAAACCCGCCGTTGCCCCTCGGCGTCAGTCCTGGTCCCTCTGGCAGAGCCGGTGCCTCTGCCCCTTTTTGTGTAGATTGAGGTCTTGAAGCCTCCGACAAACGTCGATGGGTACGGCAGTGTGTACGGGTGGCAGTTGAATGCGCCTCCGCAACCAGAACACATGCAACAACGCAGGCCTTCTTACTGCTTCGAGGACCCTCCGCGCTGGACGAGAGAGGTATGTGTGACTCCCACGCCCCGTGTGGCCAAACCACCATTCTCTTGAGGGCACCACACAGGCCATTGCTCAGTGGCAAGTGAGTCAGATGCCAAAAAACGTTTGTGTATCTAAAATCGGCCTTCAATTTCGGGACTCTTTATGAAAGTAGATCATTCGAGGAAAAGTTTTCTGATGTGGGTGGGTGGGTCGGTCGGCCGCCGCTGTCCAGGGTCCCAAATGACCCCCCTCCCGCGCGAGTTCGTAAGCAATGGTCTGGCACCACGACACAGTGTGCACGCAAAAATGAAGCATCCTCTTGATGTCCTCACTGGCCATCAAGAGCTGTGCAATACACGCCCTTTCCAATTTGGCGCCTCATCTCAATGATTCTGGCAGGCACATGGCCACCAGTGGACCAGACGTATGTATTTGCGTGCCAGGAATATAAGCATTGGCCGGAGGTGAAGATCACATGGTAATAAACAGCGTTTGACCCGGCGGCTGTTGTATTGGTGAATGTTTACCCCTTTCAGGGCTGGCAGTACCTCGCTCCCTCCCGCCTGCCCGCCGGACTGCAACGCTGGGTCTCAGAAGTATTGGCCGAATGCTCCGCCGCTGCCCCATGCAGTCCTGCGGGCAGCAATGCGCAAAGGGGAACAGGGAGCGGATGCGCTGGGGGTGGGATGGGGGGTGACGATCGCAACACCGCCTGCCTGGGGAGTGGGATGCCAGTACCTTGCGCATCCCATGCCATTCCGACTCACCCCCTGTGCTCAACCCTTCTCCCGGGTTGTCCGTCCCCCCCCCCCCTGCCCCTGGAGAGGCAATATGCCAGGCGCCAGGCGCCAGCCCCCACCAAAGTCATGATGCCGGCAGGTGCGGGTGGGGCGCTTCGAAAATGGGGACATCGTCCCTGTGGCATCATAAGTGCGCTCCCCTCCTCCAGCACATTTTGCACCCACCCCCTCCACCCCTAATCCAACGGGTGGACAACCAACCCACCCATCCACACGTGGAGGTTTCCCTCCTAAAAGGTGAACAAGTACGTCCACCCGGAAGTACCAACCGGCAATACCCCCCCCCCCCCCTGGTGCGCAAGCACGGGAATTCCGCAGAAAAAAATCGCAAAAATGAAATAATGTTTCCCTGTTTTGGGTGCTGTCGCAAACATTTTGCATAATTAAAAATTCCAAACACCCAAACAAAAAGTAGGATTCCGCCAAATTATAGGATTCGTACGGTTTGAAATTGTGAATGGATTTCATTGAGTTCTGGAACGCGGCTGCAATAACCCTCTTTGTAGCTCAGACGGTAAGGGGTGTGTCTGTGTGTTTGAGAGAGAGAGAGAGAGAGAGAGAGAGAGAGAGAGAGAGAGAGATGTCTGCGGCCACCTTAGACTCAGAGGGAGAAGAAACAACAGTGCGTGAAATAAGCGAGACGGACAGACGAAACGAGTCCACAGGTGACCTCATAGGGCCTCGTTGTGCATCAAACAGGCACAGTGTCGTACAAGGGGTAGCAAGTTGTCCGTTGGTGTGTCACGGGAGGGCATTTACGCTTTCGATTGTGGCCCCCATTCCCATATCCCATGCCGACCTCACCCTCAGGATACCACACCCCCCAGTTACGCAGCACCCACAGTCGTCGCACCGTCCCCCCGCCTTGCGCTGCCCCTGCCTTCGAACTTGCCTGGCTCGAACGCCGGAAGCCGAAACCCCTCCCCCCGGCTCAACCTGCCGCTCCCCAGCCAGGGGCAGCATACAGGCTCCAACCCCGGAAGTGTCAACCCCTCGCCGCGAGTTTACTCCAGCTCCGCAAGCAGCAACACATCCCCCCGCACTCCCCCCAACGGCACCCCAGCCCTGGCTCCGCCGGCTCCAGCCCCCGCCCCGAACATCTCCCCGAGACCGTACACTACAGACCGGCGCGCCTCCCTGGCGGCCTCTCCAAGCCGTAGCTCGTCCCCGAGGGTAATGGCGAGACGGAGCTCACACTCCCATGCCGAGCCTGTCCCCCGCACTGGCCCGCCCACTGGCCCGCCTACTGGCGCCGCAAGCCGAAGCACGTCGCCTCGCTTGCAGTCGGTGCCCACATCCCCACGTTCTACGCCCAGGACACACAGAGCAAGCCTCAGCGGCCCCTCGGCCGTGGCGCTGTACGAAGCCGAGACAGAACAGTTTGCGCTGGCTCACGTGCCGCGGACGACTGCGCACCGCAGCAGCTTACCAGCGCGGTTGGACCAAAGTGGAACCGGGTGCGTAGCTTTGTGGGTGTCTGCGTGTGTTGTTGTTTGTTCGTCCTGTTGTTGGTGGTGCTGTGGATGTATCTGTGTGTGTGTGTGTGTGTGTGTGTGTGTGTGTGTGTGTGTGTGTGGCGGGGTGGTGGCACCCAGCACACGATAAATCTAGGCTATGGCAACGGCAGTGCACGAGCTCCTCCGCGGGCGGTTTTTATGGTCTGTTGCGCGGTGCAGAACTGAACGCGGGAAATGGTGAGGTCCACTGTCCGGAACTGCATTTGCTCATTCTCTACCAACAGACCGAAAGACGTCTAGGACAGCTCTGCTGTTCCTGAGGAGTTTTCTTTCAACCGCTTTTCTTGCTTCGTTCTTGTCTCGCGGTTCCCAACATGTGTGTGTGTGTGTGTGTGTGTGTATGTGTGTGTGTTGTCTGAGCTTTTTGCCAGTGCTCCTGTCATGTCACGTGCAAGCACCGACGGTTGAAGCATGCAGCAGCATGCAGCAGCACAGCAAATTTTTCTTGGGGACCGTTGTGTGTGTGTTGGGGGAGGGGGCTGAAGAATCAATACTCAATCAGTAATGCTTATGAATTTCAATATCTCAATATCTTAAAGTATTCAAAGTATTCAATGACTAAATAATCTATATGTCTACATAAACATTTCCAATAAATAAATTGCGGTGAATCGAATCAGGGGTGTGAGTGGATTGTGAATGAAATCCCTCTGTGATTGCCCAGACCGTGCATGGCCGAGTGGTTAATGCATGGGTTTCAGTTCCCGGATCAGAAGGTTCCATATCCAACGTTGCCACATCTTCTTTGTCTCAGACCGAGCATACCGTACAAATATTCAAGATCCGCGGAAATATTTAATTCTATGGGCACAGTGGTGTTTATGCGCAAAAAAAAATTCAAAAAAAAATTAATTTTTCAGGGGCAGGCCTTGGAAACAGTAAAAGGGCGCGCAAAAGTGCGCAAAAATAAACTAATTCTGTGAACGGATGCCCTTGTTTTCCTTTTCTTTTGCACACACAATCCTCAGTTTGAGCTCTTTCTTCCAAGTTATCCCCTATGAAACTGCTGTGGCTGCCTGCGCAAAATTTTTTGCATAAAAAAATTCAAATTGGCCTGCGCAAAAATTAATGTTCCGCGAAATTCAAGTATTTGCACGGTAGCCGAATGTTTAATGCATGGGTTTCAATTCCCCGACCAAAACGTTCGATTCCTAACATTGCCACAACTTGGCGGCCCGAAAATTGCTTTGCGGGGGGGGGGTGGCATGGGCGCCCGGCGAAGGAGGGGGGGGGGGGTTCCAGAAATGGGCTTCCGTGCCGGGCCCTTTGTTTTGTGTAAGGACGGATGTTGCCACCAAAGGCGCCGGAACACAAATTTGGCCCGGAAAATTCTTTTTCACGAAAAAATTTTCCCCCACATATGTGTAGTCAAAATGATCAGCGCGACGTGGGGATCATTTTGAGCCATGTATGTTGGGGTCGGACCCCCCCCCCCCCCCGGCACGGCAGGTAGGGCAGCCCCAGCCCAAACCCCCCTCCCGGCACGGCGACCAAGGAGGGGGAGGGGGGGGTTGGGCAAATGGGCTTCCGTGCCATCCCCCCCCTGCAAAGCAATTTTCTTCCCGCCCTATGTTGCGCATATGCAAACTTCGAACATGGGATTCAGGTCCGTACAACAGGGCATTGGTGCAACGGTCAAAAGTGAGCAAACGCATTTCACGGGGCACTGCAGTTGCAGACAGCATTTGCGACAAGAGCAATTGGAATATCCATCTCTTTGCCATGCAGTTTTCTGTGTTCGTTTGCGGGCTTACCCAACAGGGGCCCTCGCACAGTGTTGGACAGGCGGCCTCAAAATCAACGCTGTTGCGCTGAACGGTTGAATGATCCCCCTGAAATGTGCTGGGTGGTCGCTATATAAATGTACGTTGTCACAGTGGGCATGGACATGCCTCTCAGTCATGCGCGATGCACACTGCAGTAGGACGATGCCACTGACTGCACATCCCTGGTATCCACAGAACCAACCTTTGAAAACTGTGGTGGCAACAACAATGGAAATGTGTTTTCAAAGTGAAACTGCATCCCAGGAAGTTGTCATTGCTTCTCTAATTTTGTCACGCAGGTCCCACGCAGGTTGATGGCTCCGTGACGTCGGTTGGTTCCAAAGGTTGACGGTTGACCACTGGCGCTTGATGTGCGCTGACTGGCTCGCCTACTGGCTGCTTTTCGCGACTGCTACCACGAGCACGCCACACCACCGGTGTCCTGCTTATTTCTCCCCCTTTTCTTCCAAAAGTCCCGCCTGTCAGAGCTTCTCCTGGCAAGCGCGAATGCCCATTCTGGTTGTGTTGGTCTGCAGTGCTCCTGTCCATCTCCAAGCAAGTTGCAGCGAGCTGTTTGCCTGTCCCCAGCCCACGGCAAAGGTTGCACACCCCTGTCTGTCCCGCTCCTCTTAGAGTGACTCCCTTAAGTCCGCGCCGTTTGGGCGACCTTCGAATGAATGCCAATGCCACTACCACTGCTAATGCCAGTGCTAAGGCCAGTACGGTCCGAGGGAACATGACGAGCAAGCCCGCACAACTGAGGCGACCAGGGGATTCGGTGTTGCGCCAGTCAGCCGCGCCGCGAGTGGCATCCCAACCGCAGGCAAAGCGGGCCTCTGCCACTCCGAAGGACAATGCCTCAGGCTCTGTATTGAAATCTCAAAAAGCTCCGATTCCCGTATGCCTCTAATGCCCTCGTGCCTCTGCATATGGCCGCGCCCACATGCTTGTGTGCATGCGATGGGTATGCGCACGTTGACGGATGCTCGAGTCCTAATGCCCCCGAATTGCGATGGTAATGTTTTATGGTGATGTTTCTGATGATCAGTTTTTTTTACCTTTTTACCCCAGGGAACTCACTGCATTTATCGTGTGATTTGCGGGTTTCTTTCTGCTGTGCATGTCGGCAGCGAGGCGTTAGTACCTGCTCCGGAGTATCCACCAGCGCTTGGCCGCACTGCATCTGCTATGGGGCATTGTGGGGTTCGTTTCGTCACAACGAATCCGAACTGTCATCGTTTAAGTGCTATCTATCGGCATGAAGCCACCAGATTTCATCGCCCGACTGCAAACACACCATCGGCTCCGGAGGAAGTCAAGCGGCTTTGGTCGGCAGCAAGCCAACGGTTTCCCAATAGAGTGCTTTGCCTTGCCTGGTGGGCCCTGACCTTCCGCACACCAAAGCTCCTCGCTTTTGCAGCGATCCCCTGGGGTCAGCAAGCCCAAGATGCGACAGAGCAAGGTCTCAAGCACCGCGGGTATCCTCAATAGCACCGCGAAAAGCCCCAACCCAGCGCGCACCAACTCCGGAGACTCTGTCACAACGCCGGTGTCGGCCCCAGCGGCCCGGAGGCACTCGGATTGCATGGCTGCCGGGATGTTCCAGGCCCATTTGAGTGTCAGTGATGGCCATCTGGAGAGCTCGCCTGAAGCCACCACCCGCTGGGCCCTGCCCCCAAGGATGGTGGTGGATGCGACGTCTGCCTACAGCCGCAGTGCATCCACGCCTCTGTTGTTCACAGAGGACTGTTGTGCGTCAGGTACCCTCGTCCCAGCCCCCCGTCTCGAAAGCCCAGTCTCTTTGTCTTTGGGCGGGTGGGCCTGTAAGGGGCATGACCGTTGTATTGTTCAGGAATCCGTGGGCATCTGACCAGTCTGCAGTGCAGCCGACCGCCGTTGGGCTGTACCGGACGGCATTGAGTCTCACTCAGGGGTGTTCACGTGTGAGTGGATCTGTGAACGAAATCCCTTCGCCTTACGCTAGGGACAGAGTGGTCGAGGGGTTAACGCATGGGTCTCAGTTCCCCGACCAGAAGGTTCGATCTCCGGCATTGCCACTCTTTTTGTGCATATGTAAATTTCGAACATGGGGTTCAGGTCCGTACAACAGGGAATTGGTGCGCACAATAGACGGGGAGAAATAGATAGACAGGGAGTCCGGGCTGTATTGCACCCTGACCACCGCTGGTATGCGGGCACAATCCATTTTCTTGCCTCGGAGCATCATCTTCGTTGGTATTGGCGGTTGACCGATGGCGGTTTGCACGCAGCGGTGACGGTGGTCGGTGGTTGGCTGGCGGCGGTGGGCGTTCTGTGGACTGCGGCCCGCCCTTTCTGGCGGGTGATATTTGGCGAAAAGAAACGTCGTTTCTGGCTGAAGTCCCCATCTGAGACGGGAAGTGCCTGGGCCAGTGCATCTGTGTGGTACGCCAGATCCGTGTAGTGGGATGTGAGCCAGCGTTCGGACGAGGGTGGGTGCATTTTTTTGGCCACTCTTCCCCCCTCTTCGCCACCGTGTCGGGGTGAGTATTGCTGGGCGTGAGTCCTGTGTCTGAGGATTATAGGAAGGTGATGATATGCAGCTGTGCTGATCTCTTTTCTGCTTTTCACCACAACCACAACGTTGTTCTGCACCCCCAGCCCCGTGACCCTCCACCCATTTGCTCCCAATATCATTCACTCAGTGGAGTTTCAGTGATCTTGCACTTGCGCAATCACTCTGTGCCAGCAGTAGCACTCTGTGCCATCAGTGGTGCACTGGCCCATGCCCAATCGGGGCGATATTTGTCACCGCGTCGGTTGTCGGACCAGTATGGTATCGTATGCCACGAGCGCCATGGGAAAGCCTGCATGCTATCTGATGTGGTTTGTGTGACAAAAACTTAGGACTATAATGGGCTGCAATAATCCTTTCCGTGTGGTCGATCTGGGGCGGGGTGATTGATCATGACGGCCATCCTGATGCGTGATCATGATGGCTGACCACGTGACTGTCATGAATCATCATAGTTGAGATGATCGGCCAGTATCATGGCCACCATCATTACAGTCACCTTGATCAGGGCTGTCCTTAAGAAGCCAATATTTTTTTGTTAAGGACAGCCCTTAAGGACAGTCCCCAGGGATCACCAACCGCGAAACGCCAACCACTGCCAACCACCACCGACCGCCAACCGCCACCAATCGCCAACCGCCGACCCCCACCAACCGCCACCAACCATCACCCGACAACCGCCAACCGCCAACCTTTGAAGTAGAGAAGGTCCCATCCCATGACCATGAAGCAGAGAGCGTCCCCGTGAATGTTCGTTTCTGTTGGTGTGACGAAGGTTTTTTCCCCCTTAAGGACAGCCTTGATCCTGATGTTCAATCATGATGTCCGATGGGTCATCAGAATAGTCATCATGATCCTTCCTTCCCCCACCCCTCCCCCTCCTCCTGGTCCTCTTTGCCATCCCACCGCTCGTCTCCTTACAAATTCCAACCTTGCGTAGCAGTAGAGCCTGCAGAAGTTGCATTTTTTTTTGCGACAGATGACTCCTCGTCAGGAGATGACAGTATCAATGGCCGAAGTCAGAGCAGTGTCCTAGAGACCTCAGGCCGAAGTCAGGCCAGTGTTCTGGAGACTTCAGCCCGAAGTCATGCTAGCGTTCTGGAGACTTCAGTCCGCAGTCAGGCCAGTGCTCTGGAGACCTCGGGTCGCAATCAGGCGAGTGCCAGTGTGGAAATCTCACCACATGGTTCGGCAGAAGACCTGTGCCCCGTGCGCGACGTGACTGACGACCAAGATGAAGAACCTCTGGTGGAAAGCATCACACTGGAAGTGTTGGAGGATCGTCTGTGCATAACATGCCCCCGCTGCTCTACTCGGCTGTTCAAAGATGGGGTTATCGCCTGCAGTCTGGATTGCAATCACATGTTTTGTCACCCGTGTCTTCAGGTCCACCCCAGCTCTCCATAGACGGCACACCAAACCGCAGCCCTGCACAGTGCAGCACACGCTACACGCCACAGGCCAGCGCACAAAACTACAAAATCGAACAGCACAGAACAGCACAGCACAGCAGGGCAGGGCAGGGCAGGGCAGAGCAGAGTAGAGCAGAACAGAATGTCGGCAAAACACAAAACAGCACAGTATTGCACACAGCACGGCACAGCATCGCATCGCATATTACCACAAGACGTTTCAACACAGTGCAAATCCACACTGGAGATCCACAACAATATCCATATACCACACTGCTATCTGCCATGCACCTATCCTCCAAGTGATTCATGCATGGTGCGTCTCACACCTGTGCTTTCAAATCTCACATTGGCGTGAGCCAGGCCAGCGAGGGGTTAGTCCACCCATCCTCCCCTTTTGAGAGCCCCAACTGCAATGGGCTGGTACAGAGCCACTCCCCCAGCCACCCGCATGACTGGGTGGGCCGTATGAAGACTGGCATCGCTGAAGCACAGTGGCGGGTCCACACCTAACCTTTTGAAGCCCACATGAATTGGTCGGAACACCACTACATAGTGGTACAACGGTACAATGGTAGGAGCAGTAATGACCACTCATCCACCAACACAGTGCTTGCACCATCCTGTGTTGATGTTGTTGATCAGATTTTACAGAAGGGTGTTTTGTGACCTTGTGACTTGTACCTGCATGCTCTGTGTCCAAAAGTCCACATCATTGCCTCCGAAATGAGGAAAAACAAATTTCATTTATTAGAAGAAGACCGATGCCCCCCGCACCCCCCCAAACACACACACACACACACACCTTCTCCCCCCAGATCAATGGCCTCCATGCCTCAGATGTTGTGGGCTGGCACCTGAAATCCCAGATGACTGCATCAAATCAGGGAGGGCCTACACCTTCTTGAACACTTTGCATACCATGTTCGTAGCTGTCTTGCAAGCTCGGAAAGTGCGCGACGCGCAGGCCCAGCCGTTTTTCCAGGAACCGCCCGGTCACAACAGTTACGACAGTACCCATACCAACAGTTGGTAGGGCCACTACCATATAGTGGGGAGAAAGACACACTACTGCTCCGCACCCCCAAAAAGCACGAGTGGCCGTGGGAAATGCCTTTCCTAGCCGATCTTCTGCGATGGTTGAGGGCTCTGACCTGGACACAAGAACCGGGTTCAGTGACCTTCTTAGAGTTAGCTCTGGACTTCGAAGAATTTGCCGAGCGTACCCTGCCACATGCACCACAAGCCAAATTCAAGGGAACGACACTTTCTCTGCAGGAAAGGGGCAGGGTGCTGCGGCTGGCCATGAACAGTGTGCAGCGGCTTGTCACCAAAGGCCAACTGCACCCAGCACGCATCGTCACGCGATGCAGTTCGTTGGTCCCTCTGGGAGGACCAGCGCTATGTGGGCTGAATTGCCGCCCTTATTTCGCAGGCAGGAATGCAATGCTTTTCCACATCCAAAAGCTGGCAGATTACTGCGAACAATTATGGTCCTCCAAAGTGGGTGCGCACAGAGTGCATGCGCCACGGCCATACGCATATCGCCCGCGTAGGTCAGCCGCAGAATTGGAATCACACAGGCTGCACCGGGCTCTCCATGGCAATCTGCAGACAGGACTGGCACCTCCATCAGAGCAGATAATGCCAGCCAAGGGGGGGGGATCGAACTCGTCTTTTGGGGCCGATTTCTTCCCAGTCATTGGGGATGGGCGCTTGCCACAACGCCCCTACACAGGCGCGCGCAGACACGTGTCAACACACACCACGCCACACTTGGCACCGAGGGTCGACCATTCCAAATGCGTGGCACACACAGCGCTGGCATGTATGACCTGCAAGAGACTGCGCAAATCGGCAGAAGAGTGCTGCAAACTCGGGCATCACGCAGCAAGCCACGTGGCTCGTAGGCCACAGTTGCAACTATGCCCCTTGCATAACTTACCCCCCTGCCCGAGATGTACCCTCAAGCAGAGAGGGGTGCGCCATTGTTGTGACCGGGGGCACCACAAGGTATGCACCCCGGTCCCGGCACACAGGAAACGTACTCTCCCTATGCAATCTCTGTTGCCCCACAAAAAACCTTGCCTGCAAAGGCCAGCACGGCACTCATCAGGTCTGCTGAGGTCCCCACACCAACCGCCCACGCCACCGGCGCCCAAGCGCAGAAGGCCGAAAACACCACCGCCCCCATCCCCCCCAGCACCTGTTCCACAGGGACTGGAAGGTGACGAAGCCGAGGATGCAGTAGCCCGACCACTCTTTTTGTCGAGGCATGGGAGAGCCAGTACTTCGGTCACATAACCAACCAAACACAGAGGTTCTGATTCCGCAGAAGGGGGGGAAACAACGTCACACAGAGGCCTCAGTAGACCTGAGCTGAATGGGACGTCCAACCCAATGCTGCACAAGGATCTACCTCATCAAAGTACAGAGCACACACACACACACACACACACACACACACACACACACATTTTAAGTCAGAATGCAGGTGCAAAATGCGGATTGGGCCCCTGTGATGTGAAATTTGCCTTCTTGTGGGCCACCACATATTTTGTCCCCCGCTCTGAAGTGTTCGCGACCCCCCATATGGTAGGGGTTACATAGCCAATTTGCCCATTCGTGGGCCACTGAGGGAAACGAACGCGCGGTGCTATGCGCGGTGTGCACGCGGTGCGCATGGTTTGGTGCGCGTTGTTTTATTAACCCACCATTTTTTCATTTAGTCACTGCGGGCTGTAAACACCACTCTCCCACAAGCATAAGTAGAGCTTGTGGGAGGGCAGCGGGATCAAAAATTTGTGATCACCCAACTCCTTCGGCAAGGGGAGGCACACCTGGAGACCGTCGCCCCTAGGAATGAGCACCCCGTGAGGTTTGAAACGCGAAACGTGTCGAAACGAATGCTTCATAGGATTGGGCACCCTATGGGGCACCTCACGGGAATGAGAACCCCGTGAGGTTCGAAACGCGAAACGTGTCGAAACGAATTCTTCATGGGATTGGGCACCCTCTGGGCCACCTTGCGGCAATTGATACCCCGTGAGGTTCGATACGCAAAACATGTCGAAACGAATGCTCCGCAGGCTTGGGCACCCATGCGGGGCACCCTCTTCGGTGGTGGGCCGTGCCGAGGAGGTCTCTTTGAGCTCAACGCCCCCCCCCCGCAGGGGGTGTGGGCAGCTACAACCACCATTGCAATGGTGAGGCGGATGGAGTGGAGGCCTCCGTTGTTGTATGTGAACCCCTGAAGCCACCGCGTCTCTGCCACACTGAAAAAGAGGCCAAAAGTGCGTAAAACAGCAACCCAAAAACGAGCGCGCGGTGCGCGCGCGGTGCTATGCGCGGTGCGTTTGTTTCCCCCACTGCTAATTTTGTTCCTTGCTCTAAAGCGTTGGGCACCCCCCAGACGGTAGGGGTTATGTAGCCAATCTGCCCATTCGTGGGCCAGTGCTGATTTGGTTCCTCGTTCTAAAGCGTTGGGGACCCCCTTAGACCGTAGACGGCAGGGGAGCCGAGCAAGAAGGCATTCAACCACAGCAGCGGAAGAAGTGGGCAAAGTTGTTGGATGCTTTTGGTGCAGTTGCACCCTTGCATTCTACTTTCATCCAGCAAAGTGATGGTGTCAAGTGCCATCTGGCATGTCTCTTGACATTCCATTGTACCTTGTCTCGGCGCAATGTCAAGAGCATATTGCAAGTGCCACAGGATAGATTGTGGTTGCTGCATGAAATGGCACAAGCTACTTTGTACTATCGTTTCACCTACACACCCAGGACCCCAACAATGCATTGGGAGCTAGCTCGGATGTACACCGAACCCAAATCTCTGGAACCTGCTGACACATGCTTTTCTTGTGCTGGCACACCTCACATAAACGAATGTAAGGTTCTTCATTGTACCTTCCATGCCTTTATCTTGTCAGTCGGAGATATGTGTGGGATTACGCCAATTCTGGGTGGCCAACCTTGTTGTTGCTGCTGCTGCTGCTTTTGTTGTGGTTGTTGCTGCTGATGATGCCACTGATAACACCCGTCCCGGTGTGTTGCTGTGTCGCAAGTGGTATGCGGTGCCTCCTTAATAGCCCCAAAATGCTGATGGTCAACCGAGAAATGACCAAGAGTTTTGCACCAAGCTGCAAGAGGAATTGAAGGAAACTATATTTGGGATGTGCACAATGAATCCCACAGAGGCACGCAAACCAAGCCATACAGATACTAAGGCCGACTTGATCTTCAAACGTGTCTTTTATAACTACTTGTAAGTAGTTGGCACTAACGTTGGTTGTGGCCTTGCCGGGTTCTGTTTCTGTATTACACCCTGTCAAGACTCTTTTCTTGAGCATGATTTTGTTTCTAGTGCCCCATCCCAGTTATATTATGTTATCCTTTGTTATATTGGTTGAGTGTCAATGCATTGGTGTGCATGATGGTTTGGCCTAGCTGGGGCGCCACTAACACAAGTGGCCGGGAATCGGCCCAGAGGCTTTGTGCCCTTAAACAAAAGTATCACCTCCCATTTTGTTCCTTAGTAAAAATGGGGTCGGGGGATGGTGAAACTTAATGAAAATTTTCTATTTTTACTTTGTAAAAATAAAGTTTTTTACTCAAAAATTTTTCAAGCTTTTTTTGTTGACTAAGTTTCACCTTGTTTCTACTAAGTTTTACCACATTTTACTAAGTTTTACCTCGTCTGGCACTAAGTCTTACCAAATACCTGTCCTCTGACCAATGGTTGTCATGCTACGCGAACTGGACCAACCAGTGATGTGTGAGGGTGATACCTGAGGCACCCGGTGCCTCTCTAACCTTCTTCTCATCCTCAGCCCTGTGCGTTCCAGTGCACCATGAGACCCATGCCCCTCTGCAGGACATGTGCGTGAACAGTAGCATCAGGTGCCCACGTTGTTTTACGTCCACCTCTGTGGCCGATGGATGCCTGGGAAGGCTTTACTCCAACTGTGGGTTAGGAAACCTGGAGGAGTTGTCTATACAGAGTCTGCCGCAGTACAATGTGGAGGAGCTGATGGACAAGCTTGGGGCCGTGTGCCCCGTTTGCCTGGAAGCC
Source organism: Eutreptiella sp. 'Long Island Sound 2002' (assembly GCA_964036045.1). NCBI lineage: Eukaryota > Euglenozoa > Euglenophyceae > Eutreptiales > Eutreptiaceae > Eutreptiella > Eutreptiella sp. 'Long Island Sound 2002'. The sequence continues at coordinate 71,002,820 of OZ038386.1, forward strand.
TATTCAAAATTAACTGTGCCGTCGATCCTCAGCTGTGGACACAACGTTTGCGAGGTTGCAAGGGTCAGGGCCTGGCATTCCGTCTGGGGGTGGTGCTTCGTGTGTCCTTTGGCTGGCCTGGCTCTTTGCTATGTCCCTTCCACCTTTCGTCTTTCCCTGTGTGCGCGAACACCGAGTGGAAACGAGTTGTGGACATGGTGGTGGTTGGCTGGGCCTAGGGCTTGAAGGGGGTCTGCACAACGTTGAGAGACACATCGGGCTAGGAACAGGGACAGGACAAGGACGAACATAGGCAGTGGCACCCACAGAGTGAGACATAGACAGAGACATAGACAGACTCCTATTTTTTCCCTTGCTCATGTGCTTCGTTGTTGTGCATTTTGCACAAATAAACTAACACCTTAGAAGCTGGCACAAGAAAGATAAGATACAGCCTTGATTTACCTCCGCTAACACTTAAAAAGAACACAAGATGTTTTTGGCTTCTTTGATAAAAAATGCTTGCAAACCCAAAGTGGTACAAAACTGAAGGAGCTGAGCAAGCTCATGTTGGGTTTGATGTTGATAAAACCTAGATATTTTTGATACAGACGAAAAATGATATTTCCGTTGATTGTGAGATAAAAACCCTTTAAGGGGTAAAACCCATAAAGATTGATAAAAAACATTTAAATAAGAATATCCCCTGTCTCATCCCCAGTTGTAGCAGGCAACGTCCACATTCTTGGGGAGTTCGTCGTATCCTCGTGTCCCAATGCATTTCTATATCTCCACGATGACATCCACTCGTTGCCGCGTTGCCGCCAAGGCAATAGCCAAAGAACAAAGGTGTACCCAGACCCATCCATGGAAGAGTCCAATAGCGATGGCTATGGGCAAGTGAACAACCACCATCCTCATGCGGGTCCGCCAACCCACAGGCTGTAAATGTATGAAAGAGGGACACAGCCTGTCTTAGGACGTATTACCCCCCCCCCCCCCTTGCATAGTAATCGCCCCTGCATAGTAAGCGGGGAGGGGGGGGACGAGGGAACCGTCACTTTCCGTTTGGCAAATTTACTCAGAAGGTCGGATATTGAGCTTCTCCTGTGCGTTTGCTGGTTGGACAAGGTAGTATTATTGGTGCATTGTTGTGTACTTCAGATTTCTGGCATCCAAGGCACTCCCCAAGCCTGCTTCCAAAGCTGCCAAACCTCGTGCGAAACCCTCAGCCAAGAGTGCAGCCAAACCTGCGCCCAAGGTGGCAGCCAAGCCTGCAGCCCAGCCTGTAGCTGGAGAGCCCATTCCTGTGGCCCCCGTGGAGCATATGCAGCTCTTCAGAGTCAAATACCCCCGCCAGAAAAAGTGGCACACAGAGCCTGTTTCTCAGTAGAGCTGAACGAGCATCCCAACAAGCAGTTCACGGCTCATTTTGTTGTTCATACGCCTTTGTTTCGCACGTCTTGTTTCGTGTCGCGCGTCCTTTGCTTGGCAATGCGGGGTGCGAGGGAACTGTCACGCACGACCGCTTACTATACAGGGGGGGGGGATAATTGAAGCAAAGTGCTTTGAAATCAATGCTCACCCCTGCACAGGACCACTGCTGGGTGTATGGAGATGGTGGGTAGTACCGGTCCCCCATGCACCACGCTTTGAGGCTGAGCGACCTTCCCCTTACCAACGCCACACGGTGCGATTCTGTGCCCCTCTTTTTTCGTCGAGGGAGGTCTGTAGTTTTTGTATGTCATCAACATCTACATGTCACTATTCATGTGCAATCTGTGAGGAGGCAGTGGGCACATGTGCACCCCATGTTTCATATTGTATGAACACGTTCGGATCCCATAGCAAAATGATTGTCCTCCACTGGCCCCTGCCTGCCTCTTCCTTATGTAGGGGTGTTATGACGTGATCCTCGACGCCGCAGGATCCGGGACGCTGCACTGCCCCGAATGCCGCCAGGAGTGCGACAAGGGTCCGGCACGCCTGAACTCAGCCCTCCAGAAGAGCATAGAACGGATCATGGAAATGCGGGAGCTGGGGTTGCAGAACCTGCCTCCCCCCACCCGATCCCTCAAGGCCTGAGGCAGAGCAGGAATGCAACGCCATGAATCTCACGGAGCACATGGGTTTTGCAGGAAAGGAATTTAACTGTTTATCTTTCGAGGGGGTCCAGTAATTCTCCCGAATCCTCGTCTCTCAAATTGCACCAGAAGTCTAATGAACATGGTTGAATGGGGGCAGGGCACCCTCCTTCGGGGGCCGAACAAGACCAGCGTGCCGGTCTGCAGACCCCCCTCCACGGGCATGGCCGGGAAAGTCTGGCACGGGCAAGCTCAAGGGGAATGCTAGCGGATGTCAGGAGCTTGACGCTTTGAAAGCGCCAATTACTGGGAGCCCTTGCACTGTGGAGTCCAGCAGAGCCTTGGTTCTCAGCACCACCTTCGCCACCGGGACCAGGATGTGTGATAACTGGACAAGATTCGCAACTGTTTCTTCGGACTAGAACAGCTGCCAACCTCTGCGGAATCGGTTTCTTGCGTGACTAGCGACAGCGTTCGGGTTGCCTCCCGTAACCCAGACGCAGCTACGTCCCGTACTCCTGTCCGCTGTGCACCGTCCGTACTTGTCCCCCTCTTCCTCCGAAGTGCATTGTACGCTCCCCAGCGTCTGCATCGCCGACTGGCCGAGGCCTGTTGGATGTGGGTTGCGGGGGAGGACAGGTCCCGGCGTGACCCGAGCTTCTTGCCGGTGTGCTGGTCCATTCCACAAGCAACAAGGACCAAAACTCTGCGTCCCAGCAAAGCCGTTGTTGCGCGCTGAGCGCCTCCGGCACGTGTGCACCTCATCGGGTCCAGCCTCTGGGGCAAAGGTGGAGATCCTGCGATAGCCCCTACAGATCCCGTCGAAAAGAAAAGGGGGCCGTGAACAGTTTCCGCGAATATGCTCCTGCAGAAGAGCGGTCGTTGGCGACCGAAAACGGCCACTCGTTGTGCCATATTTTTCGCGTGCAGTCGCACGCACCGCGCGCACGACATGGTGTTGAGTTTTTTGACCGATTGTCGCATAATAACCGCCGCCTTGAGGGGCCACTGGACGCCTCTGATGTTTGTTGCGGATGGCCGCATTCAGTTGGCCTTTCGCAGAAGTCTTACACTTTCGTCTCAACATTTGTGGACGAAGTTCTGTGTCGCAAAAGCTCTGGGGCAGGCGGAACCCCCGTGTTCGTGGTTCTTGGGGAGTGGTAAGGCCTCGATTTGAGACTTCTGGACTTTTGTTGGATGAAACCGCCAACCGACTGCTTGTGCCAGGGCCAAATGCCTGCGCTGCAGCATTTTAGGACTTTGTACCATTTTCTCGCAGCGCTGCCCGGCGGCGGCGTGTGAGCGCCGTGCGCCGATTCCCCTTCGGGGAAGTGAACCACGAGAAATGGCACTGCCTAAAGACCCTATCCGTCGAATATGCTGGTGCGAGGCGTGCTTTACGTCGGCCCTGCGGCTCCATACCGCGGTGTGCCCCAGAGTTCACGCTGCATTTGAGCCGCCCTCTTGAACCACTCGCGAGCCCCAGCTGTCGCCCCCCCTCCCCAACAGCCGGCAGCCCCTCTCCGAGGCGCCACCGGTCGGTTAGCTCCCGACCACTATCGTCCAGACGAACTCAGTGTGCAGTCGTTTACATGTTGTGGATATTCCACACTGCAGCACACAAAGCAGGGTAGCCCTCTGCTATGGATGCCTAACCCTCGGAAGACGGTCTGGCCTTCACAGCCCCATGTCTGCCAGCTCAGAAGCATGAGCACAAGAACAATATTGGATGACCATTTTTGGTTGCTGTTTTGTGGTTCATGTGCAGTTGCGCAGGGCCGTTTAGTGTGGGATCTGTCCATTGATTGAACCTCAGGTAGTTGTTATTGCCATTAGCGATGGCAGTCTGTCTGTCTGTCTGTCTGTCTGTCTGTCTGTCTGTCTGTCTGTCTGTCTATTGTCTGTTTGTCTGTTATTCTCCTCTTGTTCCAAGAACGTCATTGTTTCACGTTACTTCATCCTTTCTTTTACCTGCATGCACGTCCCACGCAGTGCATGTCTGATCTGATGTCTGATGCCCCATCGCACAGGCCTCTCTGTGCCGTTTGGCACGACCCTTGTCATGGTGCCACACCACACTGAGTCAAGCTGTCGCTGTAAAGTGCTGTGCATCACGCCGCCAACAGCAGAACGCGCCTCCCGCGCCTTTCGCGCCTCTCGCACCGGTGGGGTGGGGGGTGGCAGCGCCCTATGGGGGGCCATCAGCTCGTTAGGCATGGGCGCGAAGGGCACCAAGATCAGTGCCGCGGCCTGTGACCTCGGCGTTGCATCCCTGACGTCGACAACCAGGTATCACGAAGTGGATGTGCAGCTAGCACCTGCCCAATGCCCACCGCCTGATGCGGGCATTGCAACTCGACCCGAGTCGAGTGGCACACGATTTCGTAGCCCACGGGGAACGGTGACGAAGAACAGTTCCTGAGGGATGGTGGGGAAGGAGACCGTCACAGTATGTCGTTCAGCTCATGACCGTGTAGTGTGTTACTGTTGACAGTTGTTGACTTGGCTGCCAGATGGTGACAAAGCCCACGCCACTGCCCCTACCAGGACGAATGGCTGAAATTGTCCACGGCAGGGGCATGCAGTCGATGAGACCGACCATTGCTATCTCTCTCTCTCTCTCTCTCTCTCTCTCTCTCTCTCTCTCTCTCTCTGTCTGTCTGTCTCTCTCCACCTCCCCCTCTCCCTTGCCCTCTCCTTCTCTCCCCCCGCCCTGGCAACACTTTTCCCTGTGGACGGTTTTGTGAACAGCTGGAGGTGGTAGGTGGACAATCACAGTTCTTACTTCTTAGCGTGTTTTTGGCCCTTCGTGGCGGCATTCTCCTTGCACACCGATGCGCACCGAGATGACCGCCAGCAAAAGGCATAATGTCAGAGGGTAATAATAGATCAGCAATAGTGCCAATGCCCGCAGCAAAGATGAGGCACGAGGCCTCTGGTCCGCCCAATTCGCCACGCAGTGTATCAAGGAAATCAGTATGCACCTGAAAGGGGGGGTTGGGGTTGCGGTGAAGGATACAGCACTCCCATCCGAATTTCGGTCGCCCAACCCCGGACTAAAAAACACCTGGCCAGCCCACGGTTGCAACAGCAATATAACATAGATACAAGAAGGAGAGAATTCACAACTTCAAGTACAGTGATGGGAAGCAGAATCACTCATGCTCATTGCTTTTCGACAGGTATTTGTGTGGCATCCCTCGTTGGTGGGTGGCGTCCAATCCCTCGTTTGGACAACTGAGGGTGATTTGCCTCATTGCATGTGTTTCCCCACGTTGTCTGCATTCTTTTCTCCTGGAGTCGGAGTTTTTTGGTGGCACGGTGTATGCCTCCTCCATATTGTTGATTTAATGGTGTTTGATTGTTTCATCTTGTGATGTCTGTACCCTATCAACATCTCCCGATTGCATCCCATTTCGGATCCCATCTTGCGTTCTTGCTATCCGGTACCCTGGCATGGCTGATCACTATGCAACGTCAGATCCACGCAGGGAAGGTGCATGTTTTTGGAGCTTGCACATCAGCCACTAGGGGATGGGCCTTTTCCAGTGGATGGATCGTTTCTTGTTCTACGTTTTGGAGCTGATAAAACCACTCCTCCACGGGTGCATTTTTGTTTGTTGATGGAGAACACCTGAAAGATCAATTGTGTCCCATGTGGACATGGATGACAGGGATCGTCGGCAATTGGGGTTACCATGAGGATTGGTGTTGGCAGCACGTTTGGAAGGGGCGGTTGGGGCTGGTGGTTCTCAAGAAACACGAGTCAGAAGCAGTGTGCAGTGCAAGGATAGCTGAGGGGGAACACAGCCCCCAGAAAGAGCGTCGAGGTATGTGCTGTTTAGTTGCAGCGATGTTCTGGGTCAGATCTTATCTGAACTGTGGTTGCATCATCCTTTGCACGAGCAGTTCCTGTGGTGTGCCTGGTATGTATGAACACCCCTTGAATTGGCTTTTTGATGGACCAACTGACATTTTGTGCGGGGCATCAACGGAATGTTGTTCACGCAGTGCCCACGCAGTGCAGATTTTTCTATGTTGACGACTACCCGAACCCCAGCTGCTGGGTTTCATGGGCAAAAAATCGTTTAATTCTATTGATGGCATCCATCTGATAAGAATTTGTGTAGAAGGGGGTTGCAGTACAGTCATGACGCAATGGCCATGTACAGCCAGCTCATTCATGCATGACAAGACTGACATGTGGGTTGAACACATTGCAAGAAAGGGCATTGATATCAGCCACAAAAATGTACAACTAGATGTCTGGCAAGGGTCGAGAACCTCGCTGCACATTTTGAAATACCAGCATTTTTTACCTGTTTGTGTTGCTTCATAGCCCTGCTGTGCAGAGACGATTTTAAATGGTTTCCTATCTGGTGGGGTTTTACCAAATGTGCGCACGCAGTAAGCACGCAGTGCCCACGCAGTGTGCACAAAGTGCAACGACATTGCCAACGTCTTCAGACATTGGTTGCAGCCCTTCTTTTTGGTTGGAATGAACGTTGTAAAGTAGAAGGGCAAAGCAGAAATCTTATGGGACTCTCTCGGACTTTCGACCTGTTATCTTGACACAACACAACGCAACACAACGCAACGCAACGCAACACAACACAACACAACACAACACAACACAACACAACACAACACAACACAACACAACACAACACAACACAACACAACACAACACAACACAACACAACACAACACAACACAACACAACACAACACAACACAACACAACACAACACAAGACGGCTCAACTTGACATCGCAAGGCACAACACCGATGGCAACGAAATACCAACACAAAATGATTTGACAACACACCACATGCTATATCATACGGCAAAATGATAAGGAGATTGTCTGCACAAGAAAGAAGAATGGCGCTGCAGCTGAATTGATCAGGTCTGCGTAATCCAGGATATTCTGAAGTGATGTGTCGTGTTCTGTTTGTGTTCTGTTGTAGCAAACTAGTAACAACAGTATGAACGATAATGGGGAATCCCGCACCTACATGCACCTCACTACAGTGCACCATGGGTGAGCAGAGGCACTGTAGAGGTTCTGAGTGCAGCGGCCATGGGCCATGGAGCAACTTCCCATGTTCTTGTAGCTACGAACAGCCCCGAAGACCCACTAAACCGCGCTGCTCGCTGCCAACCACGAATCGCCAACCCAACTGCCAACCATTGCCAACTGCTGCTGACTGCTGCAATTACCACTGGCCAACCGGTTTCTAGAAGCGCATCAACTACCCAACAACAGCAACCAATGACCGCCAACTGCCAAAAGTCGACTGCCAACATACGTTCGCCAGCTGGTCCCTGTGCCATGTGCCAGCAGCAGCCATCCATCAGCGAAAGCTCAGCCGATGGTCTACAGCCAACCTCTAACTGCTGTCTGCCACCTGCCAATTACCACACCAACCGCCGAGGTCCGGTCGCGCAATACATCGAACCTCTTTTCTCACTGCTTAGGAAGACCCCTGACCAAAGAGGGCAGGCGCAGCCCTCAAGACTTATTTGCAGCCAGCACAAGGCCAAGAAACCGAGAGTGGTTGGCATGCTGGGAGCTCATATCTTGCTGGGAGTCGGAGACCTGGCTGGTGGCATGCGCTGGGGGAGGACTGTCAACCCTCCCTCCCGAGTGGGCAAAGCCATGATGAAATGTTGTGTAAAGCACGATGTATAAACGCATTGAAAATGACCCATAGAGCCAACGTTGCGTCACCAGGACTGTTGTATCAACGTCAAGAAAATTGTTCCCGGGTGTAGGCAACTGATTCCCTGCCGTGCGCGTGCCCTGCGCGCACGTACAGTCCGAAATGCACCTTAACGTCCAATCCCCACGGATAAACAGGTCCACCGTAGCTCATGAAATTTGGACCCGGGTGGACCATTCTCTGAGTCTTCAGGAGCACCCACACGACAACCCTTCCCACCGAGTCGGTGAACCAGGAGATCAATCAGTTGGTAAGCCACTCAGGTGAGCACTAGAGGGCGTGCCGACTTGCACACGCCCTGCGTGCAGGCGACAGCAGTAGTAATTCTCCGTGTCAACAGTTGGACTGGTCTGGCTTCGCGATTTGTATACCCGAATTCGCAAATTCGAGGTATATATTCGGTGTGCTCTTCGGGGCCCATTGGCCCTTTGTTGCACGATCCACGTAATTTTAGATGCACATACGCAAGGCCAAGGGAGGAGGGCTTGGGGTCCGTGTGAGAATGGCTGTAAGTGCGCAGCCGGCTGCGTGTATGTGTAAGGGCTGACGTAGATGTCCTCTGGCATTCCAACCTCCCTGCCTCTCCTTCCGACCGTTGGTTTTCATAACCCTTATATAGTGCAGTGGCACTGTTTTTTCGCTCTCATGGCCTTGATCGCCACCTGCGTGTGTCCTGCCATGCAGTCACTAGCATGCTGACCATCGCGTGGTCACAAGCAGCCTATAAGATTTGGTTTCCCTCGGAAAATTTTAACTTTTTGTGCCCCTTTATCAGTCAAATCTGTGAAGTGTGTCATGGTGCTCCCCCCCGCCTGGAACTCCCTCTGGCCCCAGTCTCGGTATGTCTACCTGCACTTTGTGAGGGGGCTACCATGGTGGTGAAGGTGCCTCTGACAGTCATTGGGAGTCTCTGGTATGTGCAGCACTGGCGAGCTGACCAGCCCTATGGGCACCACGCGAATATTCCTCTTCCCCTCCTCTTTCCAAAACCCAACCATGTGCACGAATCGTTTGGCATGGCCGTTTTGTGGGGATTTGGACAATCCCTTCCTTTTCACGGATCCGCAAGCTGTATGCATTCGCTGTGACGATTGACCTCAGATTTCCAATGCTGCATTCATCTGTCTTTATTTCGAGAAGATCATCTGGGTGCGGTCCTTTCCCGATGCACTGGATGTCAGTTGCTGGTAAAATGCCTTTAACACGAAGAGACCAAGGTTTTGTTTCGCCGCTGGAGACGGTTGCATTCTGAGCATTTACAAGGAAACCAAAATCATGACGCAAAAAGGGATCCCTTCCCTGCTTGCGGGGTGATAGCAATCCAAGATGTAGATGAATGGCATGCCTTGTGCATCTTTCTGCCTGGCCCAGCATTGCCTCTTGTTCCATGGCTGCATCCATGTTGTCCAATCCGAGGGTGCCATCCCAAGGGTGTTGCTCAATGCAAAAGTATTGGATGTGCTGCAAGCACCCCCACCACCACACATACAGTCACTGTGGGGCTTTGAATTCAAAGCAAACAATTTACCTTTTCGCAGCCTGGGTTGTACATACGGGATCACAGAAATGCCTGTTTTGCTTCAGTCTATTCCCCTCTCCCCAAATAAACCCCCCCCCGCTGGTTGGGCAAATGACATTGCATCGCAGATGTGACTGGGATCATATTAAATCGAATCAATGTAGATGATGTGCTGTGGGGCTGTTGTGGCTCATTTCTGATGGTGACACACAGGTTCCATTGGGTACTGGGACCTATTCCACTGGATTTGGCACCCTCAAAACAACGAATTTCCACCTTCCAGGAAACATATCACCTTTGTTTCAGATCTGGACCAGGCTGTAGTATCCCGTTTGAAGCCTTCCAGGCGTGTTTGGGATCATTTTCCGCTATGGAAGGTTTCAAGTTGACAGTCCACCTGCCAGTTGCATTGCGCAAAGCGTAATATAATTTCCAATTCAGTAATGTGCACTGCGATGAACAGCACTCAAGTGGAAAGCGAACAACTGCAGCTGCACAGCCCAAGGCGAACCAACTGAAGGGTTTGCACCACCCTACGATTTTTTTTGGCTTCCCAGATGGGAACTATCAGGGTGCATGACACGTTTCGCTCCCTGCAACTTAGTGCATCCCTGTTGCAAAGTATTTGGCCATATTTAGATTTTCCAGTCTTTCACTGAATTAACTCTGATTCTGCCCCTTAGCTTTTGCTCCAGAGCTCCAGAGAGGGGAGAGGGGGTTGTGCCAACAAGTTGTCTTTCATCTGTGCAGAGGAATGGCTCCCTGCTTGAAGGTCACTGACAGCAGGTGCCAATTTATCTCAGCCGTTGCAAAGAGCATGTTGCGGTTTTGTGGGGAAGAGGTGATGGCACACATGCTGTGTTTTTTGATGTAGTGGTTGCTCATGCTGGGTCAAGACAAACCAAAGGGGAAAGATCTGTCATCTGCGTAATGGCCTGCGATCTTGGGTACATGTTGTCCCTAGCCAGACAGATTTTGCCCTTGCATAGGCGAGCTCTGGCATGAGGCAGGCCTCTCACTCATCACCTTTCCCCTCTGAGTGGTATCTCAGCCGTATCCCTCTGTTCCTGTTCTAGAAAGCCAGTCATACAGAGGAGAGAGGAACCCTGGGCGCAGTGATGCAGTATGAACCAAAAGCAGAAAATGGGACACAGAAGCGCAGCAGCTTCGTTGGCATGGCAAATGCGAGCATCCGGAAGAAGGGATACGTGTTCACAGGCAGTGTAGTGTAGACAAGTACTAGAGCTTGCAATATGGCCATTCTGGCAAGCAGCAGCGGTGCTCAGGATGGCATGTCCCGTGGGACAAGCGGCAGCCAACATTGGATAGTCTGCATTAGAGTGAGTGAATTTTGTGTTTTGTATGGTGCCTTCCCCTGGTTTCTTGAGGTGTGGAACGACATCATGAAAGGCAGAGGGGATTGCTGCTGCAATCTACACTTTTCACAGATGAACTCTGGTGCTGGGTGCATGCTTTTTTTGTAATGCTATTTGGTGTACAGTGCCTGTGTAGACATTGATTTTCTGTACACAATTTGCTGACCTCGCTTTTTTGGGGGGGGGGGCAGGCAGAATACCATTTTGGGCAATGATTGTATGCTCAGGACTTCGTCCTGCAGCGTTCTTCATGACAGAAAAGGAGCTTGATAGCTCCAAGGTATCAGACGTATATCTCAAGCGAGAGCTGTTAGCAGCAACGCTGTGATTCTGGGCCAATCCCTGCAGATTTGCAAGAGATGCTTACTGATTTCACCTCTTGCTTTCTGGGAGATCTGAACACCATTGCACTGTGCAGCAGGAAGATATCCTCATGTTTTGGTTGCTCTGTCTTACGCAGGGGGTCTGGGACTTGGATCCAGGATGGAGGCTCATCAAGTTGCAATCCTTCCCCCCCCCCCCCCCCGTGCCCAAGAACCGCCCCCGTTCCGCGGTCGAATTCTCGTACCATGTTTTTTTACCACGGTATTGGGTTTTTCATGGTTCTGGTGGATGCAGGACAGCTATTCAGGTGTGCAAGACAACATTTCATGTGTGTCGCTACGGGTCCCCCCATCAGGGGGGACCCTATCAGTCAGTCACAGGTGCACATACCCCTTAACCCCCCCCACCCCGTTCTCGACCCCTTCCCCGAAGCAACCAGCCCCTGACAAGGAAACAAACAAAAGTCAGTGAAACACAAGGGGCCACTGATAGCACCTCTTTGCAAATGCTATTTCTTCTTTTTTGGCAAACCATCCTTTCTTAGTTAAAGACCCAAGCCTAAGCCGAAGCCTAAGCCAGCTCCAAAGCCCAACGCAGCACCGAAGCCTGGCTCCAAGGGGCAGCACAGGCAGGAATTCAGGATGGTGTATCACAGAAAGAAGGGTTTCACGTCTGAACCAGTTGAACATTAGATCATTCCATGCACGTTGGAAGGCACACTACAGCCCAGTCAGCTGAGATTCACTCCTTTGGTGGTCATTTGTCAATTTGGTTGACTGTGGGAAAGGAGAGGGTGCCCATGCCCCGGCACAACGCGCCCGAAAATTGTTTTTCCGCGGTACGGGGCTGCCCACGGTCATGCGCAAGAACCAACCCCTGGTTCCACGGTCGAATTTTGGGGGAAAAGTCTGCGCAAGAACCGCCCCCTGGTTCTGCGGTCAAACATTGCTGGTTCCTGGGCAGGGGGGGGGGGGTATGTAAGGTGCATTAGGAACATTGGGTTCATCCCTTCATTGGGTCTCTCCCGTATGTTTCATGTATTGCCACCGCCCTGAAGGTCACTCACCCTGTGCTACCAGCCCTCATTGTTCCGGATCTTTGTGTTGCGGGCACGGGCCTGGTGGCAAAGGGGTGAGAGGCTTGTAAGGGAAGAAGAAGTGCAAAGAAGGTAAGGAGCCTCACTGCAAAAGTAAGTGTCTCACACTGACCTAGCACAATCTGCCCACCCAGTCAGTGGCCTGTAGGCCTCTACCCCTGCACACGGGTGTGTAAAATGCCCAGACTGCAGGACCCAGAACAGACGGAATGCAGCTCAGAGGATTCACATGAACGCATGGAGGCTTTCCAGAAAATTATGCCCTGGCCCTGGAAGGATGTGAGGGAATGACAAGATATAAATGTCACGCTGAGCATCTTGACCTGGTTTGGGGGAATACACACTGCTCCAAGGTAATAATGATGTTACAGCCTACAACCTCATGCAGCACTAGCCCGGCCCCATCGGCCTAGCAACAGAACACAGAGGAAGGGGAACCACGGGCAAGCTACACAACACACAGGTGTGCTTGAAAAAGAAACACCCTTGGGGCTGGCAGCGAAGGCCGTGCACCTGCTGACTCTGCAGCAGGGTCATTGGTGTTCATAATCTTCTGGGTGGCCTAGAGGAAAGCCACCACTTGGGAGACAAGGCTTTGGGCGATGGCCCCATGAGATTCAGAACTATAGTTCCGCATGAACGGACGTTCCATGTGTCAAAGTGGGGTGTCCGGGGGATGTACCCCCCCCCCCCCCTTTGTATCAGCTACGCCCTTGTCCAAGCTACAGTAGGCGTAAGGACCGTAATAATTGTGTACGTAATTTAATTATGTACGAAATGTAGTGCGGCCACATAAGACATGGGTTTGTCGTCACATTTGCCAATTTCAGCACATGTGGCCCCCTGCTGGTGCACTAGGAATTTTTTTTTTCAGTCTGATGCATCCCATAGGTCCTGAATTGCCAATTTCAGCGCATGTGGCCTGCGCACGTGTGTGCTGGTAGTTGTATGTGTTGCGCGCAAGCCACGCCCTTGTTCAAGCTATAGTAGGCGTAGGGACCGTGTTAATTGTGTACATTGGCGTAGCTTATACAAGGGGGGGGGTATGTAGCCTGAATGCCCGTCTTGCTCTGTAGTCACTGTAGTCACGTTTATTTGTCCACCCCCATCCTTGTTTTTGTGCAGAAGAAGTAGTTGATTGCCTGCGATCCAACATGACATGGCATGATGCATCAGTGTTGTGGGGACGTGGTGTGCACACTCCGTGAAGACAACGGAACACCTTGTTGGCAGTATGCAACAAAAGCAAGGGGGTGGGGGTTGCAGTCCGCATTTTTCCCGCATTTTTTGGGCCGGTCTCTCAGTGTGATGTTCAAGGAAACATTTCAGTAGGACCTTGCACTTGAACTAATGTGTAGTGTTGTAGTCTGTTAGTGTTTGCATATGTGCCCAACACTGCCACTTGCATTGCTTGCATTCTTCCTTTTGCAATACACATGCCGAATTCCATGTCCTCCACTTCTCCTTGTGAGCCCAGTTCAGATGATGGAAACAACACCCCGCCCTAGCGCAAAGTACATGGTAAGGGGAAAGGTGGCGCTGGTGCAAAGTATTGCACCATGAGCCCTTGGGGGGGAACCTTAAGCGCAGTGCAACTATTTGGGCGTCTTGCCGTACTAGAGACCCATACTTTGAGATACTAGGGGCCCCTAGGGGCATCATGGTGACCCCTAGCGGAGGTTTTTGCAAGGCGTAGCACGTTTGGGTCAAGGCATGGCAAGGCGTAGCATAGTTCTGTCAAGGCATGGCAAGGCGCAATGCTCGTGTGCACACATTGATTCATCGTGCTTGCACATATGCTACAGGATTTCATACCCCCCTCCTCCTTTCTTAGACACACTTTCTTCATGGATTTGAGTCTTGGCGATTGGGTGTTCTACACCCGCTCCAACGGCGTGCGAGTTCTTGCCACGGTGGTTGGGATGGCGGGAGATGGGCTCATCCACTTGGAGTACTACCAAGATGCACTACGGGTGGTGAATCGCCAATGCAAGATGGAGTCCATGTGTACTTAGTTGACAATTGAACAGAAAGACAGTTGTGTGTTCTTGAGGGTGGCGACCAATGCGCTATTCATGGCTTTTCCAATTGTGCGTGATGAGTGTCATGTGAAGGGAAGGTAGTTTGCAACTTTCTTCAGCTGGGGCCGTTTGGATCACCTAATTCTAAGGGCGTTTCCAAGGAGTTTGCTTGGGGGCTCTTTGGGGGGGAACATAGTCTAAAAGTAGCGCGCAGTGCGCGCGCAGTGCAATTATTCCCCCCGGGGCTTTGCTGCTTCTTGCCGTGGGAGTAACAACCCTACTCCTGAAACGCAGTAGAAGGGTGCAATTCTCCACCACATTTTGCGTGTTGAGCCAAGGCCGTAGTCTCTTAAAGATGATGGTGTCAACAGATCAACATGCTTCTTGACAAACATACGGGTTTAGGGGGCATACACCATGACAAGAAAACCGCATTTTCCGTTGCATTTTTGGTTGCATTTTCCGCATTTCCCCCGCATGTTCCACTTTTTTTTGCAAATGCCGGCGACCCCCCCCCCCCCGTATTACTACACCCCTCTCTCCTCCAATCTAGCTAGCAACAACAACAAGCAACAACAAGCAACGACATGTCTCTTTTCCATTTTGGCCATCACTCGGTCCTATGGGTCCCATTCGATGCTACCCTTCGTGTGTACAAAACCACCAGTAAGCTAAACTATCGGTTGCCTTGGTAGGTTTGCATTAAGTTAGATGTTGGTGTTGTCGTGAAGTGGAATTAATAGTGGACAACATGGCTGCCTGGGCCCAAGTACAGTGGGGCCACCAAGCTCCCTTACAAACGCGCATTTGCGCCGTATTGCCCATGGCTCGTGCTGTCACGGTGTTGGTATCTTTGAGATACATGGAGTCGACATGTATCACTGCTAAGTCAGCTAAGGCGTTATCTGGTGTTGCCAAATTCAGGCCCTTGGTGTAGGAATTTAGCTGCATACTCCGATGTTTGTCACAGTAGAGGTTTTTGCAACTTATGGGACTCTACCGGGGGCTGTAAAGCACCTATCTATAGTGTGTATGTTGTAATACGTGTATATTTTTTTTTTGCAGTAATTGCATGTAACAAAAAACTGTCACGTCATGTAATTTTTTTCGCATCAAGCCGTGTAAACCCAGCCTTGACCAACCGTCATTCTACCCGTCCGAAATACTTGGCACATATCACGGGGCAGTATGTGGAACAACGGTCAAACTAAAGTTTATGCAGTAAACTTGAGTTTAAATTGGGCAAGGGGGTGGGAGGAGGGCACCTTGTGAACACTCCCCTAGTGTTTGTTTGTTTTGTGGTGTGCCGTCATCCTGACCATGCCTGAGCCTGAGAACCAGCCAATCAGCTTTGAGGATTACATTGAGCAGGGCCAGCATAAACTCGCCACGCAGCTGCTAAACGCGGCTACGCTTCAGCAAGACACGGACAGACTCGTGACGGCGGCAAAGGCAGCGGGAGTCGATACCGTTGAATTGGCAGATCGGTTGAGACAGAATTATGGACTGACGGGATCCATGGAGGGCATCTACGAGCAAGTCGTGGTCTTCGGGACCCTCCACAAGCGGACCTTCAACTGGAACGACTGCACCTTCTACATGACAGCACAGCATGCCCAAGTGATCGCAGGGAACGGGACCCCGGAGAAGAACCACGCGGACATGGTGTCAATTGGGGGCAGCTCTAGTGCCAGCGGGTCGCCAAACGACAAAGGGGTGCACGCGGACATCGAGAAAATGCGCCAAGAAATGGAGGACATGAAGCTCGTGATGGAGCAACAACTAAAATTGATACAAGAACTCCGAGCGTCCAAGGCAGTGCCGCAGCTGCGGCAGGCGATTTTCGTACTGGAGGCGGGACAGGAGATGGAGGCCAACGAATCGAAACCTGCCTGGGCGAGAGCGATGGCAGGGGCGATGGCAGGCTGGGCGGCGGAGAATCTGCAGAGCATGCTGGAGTCTGAGTACGAGGCGGGCATGAAGGCCCTGTCCGAAGTGTGGTCCCACCTGCTGTTCGAGGTCGAAAAGGAAGAAGTCAAGGCGCAGCTGGAGGCTCGAGCCGCAGACGGAGCAAACGAGGCCACAGGCACGGAGAAGGCGAACCTCAAGGAGGAGGGAGCGAAGACCAGGCCGAAGACGGAAAAATTGGCTGCGCAGCACGTGCACGACAGACGGAGGGAGCGAGTGAAGGACCGCTTCACCAACATGGGAACACCCGAGGAGACGTACGAGTCCAAAGGCGGCAAGGTGCTCAAAACAGGGAAGCCCCCGCGATATCCCTGCGACGTGTGCCGAGTCAAGCACTGGTGGTTCCAGTGCCCGGTCGAGAGCGACTCAATGGAAGGGGGCCCCCGTCGCCTCGGGGTTCAACGGGGCGGCGGGCGCGGGGGGGCGGCAAGTGCCCATGGAGGGGACAATTGGGGGTCGGCCCTCAAGAAGATGGAGCGGCTACGCACGCAAGACGCTCTGCACAGCTGGCAGACGTTTGTCCTGCTGGGATGGGAAGAATCGTCATTGGGGACATACCAGTGTCACCTGCGCAGGCTGGTGGCGGTCGAGCGGCGGTTCCCACGTGATGCCAAGGAGCGGGTCCTGGAGCAGGCCATATTGGAGTGCGCCCGATTGGGGAAGTCGGAGAGCACAATCAAGGGGATCATCAGCGCGGCCATTATGGCGACAGAAGTGCGGTTGGTTGACGCGTGCATCCCGGCCACCATCTGGAGGTCCGTCAAGGCGGCGAAGAAGACAAGGACCGCCGCAAAAGAGCGTATTTGGGGATCGCCGATCATGTTGCTACACATGGCGGCAAGGACCAGCAGCCTGGAGGACTGGGCAGTGGTCGGGCTGGCCATCGTCTCGTTCCAGCTCTTCCTGCGCGTCAGAGAGGCAGTCACCCTACAGCCTTGGGCGGTCGTGGACGACGCGGTGCGTTTCTTCGACTCCAAGACGAGGCAGGACTGGCAACAGAGGTCCCTCACGGCGCTTACAAGGGAGCGGCTGCAGTGGCTCCAGCGCCACTTCCCAGAGCCGGCAGCGGAAGGAAGACGACCGTGGACGACATAGCAGCTGGAAAAGGGCGTGCAAAGCCTCCTCGTCGGATCCCCATTTGAGGGTGCCCGCTGGCACGCCTGGCGCAGAGCCGGGGCTCGGGCAATGTGGACGGCCGGGGCCACAATTCGGCAGGTCGCCGTGTGGGGCCGCTGGGCGCGTGACTCCACCGCGCGGTGGTATGCGCATCCGACCGAAACGCAGCCCGTGCAAGCGGAGGATTTCTGGACGCGGCCCCCGCGAGAGGGAGCTGCAGGCAGGTGGCGCAGCCACACGATGTCCCTACGACTCGAGCAGCTCTGGCCGTCTGGGATACGACAGCAGTGGAAGCACAGAAAGGAGCATGTGGCCTTTGGGCCCTCAAGGACCATGCCCGAGGCCGACAGGCCCGCGGGGAATTCGGCGGCGGCCCAGAGCGGGGCGGGGAGCAAGCTGCGACCGAAGGGATAGCTCGCCAAGCACAGGCAGGCACCCGGCAAAGGGGGCGGCAGTTCGACAGGGGCGCGACAAGTTTAGGACGGTGGGCAGCAAGTGCCGGCCTCCTCGACAGAGTCGGCTTCGTCCGACTGCCGACCCGCAGAGGAGGCCCCCGTCCCCTTGCGCCTGGTCCCTAAGTTCAAAAGGGTGCGCGCCGAGGAGCCACGAACACAGGGGGAGTTCAAGCGAGTACGGAGAGCCACGGGCAGCGTGTCCTACTCGTCTTACTCCTCCAACACTTAGTGGAGAGCTGTGGCTATGCATAGGCGGGTTTGGCGCTTTGTTGGCGGTGCTGGTGCGACTGGTTTCGCGGGTGTGGTGGGTTACGGTGGTATCCGCGTCGTGCGTGGCCTGCGTGTGTCGTGTCGGGGCGGGGGTAACGTCTGATGCTACCGTTGGGACGGAGCGGCCCTCAAAGGCCAGGTTCCGAGAGACCATGTATCAACTTTCACTGCGTTTTGCGCAAAAGTGGGGTGTGGAACAGGGACGCGCGTACAAGGCGTTGGATGTGTTCAGGAGAGAGGTGTTCCAGTTAAGTGAGGATTTGAGGGACGACAAGCCACTACTAACCTGGGTGCACCTGTGTGAGGCCATGGTCATTGAAGGGCTTAGAGAATTGCTGGACGGCATTTACCCCGCCGTGCCGGAGGGTGAGGTGACTCCTGAGATGGCCAAAAAAGGGATGGGATCCGTGGGTGCGGTTCCGCTGCCGGAGTGGCTATGGCAGATATATGTCAGTCCGCGACATGAGTTTTTGCTGTCGTCGGCAGAGGAAGTACGGAAGGTGCGGGGGGCCACGGCTGACATGCTTAGCGCCATTGCAAGGACGGGGGCACTGCAGCAACTGTTCAAGCAGGAGGCGGATGCCTTGGGCATTCCGTGGTCGCCTACGGCGGCTGCCTTCACCATCCCCAAGAATGAGACCAAGGCACGGCTTATCCTGCACGGGGTGCGCGCCAACCAGAGGCAGTGGGAGGGCGGGTACAAGGTGCCGCGTGTCAGCCTGCCTCAAGTGGAGTCGTTGGCGGAGGCTTTTTCGCAAGGACTGCATGGCTGGGGGGCTAACATTGATGTCACGAATTGTTGCTGGTCCATACTGCTGCCTGAGGGGAAGAGCCACCTGTTCCGTGTGGGGGGGGAGGAGTGCATGTGGGTGTTTAAGATGCTGCCGTTTGGTTGGAGTTACAGTCCACTACTGTGTCAGCGACTGCTGGCACATTTGACGGGGAAGGTGGGTCTGGAGGTGGCAGGAGCCGTGCTGCGGCTCATGCACTACCTGGATGATTTTTTGGTGTTCGGCGACTCCGAGGCTGCAATAGCCACAAAGCTGGCAGCGTTCAAGGAGGTTCTGGCAAACGCTAGCTTCCTAATCAATGACAAGTCGTGCAGTCGGCCGGAGAGAGAGCTAGTCTTTTTGGGCAAGCATGTCGACTTTGGGCGGGGGGTCAGTCTGAACACCAGGCACACGTTGGAAGATGCCCTGAGTAGGTACATGCTGATGGTGTCTAGGCTGGTTACGCGAAAGTCCGTACAGCGGGTGATGGGGAAGTTGATCTGGGCCTGCAGACCGTCGCATTGGTCGAACCTATTTCTGGCGGGGCCCAGTTCCTTGGTGGTGGCGGTGACGGATGGTGTCGCCGGCACAGCAGCACAATGGTCACGCGACACTACGTTTTTGGGTGCAGCAATGTCCACGAGTGTGCACTGTTGTCTCGTCTGCTGCGTGGATGGCAGTGAGGGGAGGTGGAAGGAGGTGCATGGGGTTTGGTGGGGCGAAGCAGCAAGTGCCAAGCCCATGGGGGGAAAAACAATTTAAACTGGGTAGTTGGGGACCCCCCTGCCGGCATTCCTGCAACCACCCCTTCTAGGCTGCATGCAAAAATGCCGAAGGTCGTCACAGACCATCGCAGGTCCACATTGGTGAAATTCTTGCAAATCACATTGCCAAAGATTACCAAGCAATGGGGTACCAATTTGCCTTTCCTGGGCGTGCCCGTCAACTCCAGCCATGGACGTGGCAAGAGAGCCAAGCAGTGCATATGGCACATGCATTTTTCAATGATGGTGATGCCTTGTTTTTTGACCAAGGAGATTCCTCAAAACAACGAGGCTTGAACGGACAACCCATTAAGGTGTATCGGGCCATTGTTAGTGCTGCAGTGGCGAGTGAAGCCACGTTGCGTAAGACTGAGGAAGGGACCTCAATTACGTGGGAGGAATTTGTAGCCTTTCTACGCATCCACCGTGTGACAACAGATGGTTGTACTTGTGCTAACTATTGCATGTTCGCGATGTGTGAGGGTGTGTTGCTGTGGCTCCTTGTAAGGGAACCAAAATCTAAAGTACCCTCTCAGTACTCATGGGAGATTGTTGCCCAACGCCCTTTAGAGTTGGGCCGTATTGAGCGCAAGGTGACGGCACGTGCTGAGCAATCGAGAAAGCTTCGCACCCGCCAGTCACGGAAACTTGCATTACGGGAAAAAAAGCCGCGCAAGAAGGTGGTGGCCAGTAGTGATACCGATAGCGACGGTAGTGTCTCCACGCTTGCTCAGAAGGCACCTAGTGATGGTGGGTCTAAGTCTACTAATCTTGGTGTGCCCCAAAAAGTCGACGGCATGGAGGAGCATTGGAAGAATTGCCTGAATCTTTTTCGGCCTCCAATGTCACAAAGCCGTGTACCTATGGTGCATGCATTGTGAGGGGTGTGGCTTTTGCCTGCCCACTTTGGAGTGTAGGGCCCACCTTAACACGGACAAGTGGCTGTTTCAAAAGTGGTGTTAGGAGGTAGACATTGAGGAGGTTTTCACTGCCACCCTCCCAAAGGAACACGTCTCTATTGACGAGGAGTTGGGCCTCCTTTCTAATCCTCTTTTGCCCCCCCCCCCCCGGGTAAGGAGGTGAAGGAAAAAGAGCTCCAGTCATCTAATTCAGAGGTGGACCTCTTTGCGCCTTCTCCTACGGCCCCTGTGCCACAGCAGAAGGAGAAGAGAAAGAAGGCTTTGCCAAGTCCCCCCCCCCCCTTTGTGCAGAGTCAGAGGACACCAAGGCACTCTGGTCATCCTTTGGTATGGTACCCATGGATAGTGATGAGCTAACAGGGGAAGCGTCCGGGGAGCCACGTGAAACGGGATCATACGCCTCAAGCAGTACAGAAAGTGAGGACATGAGGACAGGACACACACACGAGGGAGGTGTGTTGAATGAACTATCAGCAGCGGACACACTGTCTTTCAGCACAGATGTGAGCGACACCAGGCGGCAGCGCAAGAGGCGAAGGCTCAGGAAAAGCAGGAACTCAGGACAGGGTCGATGATGACAGAACCTGTAGCCCTTGCGTATTGGTGCGGACATCTCACAGGTTTCAAGCACAACAATGCATGCATGTCTGAAATTTGCGTTCTGACGCAGATCTTTTCGTCACTCGAGCCGCGTCTTGTCGCGGCAAGCAGCAGCACACAGAAGAGACCACCAAGCGGCTGAACTCCGCGTCCTGTCGCGGACAAGCACCCAGGCGTTATGCCGTTTGGGAGGACACAGCAGGAGAAGGGATCACGTCAGCAGCGGCATGGCCCATACACACACATCCAGCCAGCCCAAAAGAAGGTCAAGCCTCAGCAAGAACGCCAGCGTTTCAAAGTGCAAGCACTGAGCCAGCTAGACGCCATTGCAAATGAAGGACTGCAAGCAGTTGAAGCAGAGCTGACCACAATGGCCTTGGCCCGCAATCAGCAGATCTGGCTCCGACTGGACCAACCACATGACACAAGGATGCACTGCGAGATTGTGGACAACCATGGGGAACCACTGCAGATGAGCAATCAGGAGCTCTACTCGGTGATGGTCCAGATCAACTGGACCCTGAAGTCCCAGGCTCTGGCGAACATGCAGATCCAGTGGCGACCCAAAAGTGCAGGCAAGTGGCACCCGTTCCAGTGGGAGGCGATCCTCCACTGTCCGACGGCAGAGGGACACAGAGCGGTGCCCTCCTTGGTGAGCAGAACTGGAGATTGCATGCATGTGTGGCTGGCAGGCCGAGCGGACCTCTTGCGCCTGTTCCAAAGAACGCTCTTCAGGCAGGCGGACCCGGTGGCCGGGTACGCTGTGCGGTTCCTCTACACACTGCTAAACACACCCCCATGCGAAAGAAGATACGCATGACAGGGGATGACACACAGGGGGGGGTAGGAAAGAAAGATTGGAGCAGGTGGTGCAGATACCCAATCGTCGTGGCCCAGTGGATACACCACACCTCTTGTGTCCTGTAGAGGATGGGTCGAACCCCGGGGGGATAGAGATACACCGAACGACCCGAACCCCCCTTTTTGGGCGAGAGGAGAGAGAGAGAGAGAGAGAGAGAGAGAGAGAGAGAGAGAGAGAGAGAGAGAGAGAGAGAGAGTGAGAGAGAGAGAGAGAGAGAGAGAGAGTAGGACGCAGTGGGAAAGGAACAGAGAGGAGCAACAGAGAGGAGAGAGAGAGAGAGGGGGGCGCAAGAGAGAGAGCAGGAGAGAATGTGAAGGAGAGAGTGGGAGAGAGACCCACAGAGCATGAGTCGGGGGCTAACCGGCGCAAAGGGAGGGTGGTGGGTTTGAGCTGACCAGGGTGTAAGGGACGCCAAGACAGCACAGAACAGTCAAATGGTGAAATAACAGGGCGCCATTGCGCCCCTGAGCCAAAGGCTCGACACGTCATTACGTGTTGAAAGGCCGATGCATGACTGGGGCTGCGAGAGGGCGGCCCAAGTGAGGAAGACGGAGGCAAGCAGGCATGAATATGTGGGCAGCATGCGCATGCATGGTGTGGAGCTGAAATGGTATGCGCCACGCGCAGTACAATAACGATCTGTTGAGTTTCCTGACAGCCGGAGCACTTGCTGAAATGTAGAGACGCCATTGCGCCACCAAAGGCGCCTTTGCGCCCCCGAGGCTCGAGTACGACACGTCCTCACGTGCCAGGGAGCAAGTGCAAGCAAGTGCATGACAGGAGCACGACCTGCAGGGCAAGGGTTAGAGACTAACCGGCACTGTGGGTGGGCGGTGGGTGCGAGCTGACCTCGGTGTTCAGAGGGCAAGAGCCAATGCACAGTCAGCAACCACCTGGTGTGGTACAAGACTGGTCTGCGCTGTAGTGCGGCAAGCAAAACACTGAACAATGTGGTGATGACCATGCGCCTGTGACACGGGGGCGTATGCGAGCCCAATATCCGTTGCCTCAGAAGAAGGCCTTTGTGCCACAGAAGAAGGTGAAGAAGTGCACCCCTTGTCGAACCTCCCACTTCCAAACGGCATATTCGGAAAACCATCCCGAGCGAACGAACCCCTTTTGGGGTGGGACATTGGTTGACGGACAAGAGTTTTGTTGGTTGAACCAAGAGCTTTGCCACATGGAAATCAATGAACCACGTGCGTGGACTTTTGCAGTTCTTTACATCAAGACTGTCCAAGTGCATGCGGATGGTTGAATTCGGCACCACACTAGATAACATGGCTTGGTGCCGTCGCCACATTTTTCTAGTCAATAGTGATGACAAAGAAGGGTCGCACTGGTTTGTGTGTGCCTTTGATTGTCGTGTCCAGTTGGAGCATTTCATTCTTTGGGTTTTGGAACCCCTAAGCTCCATTCATTTGATCCGTCCTTTCTTGACGGCAATCAAGAAGCTTTGCTTAACCACCCAGCACCGGGCCTTGGGATTGCAAAAGGACGGTTGGTCTTGTGGTTTTCAGAGCTTGCACATCACAAACCTGGTGGTGGATCGCTGGAGTTCTTTTTCCAATGTGCCTCTCACCCCAATGGGTCCCGGTTTTGTGGACTATGTATTGAGCATTGATAATGCTGATCGCGCTGTGCGGGTCATTCAACCACTTGGTGATGATTTGGAGGGCATGACTGAGCTTCCTTGCCCTCGTGAGCCCCCCCCGCCCCCCAAGCACCCAAGTTGAAGGTGCCCTTTCGGGCATTGAGGAGAGTGTTCAGGCCACCCCCACCCCACCCGAAGGCAAGGAGGCCCCTGCCGAGCAAAGCGTAGAAGGCCCGGAGGCTAAGGCGCAACCTTCCGGGGCCACTCCCACAGAGGAGGACACCTCTCCGTGGAGAGTGGCGCAAGGTGCCGGATGGCTACCCCAAAGATGCATGTGGCTAGTTGGAGCATGACGAGCTTTTCATCAACGAGCTGGCCAAGCAACTAGTAGCGGAGTTGTGTGCCGCGTGTCAGCTTAACACCAATCCTGGTGCAAAGCCCAAGTCGAGCGACACAAAAGCTGACTTGATCCCCGGGGGGGCAGCCGGGCCGGGTCCTTGTATGCGACCCCCCCCCAGCCCCCCCCCCCTCCCCCCTTTCTGAGTGTCTATTTTTTTCGGTGTCTTTTGTCCATGCTTGCCCGGGCCGCTGGGCCTTGACAAACTGTCGCCGACGCCACCTCCTTGTCCCCTGACCGCATGAGTGTCCGGGACACCCAGGCCCGTCTGGCCACGCAAGGCGACGAGGTCATCGTTCCTGCCGACGCCGGTCAATTGGCGTGTTTGGCAGCCATCGATGACGCCGACTATATCATTCAGGACGAAGTGGTGCTGAAGAGTGGAGTTCCAGAGGCTGCCTCCCTGTCGTACGACCTCTTCAAGGACTGCGACTCGTCTGAAAAACTGGTTGCCGTCCTTTACGGCAGTCGCCCCAATGTTGTGCTCGTTGGGGAAACGACTGAATATGACAAAATCCAACATGCGATTAAGAGACTACTTGCTGATTTGCCCATGCTGGGCCGTTTTGTTGCAATCCTGCTTGAACCTGTCAGCGATGATGATGGCAGGCCATCATTCCTCAATTGGGCACTCGCCCTCAACTCGAACTTGCCTTTCGGCTGCGAAAAGTTGCAAATGGCGGACAGGTCCCTCATGCACATGCGCACACATGATCGATTTGATGTCTGGATTGCAAGCAGCACAAGGGACTCCAGAAGCCTGTCTCCGCCCCCAACGTATAAGCTTCTACGGCTTATGACGCCTGGGGCAGAAGTTGACAAGGTGGTGTTCCACGAGCCAGATGTGCGGGATAACCAATACGCTGTGCAGGTTCACAATGACCTAATCAACGGGCTGTTGGGGTCTATTGGCCTGAACTCTGATGAAGTCCATCTCCTCCCGGGGACAGACCCACGGAACTCAAAACTGTTCTTCACGGAGTTGAATGAGGAACAGGTGAATACTGTGGTATTACAGTTCGGATCCAAGCCAAGGTTCCAGATCCAGCCAGTGGAATGGTATCGTGGTGCCAACGTGACCAACATGACTGCTGTCTATGAGGTGTGGATCAAGAAGACGCACAAGGAAACATGGTCTCCCATGCTGTATGCCTCAGTTCTCGCGATGTTTTGGACAATCCCGGGCGTTCTGCAGGCACAATCGCCAGTGAAAATCCACGTGCTAGGGCCCAGCAAACTGCTGCTGGGTCTCACGGAAACTGGGCACTCACTGTTGAAGACAAGGTATCGTGAACTGGTGGCTGCCATAGGGGCCGTCTTCAAGGACCTGAGGACAGGACAGTTCCTCGATAGGGATATCATCTCCAAGCCCACAGTCCCCTCGACATGGAAGAAGGACTATGTGGGCACAATGTACATTCTGGATGTGGCACCGTGGTGGTACCTCTCAGACCTGAATGAGGCCCTTGCTCCCTCAGTGCACTGCCAGTACATCGCGGACCGCGTCAGATGGAGTGTTGGGGAGATGCGCACTGCCACATGGCGATTGACCGGGGAAAGTGTGACACAGCTGATTGGAAAGGTTTACCTGTCACATTCTGGGATGCCTCCGATGTTTGTGATCTCCGAGGCGGATTACGAGGCGCGGAAAAGGCAAATCACAGATCGGCCCAGAAACACAGACGACTCGAAGACACGCAGGCAAGGCCTAATCACGGCGGGAGAAATGGCCAAGGCCATGGAGTTGGATGACCAAGTCGACAAGGTCATCAGCTCCCTCAAACGCAAGCGGGACTTGAAGGAAGATGAGGCTTCGTCGTCCAATGGAGCAACACGATGACGTCAGCATCAAGCATCCCTCTGAGCAGCACGCTCAGAGTATTGTCCCAAAATATCAATGGGTTTCAAACAAAAATAACCATGAGAAAGCGTAAGCAGAAGCGCATAGTGGCCCTAGGGTCACTGCTGCGGTCCCTGGAGGTGGATTTCTTCGCCATCCAAGAACCTCACTTTGTCACGGTGGAGGATCGTCAAGCGGGCATGCAGTGCTTGTCAAAGTACGGGTATGGCCTGGACGGACCACTTCATGAAGAAGGAAGGGGAGGAGTTGCACTGGCGTGGAAAACATCCAAGTGGACACTGCAATCAATGAAGTTCTTGTCTCCCAGGGCGTTGAAAGCCTCGCCGTCGAGTGGTCCGCTGGAGATCACCATAGTTGTGGTCCACTTCCACCACAAGCACACGCGTCGACAGTCGCAATGGAAAGACATCGCCAAGGAGTTACATGGACCAAACCTGATTTTATGTGCTGATCACAATAGTTTAGTTGTAAAACACAGGGACGCCTTTGCGCCCCCAGAGTTTGAGCATGACACGTCTTTACGTGCCAGAGACCAGGAGGTAACGACCTTAGCGAAAGCGGGTCTGCAGGATGTTTGGGTGGATATTCACTGTCCAACCCTGACGGACATCAAGGACAAGGAAGCATTGTGTCCGACGGGCTTCACATACGGCTACCCCCGAGAAGGAGAGCGACTCGACCCGCGGAGGCTACGCCCTATTGACCGCATCCACACAACATCCGAATTGCTGAGCCTCGCGACCAGCGTGTACCCCATGTTTGCTGCCAACTCAAACCACAAGGCGATCCTGGCTGAATTCACACCCCCGTCTTTCGACACAGAGGTCACGGTCCCCAGATTCTACTGCCCAGAGACCATCCTTCACGACCCGGAGGCAATGGAAGATCTGGAGACATCTCTCAAGTCTATCAAGTCAACAGGGGATCAATGGTGGGAAGAGGCGCTGAGCTGCATCCAAAAGAAGGCGATCAACCATCAAAGGGAGCATAAAAACAAAAAGCAGTCGGTAGAGCTACAAGCCCTGCGGTTCCTGCGTGGCTCCACGAGAGACTCTGTCGCACCAGCGGTCTACCAATTTCTATCATCACTAGGGATCGCAGCATCAAATGCAGCAACAGCCTACACCCTCCTGGTGGGGGTGTATGAAAAGGCTCAGCGTGACAGAACGGGCATGGAAACACTGTCCAAGCTCAAGGGGGTGATCACGACCGGGGAAACCTCAGGAGATCCGAGAACGCAAAGGAACGAATTGTATCGGTTAATGCGGGAGTTGCAGGAGCGAAAGAAACTACAACAGCTGGTATCCAGGAGAGGCTCGGCGATACGGGGGGCAAAGGCGGTGGCAAAAGAGCCGGTGGACCATTGGGACAAAGTGTCCACCACGACGGGATCCACCGAAGAAGATTGTGTGGCCTATATGAAGTCGTTAGGAGTGGAACAGCGGCTGCGCAAGGCAGGTCGACTTCTTTTCAAGCAACTATCCCTGGACATAGTTCATGAAGGCCTTAAGAGGCTGAACAACAACAGTTCCCCTGGATTGGATGGTTTTTCGGCAAAATTCTTCAAGAGGTTCGCGGACATCTTCGAACCGCAAATGTATGACTCAATGAAATGTTTCCTCGAAGTGGGCAAAATGCCGGAGACATGGACCTCGGGAGTGGTGACAATGATCCCCAAGACGAAGGCGCTGCAAACACCAGATTCGCTCCGACCAATTGCACTGCAAACTACAAGGCAGAAGTCGCTCACCAACATCCTTCTGATCCAGTTAGAGGATGCACTCCTCCACTGTATCCCGTCACAGCAAACAGGTTTCCTTCGACACAGAAGCATACTCCAGCATGTCTATGGGTCACGGGCACTCTGGGATGGCCTAAGCGAAGGAGCGGCGTTATCAGTAGACTTCAGAAATGCTTTCCCCACGATGTCTCACGAGATGGTGTCGGCAGCTCTGGGTCTAATGTGTATACCATTCTTGTATATCCGTCTGATTCTACACCTTTTGCGAGCTCCGTATCTATACTCCGTTGGAAACGGATACGTCCCAGGTGTATACCACCACCCGAGGGCAGGCACACGCCAGGGGGATCCACTCTCCCCGGCGCTGTTCTCCCTGGTGGCATCCTTCGTGATTTTCCCACTACAAGACCTGGGTCCAGTACTGACTGTCATGATGTATGCAGACGACCTCATCATTTTCTTTGATGGAAGAGCCAACCCACAGCTGTTGAAAAGGGTATGGGAAGTGGTTTCACGTTTTGGACAGTTTTCGGGGTTGAAGGTCAACCTGAACAAAACGGCAGCGATAGTTCGCAACTGTGGGGGAATGGAGTGGGCGAGGTGCTTTCGGGACATTGGAGTGGATGTCAAAAACTTCGTCAAGTGTCTGGGTGTACGCTTGGGGAATATTCGGCACCAACAAGACGACCAAGGATGGGGGCTGACGATAGAGCAGGCCTTCGCACCAGCACTGCAAGAGGCCTTCCGTCGCGCAAGGGTGGTATCCACGCTGCAACTGTCCATGAACGAACGTGCATTCCTGCTGACATCATGGATTCTGCCGGTCGTGGCATGGGTATCCAAGGCATATTACGCCCCAGTCTCGGTGATCAGACAACTGAAGTTGGTGTATCACGTGACTATGGGTACCAACAGCCGGGGAATCACCCTACCAATCCTCTCACGACCAAGAACGCAAGGGGGACTGGCACTACCGGACCCAGAACTGTTTCTTATGCACCAGGCAGCGGCTCCGTTCGTCAGCCTGTTGGGAGAGCCTCACAAATTCCCTGACAAGGCAGTGGAGACCTTCTATGCATGGGCAACAGCCATAGGGTTCACACCATCCAAGGACAACCTTCCATATATTCAACTGGGCATGGTCCGAACGGCAGATCTCACATTTCTGGGATGGTCGGCGAAGGCACACTCCAACATTCAGCGAGTGGCTCCGCAGGTGGCCCCCCCGGCAAACCGGGACCGCCTGCCGTTGTGGCACTCTGTGTATTTCCGAAATGAGTTCCGCTGCTCCTACTACAACACGAAATTGATCCGGCAGGGGGTGCTGACGTGGGGTCAATTCCAAAGCTTGGAGGACACAAGATTGTTCAATGCACTGCCTCGCACGTGGAAAGGGGTCTACAGTCGTGGCGGACGACTCCTCAACAAAGTCCCGTCACAAGGGGGGTTTGATACCCCCGCAGTCCATACCCAAAACTGGACCAGGGCATGGCTGCTCCAGTTCTACGCCTCTCAGCCAGGGGTCCGCGACCCGCAAACATCGGAGATATGGGAACAGCTGGCACAGGCACAGCTACCACCGAGGGCCCAAGACTTTGCGTGAAAGGCACCGTGGCACAAACTGACCGTACATGCAAGAGTCTACAAGAGGTCAGGCATTGACTAGTGCCCGGTGTGCTCACAAAAGGAGACGGTCAAACACGCGATGGTCGAATGCCCCATGTTCAAAGCAGCGGCGGCGGTTATACAGCATTACTATGGCCAGGTGACAACTGATAACGGGACATCCACAGTTAGAGATATGATGGAGTCCGACGACCAAGAATGGTTGCTGAAAACGAATCAAGGCTGGGCGATGTGGTCAGCAAGAAGTGCCCACTGGCGATATCGATGCGAAGTCAAGGCAGGAGCGTCGCCGGTGTTCGCGTCATACCTTACAACATGGCTAAGGGAGCTATGTGAGTGGGTGGGATTTTACACAGGGGAGCGCAGGGAACAATGGAAAGGCTTTCAAAAATCACTGGAACAACTCCGAGACACCGGAGTACAGCCACGACAAGGGGAAGTGCAAGTACATGGGGGACTGAATGCATGGTGGCAAACGCACACGGAATGCTTCACCCAAGAAAAATCAGCCGACAATCATAGTTGGCAAAGGGCAACGGAGTCACGCCCGAAGCGCCCGAGGCAGGCAGGCCCGGGAGTGCTACAAGGAGTGCAAGAACTGATTGCAGAATTGGTGGAGAAGGGCTACAGGATAGTGTACACTGATGGATCGTCGAAGCGACTGAGCCACAAGGACATGCGCAGGGCCGGGGGGTTTGGCGTGTTCGCGGCGGAAGACGACCAAGGACCACAGGTGCGCTTCTGTGGCTACGTACCAACACATTACAGGCAAACAAACAACGGAGCAGAGCTTTGGGCAGCCGTGGAAGCCTTACAGGGATTCTGGGTGCCAAAACTGGCAATCCTCACCGACTCGCAATACCTGCAGCTGGGAGCGATCCGCAGGGCCCAACACTGGAAGTCAAAGGGATGGACAACCACATCTGGAAAACTGCAAGTCCACGTCCCAGTCTGGGAAATGCTGCTCCGGGAAATGGCAACGCCGGGAAGAGAAGTCAGGTGGGAACATGTCCCAGCACATGTCAATGTGCAGGGAAATGAGATGGCGAATGGATTGGCCATGGAAGGCATGTGTTCAAGCCCACTGTGGTCACAGCATGTTGCACCAAAATCATCATCTGGGTTAGAGTCCACGGTAGGTTTGAGGGGAGGGTCGGGATCAGAGTCTGAGGGCACAAGGGCACTCTGGTCATCCCTGGGTATGGTACCCATGGACAGTGATGAATTGACAGGGGAAGCATCCGGAGAGCCAGCGCCACGTGAGATGGGACCGTACTCCTCAAGCAATACAGAAAGTGAGGAAATGAGGACAGGACACACACACCAGGGAGTGCTGTCGAGTGCACTGTCAGCAGCAGACACACTGTCCTTCAGCACTGATGTGAGTGACACCAGGCGACAGCGCAAGAAGCGAAGGCTCAGGAAACGCAGGACCCCAGGACAGGGTCGATAATGCCAGAGCCAGAAGCCCTTGCACAATGGTACAGACATCCCACAGGCACCAAGCACAACAATGCATGTCTGAAACACCTGTGTTCTGACGCAGAGTTTGCATCACATGGGCTGCGTTTTGTCGCAGTAGAGCTTGCAACACAGGAGCTGCGTTCTGTCGCAGTGAGCAGCAACACGCAAAGGAGAACTCCAAGCAGCTGAACGCCGCGTCCTGTCGCGGACAGGCACCCAGGCGTTATGCCGTTTGGGAGGACACAGCAGGAGAAGGGATCTCACGAGCAGCGGTATGGCCCGTACACACACATCCAGCCAACTCCAAAGAAGGTCAAGCCTCAGCAAGAACGCCAGCGTTTCAAGGTGCAAGCACTGAGTCAGCTGGACGCCATTGCGAACGAAGGACTGCAAGCAGTTGAAGCAGAACTGACCACAATGGCCTTGGCCCGCAATCAGCAGATCTGGCTCCGACTGGACCAACCACATGACACCACGATGCACTGTGAGATTGTGGACAACCATGGGGAACCACTGCAGATGAGCAATCAGGAGCTCTACTCGGTGATGGTCCAGATCAACTGGACCCTGAAGTCCCAGGCTCTGGCGAACATGCAGATCCAGTGGCGACCCAAAAGTGCAGGCAAGTGGCACCCGTTCCAGTGGGAGGCGATCCTCCACTGTCCGACGGCAGAAGGACACAGAGCGGTGCCCTCCTCGGTAAGCAGAACTGGAGATTGCATGCATGTGTGGCTGGCAGGCCGAGCGGACCTCTTGCGATTGTTCCAAAGAACGCTCTTCATGCAGGCGGACCCGGTACCCGGGGACGCTGTGCGGTTCCTCTACACACTGCTGAACACACCCCCATGCGAAAGAAGATACGCATGACAGGGGTTGACAACAAAAAGAAGAAGAAGAGTGGAGTGCATGGTGCCATGGTGCAGATAACCCATCGCCGTGGCTCAGTGGATATACCACACCTCTTGTGTCCCGTGGAGGATGGTTCGAACCCCGGGGGGGATAGAGATGCACCGAACAACCCGAACCCCCTTTTTTGGGCGCGAGAGAGAGGGAGAGAGAAACAGAGAGAGAGAGAGAGGGTAGAGCACAGTGGGAAAGGAACAGAGAGGTGCAACAGGAGAGAAAGAGCAGGGGAGAGCAAGAGAGAATGGGAGGGAGAGAGTAGGGGAGAGACCCACAGAGCGAGAGACCGGGGCTAACCGGCGCAAAGGGAGGTGGTGGGTTCGAGCTGACCAGGGTTCGAGCTGACCAGGGTGGGTTCGAGCTGACCAAGGTAAAAGGGACGCCACGGCGGCACGGAACAGTCAAGCAATGAAAAAGCAGGGCGCCGTAGCGCCCCTGAGCCACAAGCTCAACACGTTGTCACGTGTTGAACAGCCGAAGCAAGACTGGGGCGGCGAGAGTGCGGCCCATGTGAGGATGACGGAAGCAAGTAGGCATGAATGTGTGGGCGGCATGCGCATGCGTGGTGGGGAGCTGAAATGGTATGCGCCACACGCAAAACAGCAATGATTTGTTGAGTTGCCTGACAGACGGAGCACATGCTGAAATGCTGAGACGCCTTTGCGCCAACAAGGCGCCATTGCGCCCCTGAGGATTGAGTATGACACGTCCTCACGAGCCAGAGAGCAAGTGCATGACAGGGTCACGACTTGCAGGGCAAGGGTTAGAGACTAACCGGCACTGTGGGGGGTTGGTGGGTGCGAGCTGACCTCAATGTCCAGAGGACCAGTGCCAATGCACAGCCAGCAACCACCTGGTGTGGTACAGAACTGGTCTACGCTGCAGTGCAGCAAGCAAAACACAGAACAATGTGGTTATGACCATGCGCCTGTGACACGGGGGCGTATGCGAGCCCAGTTTCCGTTGCCTCATGGCCCTCCCCCCCCCCCCCCCCCGGGTTTTGAAAGATAGTGGTGCCGGGTCGGCCCTCAACAAGTGTTCCTAGAGAAAGCTGTCCGGCGCCGAAGGCGCCAATTTTTTTTTCATACTATGTGTTTATACTCAAAATACTCAAAATTTTGTAGATAATTCATATTTGTGTTGAAACAACAAGAAAATTTTTTGACCTGAAGGAGGCCTACAGGAGGGCTGCAAGCCCTAACAGCAACCCTAGCCCTAATCAAGACTGAATATTGGGACCGAGCTGGTGGGGGAGGGAACATCAGCAATGACTGGTGAGGGACATCAAGAATGGTTCACACATTGATGGCTCTTGACAAAGTGAAATCAGCTTGCAAGTGAACCCCATCACCACGAGGCCCACTTTCAAGGCTTTTTGGACTTTTGAGGGCCAAAATGCCCCAAAATGGGCTCAAAATGGGCTCATTTTACCCGTTTGTGCACCCCAAATGGTCCAGGATGAGGTTTGGAAAAATGTGTTTTTGACCCACTTTTGACCCATTTTTGGTCCCAAAACAGCCCATTTTCAAGGCATTTTGGGATTTTCGGAGGACCAAAATGGGCCACCACAAGCCCAAAACGGTCCAAAAACACTTGTTTTAGCGTCGCACATGGTCTAGGATCATTTTTGAAAAAAGTCATCTTTTTGCCCCTACTAGACCCTGTTGAGCCATTTGGGCACCCACCTGTTTGGGCTTGGGCCTGCAGCCTGCCGCAGCCTAGTGGGCCTAGGCATTGGGGTCTAGGCGTCTGTTTGGGCAATTCTGAGGGGTGGAAACCACAAAAAGTGGGGGGTTGCGGGTGGAGTAGGTGCCCTCGGAATCGCATTTGGAGCCATGTAGCCAAAGATATGGCCTATTCTTGGTTTGTGGCTGTCGGCATTTGGAGCTTCTGGGGCCCTTTTTGGGCCGTTTCCGGGACATATCATGGAGTTAGAGGGCCGCAAAGGGCTCGTTGACACGGGGAAGTCAAGCCGCAGGTGGAGTGTACCCACTGTTTTTCTTCGTTTGGCCGTTTTGAATGTGTTCCAGGGCTTTTTTGGCCCAAAAATGGCTGTTTTTGGCCCTAAACTGCAGCTTTTGAAACTGAGGTCCGCCACTTGCGAATCCTGTTCCCGGCCGCCACCGTTGACTTTCTGGCTCATACTTTGTGTGGTTGTCCCTCACACCCATAGGTATCATCCACCAAAATGTCAGCCGAATCCGAAGCACCACGACGGAGGTCTGATTTTTACCCATTTCGCGCGTGTTGCTTGCTGCTTGCTGCTTGCTGCTTGCTGCTGCTGCTGCTGCTGCTGCTGCTGCTGCTGCTGCTAAACCTGGTAGGTCCACCCTAGACCCTAAAAAGGGTTACAAAACCAAGACTGGTTCCACCAGCTCGGTGACCCTAACCCTAACTCCTAACCCCTACCTAACCCCTAACCCTAACCCTAACCCTAGGGCCAACCCTAACCCTACCCTTAACCCTAACCCTAACCCATTGAATAGTGGAGCACCACAACCAAGAAGGGGACACAAGCATATGTGAGAGAACCTCTGGACTAGTGGCTGAAAGTGTCTATGGCGGGGACATTCAGTCGATCGGTACCGACCATTGATTCCCCCCCGGCCAGACCCCCCCCCCCCGACCCCCGGCAGGAACCCCCCCCCCCGACCCCCAGCTGGACCCCCCCCCCCCCCCCCCGAGTTTTACGCTGTAGTGCAGCAAGCAAAACACTGAACAATGTGGTTATGACCATGCGCCTGTGACACGGGGGCGTATGCGAGCCCAGTTTCCGTTGCCTCATGGCCCCCCGAGTTTTGACAGATAGCTGGGGGGGTGGTCGCATCAAGACCGTTGGTAGTCGCCCCCCCGGGACTTGATCTACAAGCGTGCATGCAATCACTACTTGTAGCGGGTGCATGTTTTGTGGGCTAAATTTTTCTCTGCCGGTTTGGTGCACCAATGGTGGAGCGTATGAGAATGCAATTATGTCGATGGCTTATAATGGTGGCACTAATGTTGGCCATGGCCCTGTCAAGACTCTTTTCTTGAGCCTGATTTTATTCCAAGTGCTGGCACATTGGATGTTGGCCATGGTCCTGTCGGGACTCTTTTCTTGGGCCTAATTTATGTTTAGTGCCAATGACACCATGTGATACTATGTTATATTGCATGCTATTATATTGGCCACATACCAGTGCCTTGGTGGCCTGTAATAGTGGCACTAACGTTGGCCATGGCCCTGTCAAGACTCTTTTCTTGAGCCTGATTATGTTCCCAGTGCCGGCACACTCGATGTTGGCCATGGCCCTATCAAGACTCTTTTCTTGGGCCTGATTTTGTGTCTAGTGCCAATGACACCATGTGATACTATTTATATTGGCCGAATTCCAACTAATTGGTGATCACACAAAGTACTAGGTGCACTGTGGACTTGGCGTCCCATCATTAAGGTCGCTATGGGGTGCCGTACGGAACCGGCAATTGTACATATTGTGAAAAGTTGCATTTCTTTCAATTTTTCAATTTTTTTTATAATTTACACAACTACTGCAAAAATGACCCCACATATGGATGCCACCCACTACATCCCACACAGGTGACCACGGGGGCCCTGGACCCATGCGGGTCTCCCTCTTTAATATTGTGTCCTTGCGTTGCGCCGCGACACCAGGGGTGGGCGGGGGGGTGGGGGCGGGCCGGCGCAGCAAGTCCCTGACCCATAACCCCCTCGCTTAACCGGTCACACAATGTCCACGACTTTAACCGGCCCTTGCCCTCTTTAATATTGTAGTTCCCCACTACATCCCACACACACACATCCTGTGTGAGGCATCGCTAGCACATGTGACCCGGGAGCACTACGAATGATCAAAGAGATACCCGCTCCCGAACATGACACACACTCAGAGTGGCACGGGCCCCCTGCACGGCACTAGGCCAACATACAGCACGGGATTCTGCGACATGATGCATGCGAGTAGTGCACCATATAGGCCATGTGGGAACACTGTCGTTGTCTATGCAGTATTTGTACACATGAGCGCTCACCCCAGACCAACCCTCCACACTATCATGGAGAAACTAGCTTCGGCTAGGATGACACTCAAACCGTCTGCATACTGGTCCGCAGATATAAGTACACAACGACCCTCTGACCTGCTCAGACCATATCCTCCGCCTGACGCAGTGAGACATCGACCTGCCGATCCGCAAGAACAGCAGGTGCCAACTGACGATGCAAAAGAACAGGCTCCAAAATGAAGCGAGGGGACTAGCTACGTAATGCATGCGGTCTACATAATTATGCCGCCTGGGTACAATGCTGATTCTGCCACCGCTCAAAATTTGAGCTTAGGGAGCTCTTCAACATAGGGGTAAAGTACAGCAGAATCCACGATGCAAACGCAAGATGGGAAGGCGCCGGGAGAAGAAGCACACAATGAAACCAGGAAATTGGATCTGCCCCCACCGCGGAAATCATAATTATGCGCAGCGCACGAGGTGTAGCACGTGTACAATGCGCAACTGACCGGCATGTCCAAACACTAACATAGCGCGAGCAGCCGGCACCCTCACCGCTGCCAGCCGGCCCGGTGACACAGGCCACCAGTAGCACAGGTGCGGGAGAGGATGACGATGAGCTGTTCCTGATCCTCTCGACTTCCGATGCCCTGCTGCATTATCACACATCACTCACACTGGTGACCACACATATGGACGCCACCCACTACGCTACACACACGCACAATTGTATGAGGAGTTGCTGGCACACGTGACCTGGGAGCACTCCGATTGACCGAATAGATACTCGTTCCCTGAATGGCACACACATCACATCCACATTGATGAATTGCCAATCAAGCGTGGTAGATCGTCTGCACTACTGTGTGAAGGAATGGCAGATGTTGTGCGAGCATGCTGTGTGGACCTCTGGTCCGCTCAGTTACTCAATGTGCCTATGCTGTACAGGATGGACCTTCAGCTTTCCGGGGTTCTCCCAAGTACACTCAATGACACCTTGAGCGCCAAGAACAAAAAAAAATTACACGACTTACCGCAAAAAGAAATATTCCACGGGTTTATCGCAAAAAAAAAATCCTGTTTTTTTTATAATTTACACAACTTACCGCAACAAAAAATTACACACATTTACCGCAAAAAATACACACTTTGACAATTTTTTTGTGCACGAGTTACATTTTTCACATCTAAAGCCCACTGTAGCGTCCTACTTGTTGTTGGATGAGCTACTTGGAACAGTGCACACATGACAAGAAGTTCCAAGAAAGCTACTTTCCCTTCAATTCTGTAAAGTAGCTGTTTCTAAAGTAGCTAATAGTCCATGGGACTCCACCGATGGCTGCACAACACAACAACCAACCTATCACCGCCTACAACTTAGCATAAGCTCCAGGACCAGCAGCTCGAAATCCTGCATTGAACAGGTTCCAATAGGTTCCAATGTAAATCGTATGAAGCGCTGCCAAGCGCAATCTGGAAAGTAAAAATATTTAATAACAAAATAGGTTTTGCACAAAAAAAGGAATTTTCTTCTATTTTCAAGCAGCCATAACCGCTCTTCAAGAACCAAAAAAAAGATTTTCATACTTGACCCAAGTAACAGCCTTACTAAAAGACAAATTTTTAAAAAGACAAAGTGCAAAGGAAGCTTGAATTGCGGTCAGAGCAAAGGGGGAGTTTTGTGAAGCGCCTAGCTGAGTCCAATAGGTTGCGGGAATAACTACCGCAACCACTGCCGAGCACATGGCCATGATTTTGCATTATTTCTCCTTGGAGGTCTCGTGTGCAGCGAATGGTGAGTGTTTTTGGTTGGGAGACAGAGGGCAGCGATAAGGCACTGACGAGCCCCCGACAAGGTATGCATGCATTTTGTATGAGCTTGCTTTAAACTTCTTGAGGGTGTCCTAGATGCAGGGACAGGACATGGAGGATGTGGGGAAGCAACAAAAAGACATGCCTTTTTGGGACCTCAGCGGTGCGCCGTTCCAGCAGTTGTGAGACTTTGCTTGAGCTGTAGAAGACAAGGAGGAGGAAGTCCCCATATACCTAGATTAGGCCTTTTTTTTTAGTGCCTCGCCTGCCCTACCCGGGGGATTGCGGGCCTGCCTTTTTCAAAATGGTGGGTGCCTCCTTCTGACCCCCCCCCCCCCCCCAGGGGTGGCGGTGGGCCAAGAGTGGGTCGGTGGTTTTGAGGGCAAAGGCTATATTCCCGGTGCCATGCCAAAGGCGCCAGAATTTTTTTTCCTTATACTTCCTTTGTGGTGGTCAAACGGTGAGTGGGTGGGTGCCTCTTGAGCTTCCCCCCCCCCCCCCCCTTTCTGAGTGTCTATTTTTTTTCGATTCTTTTCATGCCATGCCTGCCCGGGGACATGCCCCAAGGCACTGACAACGCTCAGCCACCCCTAAACACCGATTCACCTTTACATTGGGAAGTGCAGCAACACTGGGAGGAGATTGAGGCTGAGATAGCCCGGCATCCGCCCTCGCCGCCATCACCACCCTCGTCGCCGCCGACACCTCACGACACGCAAGAGACCCACGAACAGCAGGCATTTCGATTGGGACGGAACATTCCAGCTTTCCTGGACAGAGATCTGGTCGACAGCTTCAGGCCGATCTACCTGGTGGCGGACTTTCTCTTCCGAACGAATCACCCAGTTCAATTCGGACTCAAGCACTGCTTGTACCAACTTCTACTACCGCCTGCCGTCTATTGGGAGTGGAGGTTCATCACCTACCCCCCTGCTCTTCAACACTTCATCCTACAAACCTCTCTCGGCCAATAACTCCGCCAACTGTGACAGACGCTTCGCACGGTTCGCTCGCTGTTTCTGAGTGCTCCAGCCGACCACGTCACAATCATGGACGAATTTGCCGTACCAGTAATCGATGACAGCTCCATTCGGCAGCTACTTCAAGCCATTACCTCAGCCAGTGCCGACTCTCTGACAACATCCGTACAGGATGTTCTCCGACAGGCTCCGCTCACCGAGGCAGCCCTGACGCAACTACTGTCGCAATGCAACTGGAATACCTCAAATAAAACATTCACGACTCCTTTAACTGCAGCCTCTAAAGCTTTGCTTTCTCAGCACCTCATCACAATCCTGAATCAAATTACGCAGCAGCGGTCAAAAGAAATCGTTGACGAAATGATGGAACAAGCCGTGAGCGACGACCCTATGACAAGAGGCCTGCAACTCTCCTCTGCAAACAATATTCTGGATCTCACTTCTAAGAGAAGCGCGCTACTTACCGAAAAGAGCAACCTGGAGAAATCCGGTCACCTCAACAGCCGTGAAAATGCCTCCTACGGACAGCGGCTAACACAATCTATCGATGATCTGGGCATCGCTATTTGAATGACCCTACAACAGCTAGAGATTGCTGAGGACAACCCACTTCTGAAAGCCCGTAAGAACTATTTTGACCTCATCACCCAAGCCAAGGAAGTGGAAAGTCAACATGAACAGCTCGGAACCGAAGTCACTGCTGAGGATACCACTCGCCTTCAAAAGCAGTGGACCATCATAAACTCGCAAATCGGGGAGGCAGAGAAGGCCATTTTCGACCTGCTTTGCAACCCTGACTCTAAGGTATCAGATGTCATTTCTAAGCAGCAGGAACAGGTCATGCAGCAGCAAAAGGTGCTCTTACATCAGAGAGAAAAGGTTCACTCCAAGCTCTCAAACGCTCTGGGCGTCTCTCCGCTCAAAAAGGAAAAAAAGCCAGCCGAAGCCCAAGGGTCGGCTGACCACCCACCCCCCGCTACGGAACCAGGGATCTCCATGACCCCTGCGAACATTCAGGCAGCTATTGATTTATGTGCTAACAAAAAAACCCTGCACGATCCTGAATTTCTCACCTCACTCATGGACTCTGAACAACAGCTCCTTATGATGCAATTTAATTGGCTGCAGGACTTTGTGGTCCTTCAAGCCACTGCCGCCTTCTCCACTGATGGTTCCCCCAAAAGTTGGAAAGGACTCACGGATTTCTCAGATGATGATCTTTCACAACATTTTCCCAACTCACACACTAACTTTTTGTTAGTCACGAGGGACACAGAACTCACGTCCTGTGTCAAAACAGCGAATTTTCTTTACACCAGGTTGCGGCCGAAACGAATCGACATTTTGGTCGACCTGACGCACCAGCACAATTTCCCACAATGGTGTGACGCACAGTTACAACACGCCTCTTGTACGCCACAGGCGTTTTCAAGACTTTCCAGACGGCTACAGGACACTGATGGACACTCCAGGGATTTTTTCGTTATTCTGCACACTGCTACTTCTATAGATCAAAGGCCGGAATCGGCCCGTTTCTCTACAAGATTGCTATCCCAGGGGCGAACCCTGGACCGCAAACCCTGCCAGTTGCCGGAGTCCCCTCTCCACTCCCATGCAGTGCATATGTCTGAAAAGGATATGACACAAACAATGCTGAAGCTAGGCATGACCGGGTCCCAATGCTTCAACATTCCGGGACCGGTCAATCTGAGACAGCAAGGCATACAATCAAAAATCTTTCTGGTCAATCTTGATGCACCACAGTGCGCTAGCTTCACTGCTGATTTTAAAAAGTTGGACTTTTTCGCACTTATGAGCATGTCAGAATTCGACGGCTCTATTTTCCCTCACTGCCACACCGTTCTCGATGTCTTCTATAAGAAGACCCACAAGGAAAACTACGCCAAACATCTCTGGCGCAATGTCAAGCAAGCTCTTTCTGATATTTCTGATCCTACGTACCTGCAGGTCACCGGGTTTAACAAACTGCGGGTGGGCCTTTCCACTGAGTCCGCCACTGAGCAGTTCATATCAGGCCCCTATGTCCAAATGAAGGCCAATGGCCTACTGTTCAAGGACGAACGCCAGCGTGACTGGTTCAAAGGGGAATCCGACACGGAGTCAGTCTCTTCCGCCTCTTCCGCCTCGTCCTCACCGGAGGGGCGTTCTGATTTAAAAGTCGTTTATGACGTTCCCATTTGGTTACAGGGCCCGGCCCTATTGTCTTTCCTCAATGAAAACGGTTTTCTTGCTGAATCAGCGGTCCGGTCAACATGGAACCCGGGACGCTTTTCCACCGCCGCATGGCGAATAAAAGGCAAATTTGCCTCCGCAAACCAAAGCGTCATGCTTCATGACGAAGCGAAACAAATTTCAATTTCCATCATCCCCATCGATGAGTTTAATAATCTCAAGCGTGAATCCATGGCTAACAGGAAAAAACCAGCTTCTGTTGAGTCCAAAAAGCCCTCTTATGCACAAACTGTGAAGCAGCCAACATGACCTTATGACGTCACACTCACAACAACCAGCACACCACCAACCACCAGCGGTTGGACGTCCGACAGGAGACAACCAACAGCCAGTGGTTTATGCCGCAGCACACACCAAGGTAGCCACTTTTAACGCCAACGGGCTGACCACCAAGGTCCCCGTCAGCGACAACTTTTCGGAAGATAGGCAGGTCCAGATATGCCGTTTTTTGTATCGTAACTCCGTACATGTAATGGGACTTCAGGAAGCGCACATCAAGGATGATCAATGCCTTGAGCAGCTTACTAAGCGGTTCAAGGACTGGGGGTTCGTCCTCCTTTCCAACCTGAGCCCCAAAGGTAGAGGGGGATCTGCACTGATTTTTCACAACACTTGGACACTCCTGAATTCGTATGCCATTGAAAAACGCCACCTTTTTGCTCAGCTGGCTGACCCCGATGGGGTCAAGCACCATTTCTGTGTTTATCATTTTCATCATGACGCAGTCGAAAGGCAGCGCCAATGGACCTTGCTCTCGCAAGTCTCGCCCACTCTCGTCCCGGAAGACACCATCTATCTGTCCGACCACAATTCGGTCACAGTCCCCTCAAGGGACATTTCTGCACCGCATCTATCTTCTGAGCACTCCACTGTCATCGCCGCCCGTGAAGCGGAACTTGATTTTCTGACGAACCATCAGCTCATCGACACATATGCATGTTTCCACAGTGGCAGACACTCCGATTTTGATTTGGAAGGCTGGACATGGGGCTTTGCCCCGGCCAAGCCGACTACGTCGGCTAGGCCCGACCTAGCCGCAAACGAGTGCGCCCCCGTCCTTGACAGGAGACGACGGATCGATAGAATTCTCCTTCACGAGAATTTCCAAAACTCCGTGGTGGAGTGCTATACCCGTTTTGTGGCCAATTCGGACCACAAGGCAGTTATTGCCTCACTGTCGGCCAAGCCTACCAAGCAAGGGAAGCGACTCAGAATCCCTACAACTTTCTTATCCTCGGAGGACACCCTCCAACAACTACAGGCTGAACTGCACTCCATCAACACTGAAGGTTACTCCAAGTGGGCGGACGGTTTGGAATGTATCAAAACTGCAGCTTTCTCCTATGAGAAGGCCAACAGAGCCACCGGCATCACGGAATTGCAATCTCTCTTGATGGTCTCTTCTACACATCACCTCTCGGAAGAGGCCTGGCGCTACCTCAAGGATCATGGGTACACCCCCTCATCCGCCAAAGCGGCTTATCAAATTTTAACAGCCCTGG
Organism: Eutreptiella sp. 'Long Island Sound 2002'; assembly: GCA_964036045.1. Classification (NCBI taxonomy): domain Eukaryota; phylum Euglenozoa; class Euglenophyceae; order Eutreptiales; family Eutreptiaceae; genus Eutreptiella; species Eutreptiella sp. 'Long Island Sound 2002'. Next base: position 71,044,808 of record OZ038386.1, read on the forward strand.
CCGAACGGGCAGACACCGACCGTTCAGGGCAGCAGGTTCTGGAAAAGCTAAAAACTACTCTACACGACCCACATCATTTGCAACCATGGCGCCGCCGCCAAGAAATCTGGCGACTCACCAAACAACTACAATTCAAACGAAAACTATACTCTTTGCGCAATAGGTCCGGCCAGCTTCTGCCCGACCCTGAGTCCATGGTCTCTGAAATCGTCTCCTATTGGCAACAAACAATGAACTCCTCCGGTAAACCACAAATGGAGGTGAAGCCTTATCTCGAAACATTTTTCCGTGGCAAAAACACAACATTGATGGCAAAAATGCTGATACAACCGCTGTCACTGGACTTAGTGCACGCCGCGCTGGAGTCCTTGAACGGCACTTCGGCACCTGGAATTGATGGAGTACAGGTTTCCATCTACAAGGCCTTTTCGGATTTCTTTTGCCCCCTTATGCTTGACATTTACAAGGGCATTCTGGACTCTAACACACTCAACGATGACTGGTCCTTGGCACTTCTTAATCCCATTCCGAAAGGACTTGGGACCGCTTCAGTACACAATCTACGGCCTTTGGTGCTGCAAAACACTTCACACAAATGGGTGGCAGCCATTCTTGCCCTGCTACTCAGATATTACATTGATGCCTTCACCCCTATCCAGCAACGAGGTTTTATCACGGGACGGTCCATTTTCACGAATCTGTGGCATACTTTTGGCTCCTGGAACTCCCCGGGGGACGCTCTGTTTTGCCCCATCGATTTCAAAAAGGCCTTTGATTCTGTTTCTCATGAGTATACCCGCACGTTCCTTAATCTTATGCAATTGCCAGACAGCCTTATTTCCCTGTGTTTACTGCTGTTTACAGCGCCAATCTGCGTCCTTGTCCGTGATCACATTTACACAGACCACAAAATTCTCCCCCGTTCGGGTGTACGACAGGGGTGCCCCTTTTCGCCGACTATATTTGCCATGCTCATTTCCCCCATCATCCACAAACTTATGGATCTGTCAGAATATGTGCAAGTTCTGCTCTACGCAGACGACTTAATCATTATCATTGAATGCGACCCTGCCACAGGGGCAAAGGTGTTCCTCTTGGTCTGGAGCAGGGTTCAGGAATTCTCAACAATTACAAGTTTGTACACAAACCTGGACAAGTCCAACATTCTGCTCAAGGGGCATTGGGACCCCATACACAGGGTTCAGCTCCTGAGCACAGGCCTCAGAGTAGTCGACAAATACAAGTACCTGGGCATTGTCCTTGGGGCTACCACAGCGGAGGAGGCCTATGGACCTGCACTCAGAAAAGCCACAGGTCGTGCGTTTTCCATGCAGTCGTGGTCCCTCTCACTCGCTGAAAGGGTGGAACTCCTCCAAAGCTAGATTCTCCCACTTTTGGTCTACCCGTCTCGTGTTGTCTACCCTACAGACAATGTCATCGCCGCGGTCAAAACAATTTATCGGGTTGCCCTCAAGCTCAGCAACTGGGGCATTACACTAGACATCCTGTCGCACAGCAAAGAGCATGGGGGGCTTGAACTGCCCCCCCCTGACACCTTCCTGCTTTGGCAATTTTCCACTATCTTTATTCGTCATGTCTACAAGGCCGAGGCCATTCCTAAATGTGTCACCGAGCCTTATGAGCGTTTTGCCACTGAGTATGGCATAAATGTCTCCCCGTCCACGCTCCACACTTTTCAAATGGGGAGCAATGTGGCTTGGCACAAAATGCCTTATCTGGCTTGGAGCGCACGAGCATACTCACTTGTCACTGCCAAAGTGACCTTCAACCGGCCTGAAGCACTATCGTCTGACACCCCACTCTGGCACAACAGACTGTTCTCCAAGCCGGCATCCCTCACCTACTATTGCCCCCAGCTTATCCGGCAGGGGGTCATTACGGTGGGAGATTTATTCAACAACAGCACACATATTTCGCAGATCGCACCCACTTGGGCCAGCATTTATCAGCAGGGAGTGTTTCATTATCACTCCTCTAATCTCGGCCAGGCACCCACGAACCCACCCCTCCACCCGGTTCCGGGAGCGGATGTGTGGTCTCGATGGACCACAAAATCCATGGCTTTGTTCCTCTGTTCCACTACCTCCCTGGCACCAAGGCAACCACCTGAGGTATGGAAGGCCTTTCACCTTCTCAACATTCCCGCACACCACAAAGACTTCATCAGACAGGTGCTATGGCTCCGCCTCCCTGTGGGGGAGCGGCAAAAAGATTGGAAACCGGATGACGTGTGGTGCCCAATTGACGGTGAGCTAGAGACAATCGACCACGCACGCACGGAGTGCTCCTTGCTCAAAGTTGCTTTTGACACTATTTCCAAATGCTTCCCCACGGCCACTGTAGAGGAACGTCCAACCGCCCTGCTTTCCTCCTTCCTACAGTTTTCCTTTCAGTGCCCAACAGGCTTCCTGGCCTGGGCGGCGGTATACGCCAATTGGCAGGTCCGCCAAAAGAAAAAATACCAACGACAATATTCAGCTACCTGGTCCCGCTTTGTTTCTATCTGGATTGCCACCTTGAAACTATGGGCTACATGTCCATCGAGCATCCCTATTTCAGTTCATGACCTGCATCTTTTCATCGGAGCGCTACAGTCGCTTCTCCATGATGGAGTGCTACAACACCCCCATCTGCGTGTCACACCTCCCACTCCCCCGCCCAGCAAAAAACAACGCAAAGAAACAGCGCGCCGACTGCGCAAACAGCAACGGGCGGCGGAGTTGGAAGGAATTTTTGACACCCTCTCCGCGAACGGATACACCCTGGTTTTCACGGATGGCTCATCCGCCGAAACGGAAGGTGTGGGCCGGGTAGCAGGATATGGCATCTATGCGCACCCTGACATCAGCATCTCTGCATATGTTCCGGTACACTTCCGGCAGACAAACAACACGGCAGAACTCCTAGCCGTGGTTCGGGCATTGCAAATCCTCTCTTTTGGTAAAGTCGCTATTTGCACAGACAGTGAGTACGTCTTCCTGGGAGCCACTGGCGCGGCGCGCCGGTGGAAACTCAGGGGATGGACGGGAAGCAGCGGTCCGGTTTCTAACGTTCCCCTCTGGGAACTTCTTCTGGACTCCCTCAGTGCACACACAGGCTCCATCAAGTTTATTAAAGTGCCGTCCCATGTGGACATTCTAGGGAACAGCGAAGCTGATAGATTGGCTGAACAGGGAAGGCTCTCCCATCCCTGTACTTAAGACCCCGTCGCGGGACTCCATCATGCCCACGTACACCCCTCCCACCAAGCGACAGCGCAGGTCCACTGTAGCCGAGCTGGATTCGATTGTGCAAGTTTTGAATTTTTCCCCTTACAAAGACAATATGGGAGGCAGTGTGGTATAGTGGTTAACATCGTCGGATGTCGTCACGTAGATCGCCGGTTCGAACCCGGCCTGTAGCAGTGCTCCCCCCCACCGGCCTCGCCCGACAGGGGACTGGGGCCCCTCCCGTTTCTATCTATTTTTTCACATTGGACTTTCTATCTATTTTTCACATTGGACTGGTCTATTTTCTTAATGCGCTGTTTTAGATACATACACCATCATCAACTAGCAAAATGTGCCCGGCCACCTGTAGCAGTGCGCCCCGCCACCGCCCACGCCCGATGGGAGGCTGCCACCCCACCCGTTGCTTGCCTTTGCCCGAGCCTCCGCGGCTCGGGCAGTGGGGTTTGAACCTGGAGCCAGCGCCGCTGGCATCCAGGGTGCTTCCACTGAAGCACGGGGCACCTCACCAGAAATATGATCCCATAAGCACACAGCCACATGGCACACGTGCATCTGCATCGCATTCTGATTTCTGAGTCTTAATGTATGTTACTCCCTTCACTCTTTGAAACTAAACAGCGACAGACGGGGTAAGGCCGAATGAGTGCCATGCTTTGCAGCCCGGTCAGCTCGCATGTGACACAGTGAATGCAGTCCACATTTACGGACGACTGCTTATATTGATTCAGGTTGTTCGCTAGAGTCGGCAGCAAAGGACAAGCACACAAGTGACCCACGGAGCTAACCGCAACGCCTCGCTGTATTTTACATAGTGGAGCACCCCAACCAAGAAGGGGACACGTGCATTGATTGGATTTCGCAGTACTGCTGGACTAATGGCTGGAATTGTCTATGGCGGGGACATTCAGTCTATCAGAACCGACCATTGATCCCCCCTTGGGGGTATGTCAAGTGCTGTGGGTGCCTGCCAAAAGTGGGTGCCTCCCTCTGTCATTTTGCCCCCCCCCCCCCCCTTCCCCCGCACAGTTCCAAGGTCACTGGAAATCAACAACATCATCGGGAGTATCACAAGATTCTGCAGCGCGAGGATTCATGCCACACCAAGGTCAAGGCATTAAAATACATTGAGTTCAAGACCCCATTGGGCAGCAAAAAGTTATGGAAAGGTTGTCCGCTCCCAGGATTAGGTACCAAACTACTAGAATAATGCATGAGGCTCAGAACATGCATGACTCCGGGTGCCGGAACGGTCTCAGAACAAGACGCCATGATGGAATGTGGTACATGAGGGTGGGTAAGTGGCTACAGTGCATGGAGAAGACATACCAGGAATGGATCTTTGAGGTGGATCTAGCATATCATGTGCCAGGTTTACGGCACGCACTTGTCATGAAAGGCTCGCAGAGGTGTATAGAGGAGCCATCAAACAGCACTTTCCTCCTGCCCCAGGCCAAGAAGACATGTACCGCAAGGAAAATAACAGGGCAATTCGGAGCTCTCACCCATCAAGGTGCTTGATGCAAAGAAAACGTGTCATAGGTGAGATGATCTGCGCCAAACAGGGTCGTGGCGGCCACACGTCGCACTTTAGGTATACTCAAGGTAGGAATATAAGTAGCTCCTTCTGTGTCAGCCACGACCCCTGTCATGGACAGGGGAAGGAACTATGTTGTGTTCTGAGAGTGTACTTAGATCCCGAGATTACCTCGTACTGTTGCATCACTACTGCAGCTTCGTCAAAAAAAAATGAACAACGTCATCACGCCCTCACCCGACGCCCTCACGTGACACTCCAGCACTCTGTAGGCCGGCTGACCACCACCCCCGCTGCTCAGCTCCCAAAATGCCTTGACTTTTCCAATCATGATATATCTTTGCCTTCGTGCAACCCAGGGCCATCATCCATAACACATCACACATCAAGTGGATCAAGCTCTTCAGATGACACAGCCACTACTGTCAGCTTTCATGAATCTGATACAGCTGAAGATCCAGAAGACACCTGGATGGCTCTGGAACTTACAGCTATTGACACTCCCGTTCAGCCACGTCGACGACGACTCAACACCCCTAGCCAGATGCCATGTGACAGTGACCGTCTTTCGATCCCGTCAGGTTGCCACACACCAGTCACGGATTCTGACTAAAATAGCCTTTGCCTGGCAATCTCCCTCCCCCCTCTCTTCCTCTGCCTTTACCAACACTCCTAAACCCTCCCCATAGGTGATGAGCTGACCTCACTCACCGGGCCAAGTAGTCCAGCGCAAGCAAGGTGAACAGGATACGTTAAGAGCTTATGGGCACCCATTCTGTGCTGTACGATGCAAACACCCAGGTGTTGACAAAACAGGCCAAAAGGTGGATAACAATGGTTAGGTGGAACACATGAGTGTATCATAGTGTTGGTCTCACTCGAACTGCCGGACACTGCTGCATATGCATACCAGGATGTGCATGTGTGGAGCGCTTTGTGACCTGCTTGCAGCCCCTTCCCCCCGTTGCTAACAAAAGCCTTGACTCAGATTTTACCCCTTTGCTCGCCTGGGGAGCAACAGGTGAAGTGTTCCTGCCAACTATGACGGCCTCCAAGACCCCTGTTGCACCAGGAACCTCCTTCGTGGAAAGGATGGAAGGCGACACTGAGCCCTAAGTTTCCTGGCTGGGTGTACTTTCCACGCACATGGAGTACTATCCATTGTCCCTATTAACACCATTGACAGCTTTGATGATGAGTTTTGCTCGTGTGTCCCCTTTTGTTGACAGTGGAGCTTCTAGTTTCTAGTTGGAGACTTGCACAGGGAGAGGCCCAACTGGTCCTCAAGAATTCAACAATGTACCCTTGGTGAACGGGGGATAAGTGGCCGTTTGAATAAATGCGTGAATTTCACGTGAATTTACCCAAATTTTGAGGTTTTCGGGGGAAAACGCCATATTATTGGATCCTTTTGAGGGATTTGAGGGGATAAAATTCTTCCCCCAGCTTCATTACGCATCATTCAATGAAGGTACCGCCCCAAAAGCATCCACCGTGCCCAAACCGCGCCCAAAACGAGAGGTGCCAAAATCCGTGAATTTATGCGTGAATTTGGGTGCGTGAATTTCACATTCACGCGAATCTCACCAAATGTGTTGAACCTTGTGGCTACTTCAAACCTCTAATTTGCACACATTTGTTGGATCTCACTTTGGGCGAAGATAGCAGGACAAAAGCACACGACGGCACCAAGTTACAAGCAAAACACAGCAAAAATAGGTGAAATTCACGGTACCGTGAATCTCATATTCAAACGGCCGGTTCACGAAGGGTACAAACACACTTTTTTGAGCTTGCTGTTGTGTGAAAGAGGGGATAGGTCATGGTGTGACACTCATTTCTCCTCAGGGCTTCATGCCGCAACCCCTTCTACTTGATTTGGATGTTTTCCTGACACCAAGATAGCTGAGACGAGCTTACTGCATCGGTGTAGTTGGCTAGATAGCATGTATCCAACACATTAAAGTGGTGATTAACATGCGGTGGGAGGCTCTGGGTCAGGCAGACCAAGAAAAAATCTGAGGCTTCAGCCAGGGCCTGTTTTTTTGCAATCTGCACATTATTAGCACATTTTTTCAGAGGCAGATGGGTCGGTGGATGGGTTCTGAAAAGTGGATGGGTGACCCCACCCCCCCCTAGCTAAAAAAACCCTTTGCAAAGGGGGGCAAGCAAGGCACAGCAGAAAAGAAGGGCCTTTAAAAGTGCATGCCCCAAGCACCGTTACCCTCCCGCCCAAGTCACGGGGCCTCAAAGAGCCTCATACCTGATTGACTGCTTGCCAGAGGTCGCGCCACATGCCCACGTCTCAAATATCCCAATGGCAGAGGGGAAATCCTGGAAAGCCACCAGAAGGCACCCCATGATTGGACACCAGTGGTCTATTGCCTCCTGATGTTCCGGAGACCAAAAGACTTTGGTGCGTTTGTTGTCCAAAAGGAAGTCATCTGGAGGCGACACGCCACATCACATCACTGTTGCCAAGATGCCCCTTCATCTGCTATTCCCCACCGTTTGGATCCTTTTTCGAAGGCTTTATCCTAATGTCAGCCGTCCATGCCATTCGCCAACAAAGGCACGCACATGCCTTGACTGCGCCCGACTCATCGGGTTGCCAGGGCACTGTCGCCCAGGTCATAGCCCAGGCCCTTGTGGACGCAGGGGTGCGGCACGTTTTTGGGGGTCATGGCGCTGCTGTGGCACCCATAATCAGTGCTATTTGTGCCCACCCGGACTTGCGATGGATTTGTACACGCAATGAAAACAATGCCAGTCTCGCAGCTGCTGGGATGGCCAAGCTGACAGGCGGGCTTGCCTGTTGTGTGGCAACCTCTGGGCCTGGGGCCACCAATCTCACCACAGGCCTTGTGGATGCTGCTGCGGACTTTTTGCCGGTGTTGGCGATTACCGGACTGAAGGCACGCCGTGATTTAGGTTGCGTTCTCTGCACCCTTAACCGTACAACATCATTTTGGATATTCCGATTTGCGATTCTTAAAGGCACAGGCGGAAAATGTTGCAATTTGTGTTTGTTATTCAATTCCTTGGCTCTTGATGCTGTACGAACTGCCCCCTTGAGTTTGACAGCAATGGTTAGGTGGAGCTGATGTGGGGTTCGTACAGCCAGTTCAGTGGTTACATACCCTCAAAGGGGGAGGGGTGGCGTACCCGAACCAATATGCCCTAAAAATGCCCTGGTTGCTTTCTCATGGTTTCTCACGTTGCTGGAGATGTGATTTCCATCCCATGCTACCTACCGCACCTTTTTTTATGCATTTGCCTTCAGAACTTGTCGACAAATCACCTCAAAGAGGTTGCTAGATCAAGCGCAGGCACGAGAAGTGGAGATGGGCACTTTTCGGGGGTATTCATATTGCATACCCTAAGGAGTTAAATCCTAACCTTAAGGGGTTATATGTTAAAATGTTTTTCGTCATTTTATGAGACCCCAAAAATTTTGTAAAGTTTGGCCCTGTCAACCCCCCAAATCGACGACCCAAACGATCCAGGGCTCGAGGGGTCGAAACAAAATTTGCAACCGACCACCCCACAGTTTTTGCTCGAAGTAATGAATTTCTTGGAATTTTTCAAAATTTCCCAAACCTTTCTGGTCATCATTTGCTGACAATTTGGGTGCTCCAGGATCCATGGGGACCCACGTGGTGACTGCTAGGCCCATGCTGTTTTAAACTGTTCAGTGGCACCTGAAGATTTTTGAAAATTTGACTTTCTCGAAAACCTGTTTGTGGGCTCTGGGATGGGTTTGGGTCATCATTTGCTAACAATACGGGGTACTCTGGGACCCATGGGAACCCATGTAGTTGCTGGTGGGTGTAATTCCTGTTTCAGGCATTTGCATCCTTTTACAAGAAAAAAGATTTTTCCAACGAAAAGCTTTTGCAACAAAATTTTTTCTCCGAAAAAATTTCTTCCAACAAAATTTTCTTCAACGAAAAGTTTTTTTTACATCAAAAAATTTTCTCAACAACGAAAATTTCCTACCAAAAGATTTTTCCAACAAACAATCTTTTTGCGGTGGAAAGTTTTTTTTCAACAACATTTCTTTTTCCAACGAAAAATTTTTCCAACAAAAGATTTTTGCGGACAAAATTTTTCCAACATAACATTTTTTTCAACAACATTTTTGTTTTGCAACGAGAATTTTTCCCTGAAAAGATTATTCCATTAAAAAGATATTTTCAACAACAATTTTGTTTTCCAGCGAGAAATATTTTCTAACAGAAGTTTTTTCCCGCCAAACATTTTTTTCCAACAACAATTCTTCTTCCAACAAAAACTTTTTCTCACAAAAAATTTTGGCTGACAATACTTTTTTTTTCAACAGTTGGAAATATTTTTGTTGAAAAAGATTTTTATTGAATGAATCTTTTTGTTGGAACTATTTTTTTGGTTGGAAAAAGGTTTTGGTTTGAAAAAAGTTCATTGCAAACAATTTTTGTTGAACAGTTGTTTTCTCAGGAAAAAATATCCGTTGAACCTAAATTTTTGTTGCAAAAAAGTTATGAATGGAAAAATGATCATGATAATTGGAAAAATGTTTCATCGGAAAAAAATTGTTATGAAGACAATTTTTTCGTGGGAAATTTTTTTTAATTGACAAATCTTCTTTTTGGAAAAAATTTTGCCAACAAAAAATTTGTCAACGGACAATGTTTTCCAACAAAAAAAATTTCAATGAAACATTTTTTCGAAGGAATTTTTTTAATCAAAAATTTTTCCAGCAAATTTTTTTCAACTGCTATTTTAGGCTGTCCAGTGGCAGTTAACAATTTTCGAAATATGACACTTTTCAAACCCTCGTGTAGATTAAGGAATCGGATTGGGTAATCATTTGGTGACAACATGGGGTACACCACGACTCATGGGGATCCACGCAGTGGCTGCTAGGTGCTTTGCTTGCTATGGATTTCGGCATAGTGTTTCCATGTCGGCACTCGTTGCATATGTGGCGGCACCATGTTGTTTATGTGCTGTGTATTTGCAGAAACTGTTTTGCACCCCCCCCCCCCCCAAAGTTTTCGCTATGCATGAGACCATTCCAAATATGGTAGGAATGTGTTCTGGGATGCAAGGAGTGGGTTGCACCTCTTTGCTTTATGCATCATCTGTTTTTTTGCAAAATGAAGCAAACGGCAATGGTGAGGCAACCGTGAACACTTCCAATCATGCGGTTCCTCTCGGCCTGATGCCGCTGAGATGCAATCGGCAAATGTGCCCCAGGAACCACACTTGTTAGTGCTGCTGTTGTGCATGCATGGCAAAGCCAACAGTTGCCCGCCCTTGGCAACCTTTTCCAATCCTCAGCAACTCTTTGCTGCACGTACACAACCTTCACAGCCTTTCACAATCCTCACCAGCACTCACTCTCGACCCCCTCGCCAATCAGTCCCAACCCTCCAAACCCCTCTCCCCTATACCTGACCCCATAATACTTAACACCCTTAGGGAATGCCGTGCATGCAGTGCGAAGTTTTGGATGTCGGCAAATACTCGGACCCTACTTTTGGCCCCCTTTGACAAGTTTTTGGTTCCATATTGGGTTTTTTTTTAACTTCCTATGCATTTGGGATGTGGCACATTTGAATTGTCACCCTTTTTTGCCATTTTCACCCATTTTTACCCATTTTCCATCCCGCGTATTGAGCTCTCCCCACTATGGGGACCCCGAGAAGGCAGGGGTGATGTAGCCATATTGATTTCTCCCCACTATGGGGACCCCGAGAAGGCAGGGGTGATGTAGCCATATTGATTTCTACCCACGACGGGGACCCCGAGAAGGCAGGGGTGATGTAGCCATATTGAGCTCTCCCCACTATGGGGACCCCGAGAAGGCAGGGGTGATGTAGCCATATTGAACTCTCCCCACTATGGAGACCCTGAGAAGGCAGGGGTGATGTAGCCATTCCGCCCACAAGTGGGCCCCCAAGACAGCAGGGTTGATGTAGCCATGCTGAGTGACAAAGGAAGCCGGAGCATCTACGTTGATTGCTTCTGGGGGCAAGTGCTAAGGAAGTACCTTCCAGGAACCCAAGGCCGCCTTGAGCTCTACTTCGGTGGTTTCAGTACCTACGGGGAGCCTAACCGTCCTTTGTCTTCGCTCAAACTTCCGGTGCTATTGAGGAAACCAGGCCAATCTTTCCTACGGTCGGTATTGCGGTTGTAACTCAGCCCCCTTGTCTGCGTTCATGCCTCTCCCATGTTTGTTGCCAAATGTCAAACAGGCACCCTGAGCCTGGTATGTGGTGATACAACTTCAGGGTGTGCCACGGAACTCCTGTATTTTGTTGTTGTTTGGTGCCAATTGTGTGGCCACCGTCCTGGTGATATATCTTAGTGTGGCATTTGCCACTTGAACATGTGTGCATCTTGCATGCCCCTACATAGTTGTACCCTCACCCCCCCGTGTCGTTCCCCACCCCTTGTCGTTTCCCGGGGGGGGGGTGGGGGACCGTCACTTGGTCAACCCAAAATTTTTCGTTGCGGCTCATTGTGTTGTTGTGTGGGTGTTGTGGGGCACTACCACTTGCATCCCTTGCATTCATGGCAGGACATTTTGCTCACTTTCGCTGAAATGGAACTTGATAGCACAACCATGTTTCCCCCTGGGACAAGTGTGATGTTCATCCGCTCCACGGGGGAACCTGTTTTGGCGCAGGTCGTTGGACATTCAGGGCACGGTGATGCATATCGCCGCATCTCGTATGATCGTGCCTGCAAATGTGCGTGTACGGTGGGGGTGTGGTCCCCCAGGGGGGGGTGGGGGACCGTCACTTGGTGACCATCCCCCAGGGGGTGGTGGGGGACCGTCTTCCCTGGGGTGGGGAACGACACGGGGGGGTGAGGGTACCTTACAAGGCTGAGTGGTTTGTTCATAGGGACCGTGGAGTACCAAGTTGAAGGTAGTTTCGTTTTTCTCATGTGGGCTTTGCTGCTTCGCCGTGCTACTAGACAGGTGACAGGTATTCTTGGGTGAGTATCCCGGCCTCTGCGTGCGCAGTATGCATGCAGTGCGCGCATAGTGCGCACGCGGTGCAACAACTTGGCCTTACTAACCCGTACCATCCCTCACCAACCTTCACCAATCCTCACCACGCCTAATCGACCTCACCAACCTTTGACGCTCCAACACTCCGTTCTTGAGAGTTGGAACATCATTTTATAATTTTGATTTTTAATATACCTGATGTATTGAACCAAGATTTCATAAAATCCCAAATAAATTTATCTTCTTTGCAGGAAGATAAATTTTGATTTTGCAAACCAATCTGACTTGTGTTCTTGAGTAATTCCAACACGGAATCCAAAAGGATGTACTTTTTGTCCCATAAAAATAAAAGAAAAACAAATCATACATTCTAACTAACTTTAGACTCCAATGTAATAGAAATATGACATGTTGGCTTTCTTATACGAAAGCCACGTCCTTGAGCTCTAGGTTGAAAGCGTTTTAACACCGGACCTGCATCTACTCAAATTTCACGAAAAGACTTAGGAACCCCAAATCTTTGTTGAGCATTAGAAGCCGTAGATCGTAACACTTTAAAAACTGGAATGCAAGACCTGTAAGGCATAAAACTCAATATCATTAAAGAATCCTCAAAACAACAACCCCTTGATAACTCTGCAATTCTACGAACTTTAAAAGGAGACATCCGAATGAATCGAGCAAAAGCTTTAACACTTACCTTTTCTATATTATTTTTCACAAAAAAGGAGAAATTAAAAAAATTTATTTCCTTCCAATTAAAATTTCTCCAATGTACAATACAACTGAACGCCTAACTTTTTTATCACTCTTAACATGACCTTTATATGTGGGTGTAAAAGCAGATTCTCCTAATTTATGACCTACCATTTGATCAGAAATTAAAACCGGAATATGCTCACGAGCATTGTAAACAGCCACAGTATGATTAATCATAAAAGGTAAGATAGTAGACGATCCAGACCATGTTAGGATAACAGTTTTCTGATTCTGTGAATTTAATAGCTCAAACTTTTTCAGAAGACTATCTGAAATAAAAGGTCCTTTTTTGATGAACGTGACATGAAATTAAAATTAAAAAAACTACTTCATACATCAAAATTAAATCAAAACTTTATTCATTACAAGAACGCAAAATATAAACATTACTTTGTCGTTTAGATTTTCTAGTTTTCATACCCTACTCAGGTTTACCCTAAGGTGTAACAGGTCTAGAACGTCCAATAGGCCTTCTACCTTCACCACCACCATGAGCATGATCACAAGGATTCATCACTACGCCACGAACTTTTGACTTCTTTCCTAACCAATGTCTACGCCCAGCTTTACCCAAAATTAAATTGGAAGCCTCTATATTACCTACTTGTCCAATAGTTGCCCAACAATTTGACAACATTATCATTTGCATTTCAGGGCATCGGCAATTCCAAGATATCAACCAAATTGCGATGTTCCAGAATGCAGGCATTTCCTTCTCCAAGGGCATATGGGACTCTAAGGAGGCCGTCACCATCTTCAGCAACGCCATTCACACTGCAACCCAGCAGCACACAGTTGCGCACGTCGCCATCCCTGTTGACCTCCTGCAGGACATGGTGTCTGTTGCATGTCGGCCTGGTCCCTTTGGCGACATTGTCAGTCCTTTCGCCCGCCGCCCGCCAGTCAGAGCAGGCCTGCCTGAGGCACAGCTGAAGACAGTCTGCCAGGCCTTGCTGTCCAAGCCTCAGCGCATCGCAGTCTGCCTTGGACTCGGAGCTGTGCATGCACAGTGTGGCGCTCAGGTAGCCTATGCTTGTGTATCTGGAGAGGACCTTGTCTGCAAGGACAAGGAGGGTGTGTACATGTGTGTGTGTGTGTGTGTGTGTGTGTGACCTGATCTGACCTGTAGCCCTGGCACTGCCCGCAAGGCAGTGCTGACTGCGTGCATTTCCTCAGGCCTGGGCTGCTGATGCTGCCGTGTCCAGTCGACTGTCCACTTTCAGAGAGGCACCTAGCCACCCATGCTCATGGTTCTTGTTTGACTGCTGGACGGCCTGACGAGAATTGAGCACTCACCGCCTTTAGAAGTGCCTGTTTGTTGCGTCTTACGTGTGTGTGTGTGTGTGTGTTTGTGTGACGACACCCACAGGAAACAATTTGGTCCCTCCAGAAAGGATGCAAGAAACTGGACAGGGCTGGTCTGGGTGCTTCGGGGAGATTTTGGTACCTACGTGATGAAATGGCATTCGGGCTGAAGGAAACAAAACGCCTCCCAAAATTCCCCACCTCTGCACAACACAGGGGTGTATCCCTATTGGGAGGTCTTTTTCCGCTCAGAGTGCAAACCTCTTTCGCCAGCTCAGACGCCGCAACTGTCGGATGGCAGCTTTACTTTCTCGGAAAACGAATGGGCTGAAATTCCACTATGTCAGTTTGGGGTAACATTCTTAATGCGACTAGCTACCTGGATAGTGTCGAACACAAGACCGCGCAAAGATCACCCTTCTAGGACTCCTGACGGGGGTTCTAAACAATAGCACAGGCAGGGTACAAGCATTGGAGGCCACTTGATATGTTCTGTTGCAGGGATTCTATCCCTATCCGTGCCACAGAAAATCATGGATACTCACAGAAATGGGCTTCGGTAAAAATCACAGATAATAAGGTAAATCATGGCAAATCACAGATTCAGTTTGATTGTGGTAAAGGTAATGGCAAAGGCAAGAAACATGTAAGGAAATGGACCTGTGGTGCAACAAGCCCTTCTCTGAAAAGAGCACAGCAATTTCCTGACAAAATGGTAGTTTACAGCATGCTAAAAACCGTCAAAAAAAATGAGCACCTTTGCACAAGGCTGCGGTGGGATTGTGTTGTAATAGTGATGTTGAATTTCATTCCACTGGGCCCTGCCTGAGCTGTCTTTTTGGTCATTCAATGTGTGGTAAGTTTTGTTCTGCCTACCTCCCTTTTTGTGATGTGTTGTGGGCCTGGTGCCTTCCAGTTTATGGCTATTTGTTGTACAACAAAGCGATCACCAGCAATCACGAAAAATCACGGAAAATCATGGATGGCTCAGAATCTCTGTCTGTTGCTGTTGGGATGCAGGTTTCTCTCATATTCGAAACAAAAGGCGACCCAAGCGATGTGTGCTGCCAGACAGGGGGCATGTACTGCTGCACCACGCAACGTTGCCAAAACGGCGGCGTATGCACACCATATTGTCCACACCCTTCCATGCGATAAGTGCAGCACTGTAAACACAACACTCCCGTGGCTGAGCAGTCACGCCCAGCGGGAGGAGACATGTACGCACCCTGATGCATCACTGAGTCAATTAGCCCTATTGGAGTCACAGGTGACTGGCATGATTGCTTGGCACTACTAGCTGCCTCAGTACCACCCCCTCCCCATACCAATGGAACCCCCAATGCCAATGGACCCCCCCTCTGCCAAGTAAGAAACATGGTCTGCCACTGTGGAATGAAAAATTATGGCGCACACCAAGGTTACCTTGAAGGTAGCATTTTTACTTTGCGGTATGCCACCTTTTGCCATGTTGTTCACACGAGACCAGAGTGTCAACAGATGTGGCATTCCACAGCATTGCGCTCTTCTCTTCCCTGATCTATGCCTCCAGCTGTAATGTCATGGTGAAAGAGGGTGCTGCATTTGGTCCCCCTCCCACGCATGTCAAAAGTCCTCCTCTCTGGAAGTCAGAGACATGCCCCCCTGCCAATGGCCCCCCACTCAGGTCATGGGCTGGGCCACTGTAATGGGGGATGGGTGGTGCAACCTGAGTTGTGTGGTGGTGGTGGGGGGGGGCCATGCAGCAGGACCCAGTTTTCCCCATGCCAACTCCTTTTCAATGCCTTGTCTTTCCCGAGTGCGAGACATGTCAATGGCGCTGAAGTGCAAGAGTCATGCCATCTGTCCTTGTTCCTTGATTCCTTGTGTAGTTGAGGTTGTATGCTATACATAGATGGGCGGTTCTGTGTTATACATGCAAGGGTGGCTGGACACCACGTTGCCTTTGTCCTTTCAGACGCTGAACCGAAGGGCGTGGCCTGGAGGGGCTGCAATCTGTGCTGTTCCCATATCAGGATGCTCGATGTGACTGGATCATCCGAGTCTGCTCATTGTCCCCCAATTTGGCATAGACCATATGCGTATTTCACCCTTTTTCCATCTTTTACACGCACCACATTGACGCCGTGGTTGAAGTTACGTTCACACTTCCGTCCCTGCTCTTATGAGCAAGAACTCACATGGCGGGCATCCGTGCCTGAAGAGGTGGCTCCTTGGATCTGTGTGAAAGCAGTTATCTGCGTGTGCGTGTATCCGTATGTGTGAAGCACAGTGACTAACCACACAACAACAGGCGCGACAGGGACAAGCAGCAGGAGCAGCGGAATGCCACCAACTAGGATGGGGGCAGGTAGGGTGAGGGTAACCAGGCCACGCCAGTCACATGCCATAAGGAGGGGAAATGCAACCCTGTATGGCAGCCCATGGCACCGTGCCCTGTCTTTTCCCCTCCATCACAACACCAACTGGGGAATCTTTGCGACAGCAGCCTCCCACCTCCCGACTGCCCCCCAAAATGAGCCCAGTAAAGCAGCCCAGTGGTTCACTGACACCCTCCTGAGACACTGCGCAAAGGACACCAGGACACTTGTATGCCAATGATTTCTGCTAGAGTACACATTTGAGGAGCATAAGAGTCCCGGGATATTGATGGGGGTGAGAGCCGCTAGCATCTCATCTACACCTGGGGGAGGGGGGTGAGGGCTAAATATGGATTCATGCACATGCATGCACACATGCATGTGCACATACACACTTGTGCTGTTTTCCATCCGTCACCTTTTTGCTGCTGCTTGTCTGCATTCTTGTTTTGTGTTTGCTGGTCACGGGGGTGGCAGCCGGCCCCGGTCCTTGTATGCGACCCCCCCCAGCCCCCCCCGCCCCCCGAGTAGTCGAAGGGGGTACTATGCCTTTGGTCCTTAAGACCCCTAAGACTTTCTTCCTGGCAAAGCCGAGAAATCGCTATTAACGCATACATACCTCTATACCTCCATGGCCCCAGACACACACACACCCTAGAGGTATGCATGTGGTAGTAATGGGTCGCACGCAGCCCCTCCCCCCGGCTGAGCTGCCAATCCCCCCCCCGCCCCGCCCTCCTGGCGACCCCCCCCCCCCCCCACGCGCCAACTGCCCCCCCCCCCACACAAGTTTTGACAGAAAGCTGGAGGGGTGGGTCGCATCCGGACCGATTGTCCTTGCCCCGTGTTGCTGGTCCCATCCCTTCGTCCCATCTCGTGCCTTGTATTCCGGTCAGGTTGCTGAACTGGCGGAGGTGCTCTCTGCACCGATCATCACAACATTGGATGCAAAGGGCATCATCCCGGAGGACCATCCTCTGTATTGTGGTGTTACAGGCGTCTTCGGGCACCCTGGCACTGCAGCAAGTGCGCACATTCTTGTGCACTGTGAGTGCATCCTCCTCTTTGGCGTAGTTTTTAAGGCGGAGCTCGCTGCGTTTGGTCTGTCGCAGGTGTGCAGTCAACCCTGAAACCCACACCCCTGTCCTGGCTAGGGTAATGTCAGTGGCCTGGCGACCCTTCCCAGGGCAGGGAGGGGGAGGTTGAGAGGTGGGTGAATATTTGGTTTTTTCCCCCAGCAATTCCCCGCTTTTTTTTGACTCTTGGTTTAGGTGGCTTTGGGATGAATGTCTCAGAAGCAACCCCAGCCAGTGGTTGTAGATCATGGCCTCCATTGCCTCAGGGTTCAAAATGTTTCCGGGTGTGTGCAAAATCACCTCGAAGGGAGGTTGTTGGATCAAGTGCAGCCGCGGGCACCATAAACCCCCCTAGTTTGGGCTCATTCGCGTAGCACACCCGAAGGTATAATATCGGGTGTCGAATCCACGACCACTAACTTCCCGCTTCCGGAAGTTAGCGGGAAGGGTGTTGACCAAACAGGCGAATTTAGGAAAAATGGGGGGGAATGGGGATCTTGTTGAGAACAATTTGGTTTTTTGTGGAAAAATGGGGGCAACTGTGCATGAGAAGCACAAAAAACCTACTTTTTGCACACCACAGGGGGAGGGGGGGGGCTGCACTGAGCGAAGTGTATGAGGGAAAACGGTGTAAAATGGGGGAAAATGGGGAGAAATGGGAGGAACATGGGTGTAGCTAGTGAGTGTTGTGCAATTTAGTGCATTGTATATTCATGCCATCTCTTCTACATGGTTTTACAGCCAGCCTTCTTGGGCTGCCCTGCCCATTTTTTGTCAATGACCGGTCAAGTGCGCACCTCTAAGGGTGTGCGCTATGTCCCCCTCAAGGTGTTGCGGGATCTTGAACGGCAATCGCTGTCCGCGAGCTGCTTATTGAAGGAGATGAAATATAACAAATACAAGAAATTCAAGCCCATAGACACTGGGACCTCTGTTCGCTCCGGAGACGGCACGTGTTTGGGAGAATACATGGTCTTGGATGAATTTTCATTTTCTGAACTTAACTTTTGCCACTTTTTTGGGTCAAGGGACTATTTTCCCCACCTACCTATTGAACATTCCCCCCATTCCCCCCATTTTTCCTTTTTCCCCATTTTATAGCAGGAGGTTGAGCAGGAAGTTGACATGTTAGGTGGAGCGGGTGGTTCTAGTCCCTGCTAATCCCTTCTAAAATCATCATTATGGGAGACAAATGTATCCTCCAATGAATTTTTTTGATTTTGACCCCCCCCCCCCTCCCCCAAATGCGTGGGTACCATGTTTTATGGGGTGGGGCTGGGGGGTGGGGTGGGGGAGTCAAAACTTGGTTGGCCTATAGCCGCCACTGCCACTATGAATCAATTCGGACCCAGGTCTCATTCCACTTTTTTCCTTCTCTTTGGACCCTCTCACCAATGACGGGGTCGCAGGTGCTATCTTCTATTTTCCTAGATTGACCCCCCTATAGGGCCTAGCGGTAAGGAGTTGGCCATTTTTTGGCCATCATGGGTTGGCCGAAAAATCGCTGATTTTGGGTGACCTAGGGACCCTTGGGCTGTTTTCGGGTGATCTTTTGGTGACAATGGGAGTACGTGTAAATCACCTTGCAGAGGTTGTTAGATCAAAACCATGTAGGCCCACATACATGGGAAAACACCCCCCCCCCCCCCTTTTGGGCCTATTCATGTACCCAAGAGGGTGAATTGTTGGTCTAATCATTATTTGGTCCAACAAATGCATCCCCCTATGAGTTTTTGGTCGGGACCCCCGTGGACCCCCCCACACTTGAAACCCATTTTGGGGCGTGGTGGTGATCAAAATTGGCACCCTTTTTTGGGTCAAAAATTAGGAAAGTGGTGGTTTTTTTTTATTTCAAACCGAAGTGTTTTTGGGTCCCCACTCCTAGGGAGGGACAGAGTGGGATGAGCGCTAGGCATTTCAGGCTCTTTTCGGCCATTCTTGCGATGTTGGAGATCTTGGGACTCCATGGTACCCACTCGAAGGGGTGCAACTGGGATGTTGTGACAATATACGCATACTAGGATCCAAAAGGAAGTTTTCTGCACCCTCAAGCCTTGCCTAGGGCTGTTCATGGCTTGTGTGAAAGACGCGAAATGGCTATTTCCACTAAAAATGGCCTACACGTGTAGACTGAAAAATGCACTTTTTTTGGCGACCCTTGACCGTCCTCAAGGACACCTAGGTCGTTGTTGGGCGATTCTTTGGTGACAATGGGAGTACGTATAAACCCACGGGGAGCCATGTAGCTCCAATTAGGCTCTCTTAGTGGGGCTTGTTGCCCCCCAAAGGTGTCACTTTGGGCTTTGTCGCACTAGAGTAGGCAAAAATTGGTTGGCCTATAGCCACCACTCTGCGTCGATCCACACCCAGGTCCCATTCCACTTTTTTAGTCTATATGGATCCCGTGACCGATGACAGACGTCTCGGGTGCTATCTCCAAGCTTCTCAGATTGCACCCCCCCTATGGGGCCTCACTGGTGAGGAACTTTTTAGGTAGGCATGGGCTGGCTCAAAGATTTTAGATTACTGCGTGACATCCGACAACCTGTGGGGACCCTTAGGCTGTTGTTGGGTGATCATTTGGTTGACAATGGCGGTGCATACAAAGCCATGGGGAGCCATGTAGCACCAACTAGGCCCTCTTACTGGGGCCTACCCGTACCCCTAGGGACCCTTGGGCCGTTGTTGGGTGATCATTTGGCTGACAATGGGAGTGCGTTCAAACTCATGAGGAGCCATGATGCTCATGGATTTGATGAATGGTTGCAACTTCAGCCACTTGGGGTTCATTGCTCGGTGCAAATTCTCTGCGAGATGGATTTGCTAAAGGCAAATGAATTCATGGGAAGCCATGTAGCACCTACTAGGCCCTCCCAGTGGTGGTCATTGGCCCCTGAAAGCGCCGTTTTGTGCTGCTTTGCACCGTGGTGGACAACACTTGGTTGACATATGGCCGCCATCATGTGTAGATTTGGACATAGGTCCCACTCCACTTTTCTTCTATGTGGAACCCCCAAACCAATGATGGGGGTCCTAGGTGCTACCTCCAAGTTTTGAACATTGCCCCCCTAATGGGGCCCCACCAGTGAGGACTCAGCCATTTTCGGGTCGACATTGGTTGGGTGACAAATCGCGCTTTCTAGGTGACTTCCAATGACTTGATGGGACACTTGGGCTGTTGTTTGGTGACCATTTGGTGACAGTGGGAGTACAAATAAAACCATGGGGGGCCATGCAGCACCATCCGGGCCCTCCTAGTGGTGTTATTAGCCCCCTAACACGCCATTTTGGGTCTGCTTGCACCGTGGTGGGCAAAGTTTCGTTGACATATCACCGCTACCTTGTGTCAGTTTGGACATAGCTTCCGCTTTTTCTTTTATGGACCTCCTAACCAGTCAGTGTGCTTCCTCCACACTATGGCCCCCCCGAGACGGCAAGCGGTAGCCATTGCACACCGGGCAGTCGGTCAGTTTGATTGATAGCTGTGGCATGTGCCCTGAGATGGTAGGGGTTATGTAGCCATTTGCTTCCTCCCCACTCTGGGCCCTGAGACGGCAGGGGTTCTATAGCTATGCACACTAAGCGGTCGGTCGGTTTGATCAATAGATATGATGTGTGCCCCTGAGATGGCGGGGGTTATGTAGCTAGTTATGGATGGCCATGACTTGTGGAGAAGGCAAGCACTATGTAGCCATTTTGTGTTTTCTCCACCATGGGGCCCCTGGGACCGTAGGGGTTATGTAACCATCGCACACCGGGCAGTTGGTCGGTTCTATCGATACGCGGTTGGTCAGCTCGATCAATAGCTGTGACGTCATGTTGCCATTTTGTCCCCTCCACTATGGGGCACCCGAGACGGTAGGGGTTATATAACCATTTGCATTGGGCGATTTGTCGGTTTGATTGATGGTCGTGACATGTGCCCCCGAGACGGCAGGGGTTATGTAGCCATTTTGCGTTCTCCCCACTATGAGGACCCGTGATGGCAGGGGTTATGTCGCCTTTCCACACGAGGCAATCGGTCAGTTCGATCGATAGCCGTGTAGTGTGCCCCGAGACGGCTGGGATTTTGAGCCATTTTGCTTCCTCCACACCACATCCCCCCGAGACGGTAGGGTTTCTGTAGCCATTTTGCTATGGGGCCCCACTATGGGCCCCCCGAAACGGTCAGGGTTATGCACACTTCACCACACGGATGCACACACTGATGAAGGGGCAAAGGTTCCAGCCCGGGCTGCACTTGGAACACGAGATGCCATGGCACTGGGCACCGCTTGTACCATACCACACAGTAACCTACCAGCCTTTACGAAACAGCCGAAACACCCTGCCACCTGAAGTGTTGCATGCAGGAAGGGCTATAACAGCAGTGTGACTGCTGTAACTGGTATCCCTTCCTGAATGCTCTGCAACCCCCCCCCCCCTTCCTTTTGTCTGGCAAAATGTCCATGGTCCCGACTGCGCATGTTGCATTCCCACTTCACTCAAGGGCTGTTGAGGGAGGTCAGCCAGACCCCTTACTCCAACCCTGCTCCCTCTTCTCTTCACAAGGGACCCTACCAGCAGCCCTCATCAGATGCCTGGCTCTTCTACTGCTGCTGGCATTGGCTGACCTGCATGCCTGCTTGTGTGCGCACCTTGCCTGGCATCGTTTTTGGGGCTGTGGTTTGGTGTCACTCCTTCTGTGCATTTGGGCGTGCAGTCCATCACAACACCGGGGAGGGGAGTGTTTTGAGCCTGCTTCTTAGATCTTACCCCCTCTCTAATCAGGCTGGGCCCACCACTCGCCGGATGTCTGAAATTGCTCAAAAAAGTGAGTTTTTACATAACATTTCACCCCTTTCCCCTCCAAATCTGTTCTGAACCAATTCCACTGGGGAAAAACAAGGTCTGACCCTTCGAGCCTGTTTTCAGACGCCCTGCCCTCCCCTAATTCACACCTGCTCAACCCCCCCCCCCCCCTTGGGGTTGCAATGGATTGTGGGCCTTGTTGCAGCTGCGATATTGTACAGGGGTTGGGTCTTTCGCACCACGCACTTCGCAGGTCACATTGTCTAATGAGAGGATAAGATGGGGCCGATGGGGCAGTAGTCACCTACACAATCTGGTTACGGTAACACAACCAAACACACTCACGGAAAACCAAACACCCTCTGCAGGATTGCCGCATGATCTGCTTCGACGAGCCTGAGGCGCCCTCGGGCCCTGTACACGTGTACTGCCCATCGGCGTGGAGCGTTGTGGGCCCTCTGGGCGACATGGCGCAGGCACTGGGGCAGCAGCTGTCCATCACCGACACCATCCCCAGGTCCACCTTATCCCTGCAGCTCAAGACCCTGTCCACTCCCACGGATGTCGATATATGGGAGCGGTTGTTGTGCACGGGCTGGCCCCGGCCGCCGGTGCTGTATCCCCTGCCTGGACGCACCCATGAGGTCGCGGCCCAGCACCCGCGAATGCGTGGCTACTGCCACCCGGCGGTCGTCATGGCTGCCCTCAGCACGTGGCTGGGGGCAAAGGACGTGGTGGTGTTGGATACGGGGGACGTCACACTCTGGGCTGCCATAGGGCTCTGCCTGGCACAGGGCACAAGGTGCCTTCTCCGACTGCAATGTGCCCACGCTTTGCCATGCCCTTTACCCCTGCCTCCCTCCGCTTCACCTTTCCCTCAGCCTCAATCTCTCCTCGTTCTGCCTGGCATCTGTGCACAGTCCCCCTGTGCAGTCCCCTGTGTGCAATCGGGGAACGTCAGTGCGTAGGGTGTGCGCCAGGCATTTTTTTTAGGCCAAAATGCTCCCAACCAACACTACACTAAGCAACTGCCATGCAAGATGATGGGGTGGATGAGGTTGACCCTTGCCCTCCTGCCATGCTCCTGCCATCCCCGACCCTCCCACTTTGCCAAACCCTCGCCCTCTGCCACACCCTCCGGTGCTGTAACCTCTTGGCAGTTGGAAAATTGCTCCAGGAGGGGGGAGATCATTAGAGCCCCCTGGACCCTGGCGAGGGGGGGTCTGTTGAAAAGGGGGCTCTTCTGTCAGGGACCTGGAATTTGGCCATTTCCGGGCAAAAAAATTGGAAGGGAATTGTCATCAGAAGGTGTGACAAATGATGAATTTCCTGACTCCCCATGACGCGCTGGTTCCGAAAATGCCATTTTCGTGTTTTTTTTTCGGCCCCTGAGCGGTTCCACGCGACCGGGTGGCCTTGAAATGACCTGACAGGAGAGCCCCACCCCCGGGGGAGGCCGCCACCCCCGAGGGGAGGGGGGGGGGGCTTGAAAAAGGGGCTCTAACATCCCCCCTCCTCCTGGAGCCATTTCCCCCCAGCCCTTCAACCTCTTGCTCCGTGTTGGCCTCCTTCTGCTATGCTGCCACCCACTGTCATGTTCTTTGCATATCCTCTTCTGCCATCCGCTCGCCCTCTGCCATGCCGTTGCCGTGCCCTGCCACGTGCTTAGGGTGCTGAGTTCTGAGGCCATGGGGACCATGGGGTACGGGGTGGCCGCTGGGATTGCGGCTGCGCTCGCCAACCCTGAGGGCAAAGTGGTGGTGCTGGCGGGGGACGGGGGGCTGCAGATGTCCTGCAACGAGCTGGCGGTCGTGCAGCAGTACGCCATAAAAAACCTGCTGTTCATTGTCACAAACAACGCGCTGTTGGGCCGCGTGCACTACGGCTGCGGCGGCGTGGGCGACGACCTCGTGAACCCCGACTTCGTGGCCCTGGCGCAGGTTGTGCCCTGCGCTTTGCCATTGTGCACTGCGCCGTCTGAGGGCTTGCGGGACACGGATGTATTGAGGCTTTTTCTCGAGTGGTCAGGGCCCCGTAACGGGGGGGGTGCCCGGACTCAGACCTGACCCCCCATCCCCCCACACCCCAGGAGGTCCGGACCACATTTGGCCCCAACTAGGCGCCAAAGACGCCGGAAAATTTTTTTCTAGCATACAGTGGAAGTGGGGGGTAACATTTCGTGTTTACCCCTTGTGTGTTTACTCAAAATGCGCAGAATTTTATGGGGAATCCAAATTTGTATGCAACACATGAAAAATTTTCTGACCCCTAACCTCCCCCATCCAGCCTGCCAAACCTGGCTGCTGGGACAGGACCCCCCAGGGGGTATTGTTTTTTTCTTCAAAAACCCCACATATGTGTGTTCAAAATGATCAGTGCAACCAGGGGATCATTTTGAGGTACGTATGTTGGGGTACCTGGGACCCCAGCCCGGCGGCCCCCTGATCTCCCCCAAAGACCCCCCCCCCCCCACAGGGCCCAAAAGTTTAGGAGGGGGTGTTGGTGTCAGGACCTGAGCCAGAGTACCTCCCACGCCCCGTAAGTCAATGTATCAGGTGCTAACCCCAACGGATGTCTTGATTGGCTGCAGGCTGTCATTTGCCCCCAACGCAGTGCAGCCATTCGGTTGGGAAGTCATAATCACTACGCAGAGGCTCAGTAAGTACAGAGATCGTTGCGTTGTTGCCAGGATTTCGTCACTGTTTGTGCAAATGAGGACCCCCTCTTTATCTCGACAATCAATCCCCATCTCCTGCCCCTCTACGGGCATGTCGGTATCTGTGTCAACATCTCTTGGTCTGGTGGTCGGTATCCTGTGGGCTAACCTCCCAGCCCCTCAAGAGGGTGGTGCTTTTGTGGGCCTGGTAGAACGGGTGAAGGCCAAACCCCCCCCCCCCCCAAACTCCCACTCCCCCTACCCCGCCCCCTCCGCTATCCCCTCCCCACAGCAACACGCTCCCCCGCCACCCAATGCCCCCCAGGATAGAAAGAATAGAGAGGGCCCAGAGAAAACTGGGCACAGGGAAAGGGACGAACAAGGGGAGATAACAGGACAGGGCAGACTGCGCTCGCCGAAAACGGTGCAGAGCGCAGGAGGAGGAGAAGGAAAGGACAAAAAGGAAAGAATCATTGTGGTTGTTAGAAGCCCCTGTCGGGAAAATGATCCTCCAGATGCACACCCCAGCGTGCACAAGTCAGTGCTGGAGTCGGCAAACCCAGCATGCACTCGGAGTGTGCATCTGGATGCACCTGGTCAACGGCACGGGCAACAGCCCCTCTCCAGGACAGCCGACTCTGGTGTAGTCAAACAGGACAAGTCATCCAAGGGCTCCGTTGACACAACCAAAAGACATTCGGACCCACAGAGGGTCAGGATGAGCAGTGTCGAGAGGCGCCGCCAAAGGCAAACAACCTAATACTGAGGCCTTGTGCCAACCCCCCCCCCCCCTCGCCCACCCGACCTCCCCCCCCTTCCCCCCCACCACCCACACTTGTGTGCAGCGTCACAACTCTCAATGATCAAAAATGTGTCCCCAATAACTTGGGACAAGCCTTGTAGACGATTTCCTGCCGAAAACTCAAAACAGTGTGACACCCTGGCACACTTACCCCCCCCCCCCCCGTGGCAGTTGGATTTGCGCCCGCCTCTGCCATCATTTGTGGGGAACACAGCCAGGGCTCTTTTTACCAACTTGGCACCACTGGGGGGGGGGGGGGGTCCACACCACCACCCACCCACTCCCCTTCCCCGCCATAACAGATTGGGCCAAATTTTCTTCCAGGCCTTTGGCCAATCGGAAATTCTCTCCAGCGCCGTTGGCGCCAATTAGTTTGGACGAAAAAATTTCTTTGGCGCCTCTAAAAACTCAGCACCGCTGGGGGGTGGGGGGGTGGGTGCTGGACCCCCCCCCCCCTAAAAGGAGCCCTGGCAGGAGCCCCTGCGTCCAAGGAGCGAGCCACCCTCCCCCCTTTCCCCGGCTTCAGCCGCTGCCCTCGTGCACAGCCCTCCGCAGCTACGCACGGGCCTGCGAAGGCCCAAGCAGGCGCAAGGGGGCCTGAGGAGGCCTGAGGAGACGCGGGACGGCACGAAGAGGCACATCCCCCTGCTGCCATCCACATGCACAGCCCCCGACCGGCACCCCCACCGGGTCCAGCGGTGGAATGGGAACGGCCTGTGCACCCGCGCTGGGGGCTCTGGCTCAGCCAACCCAAGGACCCCCCTCCCGCCCCCCCCTCCCGGGCCCAAGATAGTCCCCCCCCCCCCCCCCTGGAAGGCCCTCCGGGCCCCAAGATGGAGCGGACCTACTGAGCTGGGCCTCCTGGGGGGTCTCCAAGAGTTCTCCGTGTCCATCCGTGTGCAGGCCTATGGGGGGCTGGGGATGTTGCTGAACAGCGAGGCCAAAGTGGATGAGGTGCTTGACCAGGCGTTTCAGATGCACGGCTCCTTCGTGTTGGTGGAGGTCGCGGTGGACAGTGCCGTGAAAGCCCCCTTCTGCAGCCAGGACGCCGTGAAAGCCATGCTCCAGCCCGAGACCGCGATCGGGGACGTCGTGGCAAAGCCAGTGGAATGTATAGCCGGCGCCCACGGGTATGCCCCAGGGCCCCTCCCCAGCGGAGGGCCCGTGAGGCAGTGGCCGCAACCCCCCTTTTCTGCGCCCATAACGACTTCTTCCACGGAGTGTCGTGGTTGTCGGGGAGTCGGGGGGCGGCAAGCCTGAACCAGTACGGCTTGCGCTTGTGGTTGACCGTCGCCGCGCGGGCGTCACCCACGTCGCTCTCGGTCGTGGGCACGATGGGTACGGGAGGGAACTGCGACCACAAGATCGGGTCCGCAACTGGCAGCCCGTCCGGCCACACGCCCAGACTTCCAGACTTGGTTGCGTATCCCGCGAACAGGGCAGAAAGTAACATCCGGACTGACAGGAAACTTTTTTCTTGGCTCAGAAGAAATGGGCTGATAAATAACAATAAAGAGCCTAAAGTCAAAGGCGCTGCCCAGAAAAGTATGTCGATGGCAGCCTATCACAAAAGCGTGACCGTCCATTACCTGGTGCTGGGATGGCTTTCCTCAGGGTATATGCACACGAGTGTACTGTTGATCCCGAATTCCAATCCAGCCTGGGTGGTGTTGGGGCCACGCTGGTGGTGAGAGGGCACGACACAAGATGCGCCATGCATTTCCACAGGTTCTTGTTGTGTCCGGCACCACAACATTCCTCCCCTCCAACTCGGTTTCTTTCCCGGTCGAAATTCATCGTGCCTAAGGTTGCCCCCCTGCAACCCAACGGACCGTTTGCCTGGTCAACTGACAGTTTGCCACAGGCCATTCTTCAAAAAGTTGGCCGCCAGCCCTGCGAACTGCACGTGGGGGGGGGGGGGGGGGGGTTTGGCACAAGGCCGTGGGGGGCGGGGGGTTCAGGCGGGGATAAATTCGTGGGAAAGTTTCGTACTTAAGGATGGTGGCGAAATTTTCCCCTGGCGAAATTTAGGGGTGTCCGCAGGGCAGTCAAGATGCCAATGGCACTGCATTCTGTTCTTGGGCATTGTTTGGAACAGCAGATTCTTTCAGATGTCGTGAGCTGATGCTGCTTTCGGTGGCAATTTGATTTGCAAGTCTTTGTGACTCTGAATGGAGCATGGGCTTGCACGTTCGGGTGTGCGTGAGGCAGTTGGAGCTTTGGGACTTCCAAGGGTGGCGAAAGTTTCCCCGGCGAAATAATCCCCGTAGCCCCCCTCCCCTCTCCCCCGGTCGTGGCCCGCCGGATTTAATCGGACTTGGGTTCGGCTGACCTATCGGCTCGGCGGACTTATCGGCTCGGCGGACCTTTGGCCGGCCGAAAGTCCGGTTTAATCCGTCACCCCCCCTTGTACTATTACCCCCATATACTAGCAACCCCCCCCCCCCCCGTATATTAATAACAAGACACACAGCATTATAGTCTGAGGCCACCGTAGGAGTCATGTTATGTAAGGGGCCACAGGCAAGGCGGTAAACACTGAAGGCGGTGCACACACAAGGCGGTGCACACAAGACTGAACACACAAAAGGCGGTCTGTGGCCACCGCAGGAGTCATGTTATTTTAAGGGGCCACAGGCAAGGCGGTTCACACACAAGGCGGTGCACACAAGGCTGAACACACAAAAGGCGGTCTGTGGCCACCGTAGGAGTCTTGTTATTAATATACGGGGGGGGGGGGGTTGTTAGTATATGGGGGTATTACTACAAGGGGGGGGGGGCGGATTAAACCGGACTTTCGCCGGCCGATCGGCCCGCCGAAGGTCCGGCCGGACTTGCGGCCATTTTTTCGGCCGAAACAAGGGGGGGGTGATGGATTAAACCGGACTTTCGGCCGGCCAATCGGCTGGCCGAGTCCGGCGAGCCGATAAGTCCGTCGAACCCCAAGTCCGGTTTAATCCGGTGAGCTCCCAGTCGTGACTGGACGGCCGCAGTTTTAATCGTTCATTTGAGTTTGAGTGAAAAATCGTCGAAGGAGTCCAAGAGCAATGCGGCACGATCATGTGGTGGGTCGCCCTTGCGCCAAGACGGATGTTGATACCGCCCTGCCCCCTTGTGCCTTGTGCCCCACTGCCAACGAGGGAGGCCGACCGAATCTACCGACGGACACTGCCACGTGGAGGAAGTCGGCGGGGCGCCGCCCCTCCTCTGTCGACTGAGTCCATCATTCCAGTTTCCAGTTCAAAGACGGGCCAGCAGTTGCCTGTCCATGATGTAGCAGCAGAGGTCGGGGAGTAAGAGCACACAAGAGGATGAAAGCTGCGACACCTGGCGCGGCCTGGAGCATCCTTCTGCACCAGGCTGTGTTCAGAAGGAATTGTTTCTGAAGAAGCTGGTTCGGGTCCTCCGTGTCAAGTTTCATTTCCCCAAGCCAAAAAGTGGGTCAAGGTTGGTTTTGGGATGGGTGTGTCTCAGGGCCAAAAGCCCCTCTCCACCCCGGCCTCTCAGAAACACAGCCTACCCAAGTACGTCCGTACTCCGGACTTCGCCACGCCGAGGCTCTGAGCAATGCTGCAGGAAGATCCCCCCCCAAAAAACCAGCGCGCATGCGTCACCCTCGGGGCCGGAGGGGGCGCACGCGCGCCGCTCCCTTGCGCCCATCCCAGGGAGAGTGAGTAGGTGCATCGCACGCGGCAGAGGACCCAGTCGGTCCCTGCCTTGGCCTCGCGCTCGGCTCCGGACAACCACAACCACAGCCACCACCCTCCCTCACGCCATCCCGCCCACCCTGGTTCCCATGGAAAAATGGGATTCCTGGCTCCACCTTGAAGCGCCGCCCTTCTTTCTTTGCAGCAGCCCTCTGCCAGGGCCTGTCAGCTCCTTCGGATCGGGGGGCGCAATTTCCTTGGAAGCACTATCAGAGGTCCTATTGGAGCCTGTCTCCAGCTCGAGCACCCCGCCGCAGATCCCAAGCGCCCTGCCGCAGGCCGGCGGCACGACGGCGTCTGGCCTGACCATCCAGCGGCTCGAAGGCGAGGGCGTGACGCTGTCCTCCGTCGGCTCCATCCAGAACGTGCTGCGGGGCATTGCCTGCGGGCACTGCCTGAACACGCCGGTGTACGCGGCGGAGTACCGTGCGGGCTTTGAGCTGGGGACAGTGAAGGGCCCGCACGCCGGCAGCCTGGGGGAGATGATGATGGTGGGCGGGCACGCGTACACGATGGCTACCGATACCGCCTCGCAGGATCTGTGCTCCCACGGCCCCGTGGTGCACACCACAACGGGCCTGTTCCTTCCCAAAGGGGCCCGCCCCTGTTTTACAGTCACCACGCGGCAGGTATGCCCCGGAGACCTGCCTGCGTCACGGGACCAGGCTCCCCGTAGTCCCAGATGCCCCTGCAAATGTGCCCACAATGCAAGGGCCAAATGGCGTGTCGGCAGCGGTGCGTGCGTGCATGTGCGCGCGTATGAGCATTCGTGTGATTGTGCGCGTGTCTGCGTGTGTACGTGTGAATGCTTTTGTTGAAGGCTGCTAATTCCGCAACACAACGCAACCGCAACACAGCACAACAGAACGCAACGCAACACAACGCAACGCAACGCAACACAACCACAACCACAACCACAACCACAACCACAACCACAACCACAACCACAACCACAACCACAACCACAACCACAACCACAACCACAACCACAACCACAACCACAACCACAACCACAACCACAACACAACACAACACGATTCAACAAACCACCACAGCACAGCCCACCACATCAGAGCACAGCACAATATGACGCAACAACGCAGCCAGCAAAGCCTTCCATCCGGTCTCGTTGTGTGGCAGCACGAAAGCGTTGTGACATCTGCTCTCAACAACGGAAAGGGTTTCCTCCACCGACCCTCCAAGTCCCCTGCCCTCCCCTGGCATCATACACTGTCACTCCCAGGCAACAACATGGGACGCGTTTTGTGAGTCCCTGTACTTGGAAGCGGCTGGGCCTCTGTTTGTGTGCGGATTCGTGACCTATGCGGTGTTGGATGCGCAGCTGATCGCACGCCCCCCAATCGAAGAAGAGGATCTGTTGGCCAACGTCGCCAAGTATTATCCGTCCACCAACGTCTTCACCTTAAAACAAGCACCCGTATTTGTCTGCGGGTTGCTGACCAAGTGGGAGGGGCCTGGCATGACGGCAGACCTGAAGTACAAGCTCACAGGCCATCTGTATGGCTGCCGGGACTCAGCGGGGACTGTCGTAGGTGACGATGAGCGCCGCCACTGGTGCGAGTGCTTGGAGCACCTGGCTTCAGGTGTGACAGGCACGGGGGGGAGTGGGGGCGGTGTAGGCTTGGGCGGTCTTCAAGCGGTCACCACAAAACCCTGGCTGGGGCTGTTATTCCACCCTATTTTGGGATTATTCGCTTAGCATACCCAAGGGATGATATCGGGTGTCCAACCCCTTGTAAAATCATCATTTTGGGAGACACAATGACCCCCCAATAGATTTTTCGGTTTTGACCCCTCCACCCCCCTACCCGGGTGCCACTTTTTTGGGAGGGCTGTTAGTGGCCCCTCAAAGGCATGTTGGGGCCTTGAAGGCGCCATCCCCCCAATTTTGGGTATCAGTGGCCCATGAAAGGCATTCTCAGGCCAGTCTCTTCTTCTTCCCTAAAGGTCAGCTCGTCGAAGGCCACTCAGGGTCGCAGTGGGCAGACAGGGGTTGGCGATTGACCGGCACCGGCTGATGATCCACCCACGACAGTGGCTGACGAGTGGTTGGCTGGGTAGGACACTAGCAGGCGATGAAATGTGCGCCACCCCAGCCTACACACCGCCCCAGACGCTCGCACGACGAACACGAAAGCTGCCCACGGGCCTGCTTTGGGGGTAGCACACGGTACTGTTCATGAAACGGATGGCGGGATTTGGGGGGGGGGGGGCAGTCCGTGCACGTGAACCCCCCCCCCCCCCCATCCTTGCTTGGAGTTGGTGGTCCAGCACCGACAATGAAGGTCACAGAGAAAGGCGCTGATTCCGTGGATGCATTGCACCCGATTCCACAATTGGAGTTTCAGACTTGGGGTGGCCCCATCTCGCAGGGTTTACCTATCCGCCAGGCGATATTTCTTTTGAAGGGTGTGTTCAAAGTGAGACATTACATCCCTGGAAGTTTCTGATGGTTGGGTCTAGGGCAAAATTGCTCGAGTGAAATTAAATTCCTTCGCATTCATAACAGTCACATTTAGTTTTTCAAAGTAAACATTCCCGAACGAGATGTTTGATATCCTCCGGAAGCAGGATGAGGAGTACTGGTACGGTCATGCTCTACCCTTTTTGTTGCACCTCTTCCCCCACACAACACAAAGGCCGATGGGTGAGATGTAGTTGCCTCAGGATCCATTGACAATTAGGGAGGGCCTGAGATGGAGGGTTGTGTGGGTGGGTCTGTTGCCGACGGAAGAACAATCGCCATGCAGAGAAGCAATTCGCATTTGGGATGCGCCTTGTGAGTGGAACAACAGGGCCCACAGGTCCACTCCGTTTGAGTCTGCCTCCAGTGTGCACCAAGCCTCAGGGACAGCAGCACAAACAACACTACAAGAGCAAGGCCTGCAGCCCTGCAGCAGAATTCCATGCGATGGCATGAACCTCAAAGGTGCCTGCATTGATCGACTGTGACTGCGTTGTGAAACTGATTACTGGTGAACAAAGGGCTGCGTCGCAGCAGTACTGGGTGCTATAAGAGTTGTCCAAAGCAGGAGATTGGGATCTTGGATGTTGGTGCAGACGAAAACTGCTTGAAACGGGGCATCAGGATCAGGCATGTGCTGGGGGTGCCCTGCCCAGGATGGGGGGGGCAGTTGGTGGTAGCTCTGAGTCTGAGGAGGAGGAGGAGCAGGAGTCCGACCAAGAAGATGAGTCTTGAGCCAAGCAAGCAAACCAGAAGTAACAAACCGACCGGCTGCCAATAACACCGCAGCAGTATCTGCCTAACTGCCGCTGGACCCAGGGAGCAAGGAATATCCCACCCCCACAGGAGGAGGGGGACCACTCTGAATAAATGCCAAATACTAAGACTGCAATTGGTGACTAGTTTCTTGCAGGAATTCCGTGAGTTGGTGGAATACACGTGTGCTGTGCACTGTGCGTCCCTGCGCGAATTGCGGTGTGTGGGTGGGTGGGGCGTCGGCCACCCCACCCTTGGTGGGTTTCCCCACTGGCAACCCTCCCACCCCCTTTCCTTGTTGTTACGCACATGCATGACAAGGATCCGGTGCCAAGTGTGCTGTGGATGGGGAGCAGGAATCAGCATTCCTGTCCTCTGCGCTGGCCCGCTGTGCTGTGTGATTCCCATCTCACACCCCGCAACTGGGAAAAATTGACAATCCAGCAGGGAGACCCCAAAATAGGGTGGTGGTTGCTCCCAAGGGGCCATCTTATGTATTTTCACTTTGGGAGGCGCCGAATAGGGCAAGACGGAGGATGTTTACACAGGTCCTGTACCGAAGGGTTAGCTCTCCTTAGGGGGCATTTGGGAGGGGGGGAAAGCCAACTAGTTCCGGGTAAACCCTTCGTAAAAGTAGTGTGCGGCGCGCGCGGGGCATAGATGCTCCCCCTGTGCCTCCACTCCTAGCCCCATTGAACGGTGGCATCAGCCACTTTCTACTCCCCATTCTTGTCAAGATTACGTCCCCTTACACACAGAAAATCCTGCCTCTCATTCAACTCTACAAACTCGATCTAGCTTTAAATGGTTTGTGAAAAAAATTTATCCTCTCTCGGGAGAATTTCAAGCGGGCCACCAATATTTACACCAGCGAGCACTTCAACACCCATTATGGCATGTGGGCACAATGCCCCTGTTCCCTTGGAGAGCCCCCAAGTGACCGGTGACGGTTGGACCGTGCATCGCTGTCATGCCCTCCCCCATACGTCAAACACCAGCTGCATGCGTTGGGTTTGCTTCCTGCAGTGCCAATGCTCCGCGTATCTGACACCCCTTCCCGCTCTTGCAGGCGCATGTGATGCTGCGCCCTCGCCCGCTGAAGCACAGGTGTGACGTGCCCGAGGGATGTGGCACCAGTGGTCAGGGTCCGCTTTGGGCCAGGGCTCGTCCGGTGTATGGGGCTGGAAGTGCGTGTTCGGCTTCACACCCGTGCAGCTGCGGGTGTCCCTCCATGTGCGGATGCCCGTGTCGCCGGTGTCGCACATGTCCGTTGTCCAGTGGTGGGGGGTGCCGGTCCGCCGCGGGCGTACGTCCTCCGACAATGTGCCACGACGCCCCGTGCGTGTGCCTCGCCTGTCTGTTCATGTGCACTCACAATCTATGCATTTGTGCTGTTTGCCTACGTACGTGCCCTGTGCGCTTGCACGCGTGGCTGATCAGCGTGTGTCCCCCCATCCCCAAAACTTCCATCCACGAGTGGAGGATTCCCTCCTCAAAAGGCGAACACGGTACACCCGGAAGTCCCCCCCCCCCCCCGGTATCCAAGAACCACCTTGCGCAAGAACCGCCCCCTGGTTCCGCGGTCGAATTTTCCACATCACTTTTTTTTGCCAGGGTAATGGGTTTTTCATGGTTCTGGTGGAAGTGGGACAGCTGTTCAGGTGTGCAGGACAACATTTCATGTGTGTTGCTACGGGTCCCCCCATCAGGGGGGACCCTATCAGTCAGTCACAGTTGCACATACCCCTTAAACCCATCCCCCCTGCTCTCGACCCCTTCCCCGAAGCAACCAGCCCCTGACAAGGAAACAAACAAAAGTCAGTTAAACACAGTTGAACATTAGATCCTTCCATGCACATTGGAAGGCACACTACAGCCCAGTCAGCTGAGATTCAGTTCTTTGGTGTTCATTTGTCAATGTGGTTAAGTGTGGGAAAGGAGAGGGTGTGCATGCCGCGGCGCAACGCGCCGGAAAATTGTTTTTCCGCGGTACGGGGCTGCCCACGGTCATGCGCAAGAACCAACCCCTGGTTCCGCGGTCGAATTTTGGTGCGCAAGAACCAACCCCTGGTTCCGCGGTCGAACATTGCCGGTTCCTGGACACGGGGGGGGGGGGTACCAACCGGCATACTCACTCAGCCTTTCATCCCCCCCACAGACACCGCCACCATTTTTCGTCCCAACAACACACACAATGTTTAAACCCGTTTTTGCAGCATCACATTGTCCTGGGGTGTCCACTGCACTGTGGACCGTGCGCACTGCAGCGCGCAGACGACGACGCCCAAACAACACTGGGCGTCGTTCCCTTTCAGTTTTGGGCTGCTGCCGTTGTTTGGACAAAATGCACCGGGGGATGTGCGTGCGCGCGCGCGCGCGCGCGTGTGTGTGTGTGTGTCCAGCACCCGTCCCTCCCTCACGGGCACGTCCCCTGCATCGACCACCCTGTCCCATTGACCCGGTCACGTGACCTTCTCCACAGGACCATTGCAGCCCGCAGGATCTTGTTGACGAACCGCTGCTGAGCCACACCCACGCGATTACTCTGCAGCACGCGTGCGATGCGATGGAGGCCATCGACCCTGCGCACGTGAACAAGACGGTTCATGTGAGGGGCTCTTCTGTTGTCGAGGAGTTGTCACTGGAAGTGTACACCGTGCGTGACGTCCAGACCGTACCCCCCCCTGGAGGCGCCGCGCCATTGAGATAGATTGCGGGACCCTCCACTGACTGCTCCCACACATGGCCCAAGCCTGAGCATACACTTGGTTTTGGGACCGGTTTGTGCGGAGCACATGCCACACCGAGTTGCATGGGCCACGGTGCAGTCTCCACCGCGGCGCGAGCGCTGCTGCTTGCGATGTATAAATCATATTGCGCTCGGCCATTGCTCCGAGATGCACCTCTTATGCACTAATGAACGCCCCTTGAAGCATGGGTTTCAAGGTGTAGCCCAGCACTAATGTGCAGCCACCATTGGCACAATTGTGACCCTATACTCTCCTATGCCGCCTTGAAAACTGCTTGTTTTGGCACGCAAAATGGATTTTCCTCAAGCGATCTTGGATCACCGAGGAAGCCAGGACCAGTGTTTTTGGCCCCCTTTTTTGTCCCTGTAACACATTTAATGTGAAAATGCATGGTGATTTGTGCACACTGTCAAACTGCAACCGTGAGACTCTTTTTCTGCCTTCCAATATCCCCATGTACAGTGTTGATTAGGGCTGCGGATCCACCTCCAAAAGCTTTGCTGAATAGAGGCAGTCTTTGGGAGGCGCCATCCAAACTGTTTCACATTTTTCCGTTCTGCTTGCTGCCGAATGTTCGCAAAAGAAAAATTGAACTCTCCCCGACTACCTCTGTGCCTCCCCCGCCCCACCCACCCATACACCCGAGACCTGATTTGGATTGTTCTTGCACCTTTTCGGACTGTCTTCTGTCTGAGTGTGTGTGTGTGTGTGTGTATCGGTCTGGATCGTTTGTTTTCCATCCAATTTTCTGAGGTCCAATCGGGCCTGTGTTCAAGAATAAAGATGCAATTGATACAGACTGAGGAGTGCATTACCTCATTGTACTTTTCGATGCTGATTTGCGGATCTTTGTCATTTCATTTTCCATGCAATCAGTCCTTGAGAATCGGGGGGGCCTATTAGGGGGGCTATTAGGGGGCTATACTGCTGCAGCCTGACAATCCCAGGGTCATCCCGTCATGGCCCAAGCCACCTGAGAGGTATCCTCTCGGTCACTCCCTCTGAGACCGGACCGGGGGCACCCTGTTTTTGAGGGCTCAGGTCCACTATTGAAGCCCCCCCCCCCCCTTGCAGGAGGGCACAGGCACATGGGTGCGGAGATAGTCGCAGTTGCATTGCGCCTGTAGGATTTGCGATTATTTGGGTCTATCATGTCTTGGCTATTTGATTGATTGCTGTATGTGTTTATCATTATCGATTACTGTCATCACAGGGTTTGTTTGTATAGCATGATTTGCTATTGTGCGCACTCTGTTGCACCCCTGTGGCCCTGGTCACGCCACACACTACTGTAAACCCAAGTCATATCCCATGATCCGAGGAATCGAACCAGCGACGTGCTGTCACATTGTCATTGACATTGCCATCCAATTTGTGCTGCCGCTTGGAAACAGTGCCACACTGTGAGAAAAAGCGCTCCACATCACCACCAGAATTTGGCTGTGTAATGAAGCACGCCACTGATTGTCTGCCTTATTTCAATCACAACAAACAGAGACGGTTGTCCCTGAGGCTATCGACAGAAAATGGAAACTCGTGTTGTTCCCGGTAGTGCATGCAGCATATGCCCACACAAGTCTTGACACAAGACAACAGGGTCATGGGGCCTCCTCCTCCATGGGAGCCCAAATCTGGAGGTCCGGCCGATCCCAAAAACTCTTGCGAAATGGATGAAGGGGAAGCCAGGGGAAGGTGGGGAAACAAGAGGCAGATGAGGGCAACGAGGGGGGTTTTGCGCAACTGAAACAGGCCCTTTCAAAATTGCTTGACCAGAAACGGTAACACCATTGGCAAAATTTCTGAGCCCCCACTGAGTGACCGAGAGTCACACGTCCCCCTGCTCCCTCCCTCCCTCCCTCCCTCCCCTAGAGCCGCAGAGGGATCCTCCACTGACTGCTCCCACACATGGCCCAAGCCTGAGCATACGCTTGGTTTCGGGACCGGTTTGTGCGGAGCACATGCCACACCGAGTTGCATGGGCCACGGTGCAGTCTCCACCGCGGCGCGAGCGCTGCTGCTTGCGATGTATTAATCACGTTGTGCTCGGCCATTGCTCCGAGATGCACCTCTTATGCACTAATGAACGCCCCTTGAAGCATGGGTTTCAAGGTGTAGCCCAGCACTAATGTGCAGCCACCATTGGCACAATTGTGACCCTATACTCTCCTATGCCGCCTTGAAAACTGCTCGTTTTGGCACGCAAAATGGATTTTCCTCAAGCGATCTTGGATCACCGAGGAAGCCAGGACCAGTGTTTTTGGCCCCCTTTTTTGTCCCTGTAACACATTTAATGTGAAAATGCATGGTGATTTGTGCACACTGTCAAACTGCAACCGTGAGACTCTTTTTCTGCCTTCCAATATCCCCATGTACAGTGTTGATTAGGGCTGCGGATCCACCTCCAAAAGCTTTGCTGAATAGAGGCAGTCTTTGGGAGGCGCCATCCAAACTGTTTCACATTTTTCCGTTCTGCTTGCTGCCGAATGT
Source organism: Eutreptiella sp. 'Long Island Sound 2002' (assembly GCA_964036045.1). Lineage (NCBI taxonomy): Eukaryota > Euglenozoa > Euglenophyceae > Eutreptiales > Eutreptiaceae > Eutreptiella > Eutreptiella sp. 'Long Island Sound 2002'. Next base: position 71,082,530 of record OZ038386.1, read on the forward strand.
TCGCAAAAGAAAAATTGAACTCTCCCCGACTACCTCTGTGCCTCCCCCGCCCCACCCACCCATACACCCGAGACCTGATTTGGATTGTTCTTGCACCTTTTCGGACTGTCTTCTGTCTGAGTGTGTGTGTGTGTGTGTATCGGTCTGGATCGTTTGTTTTCCATCCAATTTTCTGAGGTCCAATCGGGCCTGTGTTCAAGAATAAAGATGCAATTGATACAGACTGAGGAGTGCATTACCTCATTGTACTTTTCGATGCTGGTTTGCGGATCTTTGTCATTTCATTTTCCATGCAATCAGTCCTTGAGAATCGGGGGGGCCTATTAGGGGGGCTATACTGCTGCAGCCTGACAATCCCAGGGTCATCCCGTCATGGCCCAAGCCACCTGAGAGGTATCCTCTCGGTCACTCCCTCTGAGACCGGACCGGGGGCACCCTGTTTTTGAGGGCTCAGGTCCACTATTGAAGCCCCCCCCCCCCCTTGCAGGAGGGCACAGGCACATGGGTGCGGAGATAGTCGCAGTTGCATTGCGCCTGTAGGATTTGCGATTATTTGGGTCTATCATGTCTTGGCTATTTGATTGATTGCTGTTGTATGTTTGTATGTGTTTATCATTATCGATTACTGTCATCACAGGGTTTGTTTGTATAGCATGATTTGCTATTGTGCGCACTCTGTTGCACCCCTGTGGCTCTGGTCACGCCACACACTACCGTAAACCCAAGTCATATCCCATGATCCGAGGAATCGAACCAGCGACGTGCTGTCACATTGTCATTGACATTGCCATCCAATTTGTGCTGCCGCTTGGAAACAGTGCCACACTGTGAGAAAAAGCGCTCCACATCACCACCAGAATTTGGCTGTGTAATGAAGCACGCCACTGATTGTCTGCCTTATTTCAATCACAACAAACAGAGACGGTTGTCCCTGAGGCTATCGACAGAAAATGGAAACTCGTGTTGTTCCCGGTAGTGCATGCAGCATATGCCCACACAAGTCTTGACACAAGACAACAGGGTCATGGGGCCTCCTCCTCCATGGGAGCCCAAATCTGGAGGTCCGGCCGATCCCAAAAACTCTTGCGAAATGGATGAAGGGGAAGCCAGGGGAAGGTGGGGAAACAAGAGGCAGATGAGGGCAACGAGGGGGGTTTTGCGCAACTGAAACAGGCCCTTTCAAAATTGCTTGACCAGAAACGGTAACACCATTGGCAAAATTTCTGAGCCCCCACTGAGTGACCGAGAGTCACACGTCCCCCTGCTCCCTCCCTCCCTCCCTCCCTCCCCTAGAGCCGCAGAGGGATCCTCCACTGACTGCTCCCACACATGGCCCAAGCCTGAGCATACGCTTGGTTTCGGGACCGGTTTGTGCGGAGCACATGCCACGCCGAGTTGCATGGGCCACGGTGCAGTCTCCACCGCGGCGCAAGCGCTGCTGCTTGCGATGTATTAATCACGTTGTGCTCGGCCATTGCTCCGAGATGCACCTCTTATGCACTAATGAACGCCCCTTGAAGCATGGGTTTCAAGGTGTAGCCCAGCACTAATGTGCAGCCACCATTGGCACAATTGTGACCCTATACTCTCCTATGCCGCCTTGAAAACTGCTTGTTTTGGCACGCAAAATGGATTTTCCTCAAGCGATCTTGGATCACCGAGGAAGCCAGGACCAGTGTTTTTGGCCCCCTTTTTTGTCCCTGTAACACATTTAATGTGAAAATGCATGGTGATTTGTGCACACTGTCAAACTGCAACCGTGAGACTCTTTTTCTGCCTTCCAATATCCCCATGTACAGTGTTGATTAGGGCTGCGGATCCACCTCCAAAAGCTTTGCTGAATAGAGGCAGTCTTTGGGAGGCGCCATCCAAACTGTTTCACATTTTTCCGTTCTGCTTGCTGCCGAATGTTCGCAAAAGAAAAATTGAACTCTCCCCGACTACCTCTGTGCCTCCCCCGCCCCACCCACCCATACACCCGAGACCTGATTTGGATTGTTCTTGCACCTTTTCGGACTGTCTTCTGTCTGAGTGTGTGTGTGTGTGTGTGTATCGGTCTGGATCGTTTGTTTTCCATCCAATTTTCTGAGGTCCAATCGGGCCTGTGTTCAAGAATAAAGATGCAATTGATACAGACTGAGGAGTGCATTACCTCATTGTACTTTTCGATGCTGGTTTGCGGATCTTTGTCATTTCATTTTCCATGCAATCAGTCCTCGAGAATCGGGGGGGCCTATTAGGGGGGCTATTAGGGGGCTATACTGCTGCAGCCTGACAACCTCTGATGTGTTGACTCTACAGATGTCACCCCCTTGGACACAGACAAGATCTGTGGTTACAGTATATGTCGGCTGACTGACAGGCGGTCAGGCTGTCGCCCGAAAGTGCCAAAAGCCGAATGTCAGGCAAATTGTAAAGGGCGAAGCGATCTCCCATGTGCGTACCAGGCGCTGTGCCGTCAGATGCCATGTGCAACAATCGCATGCTGGACACTGTCTGTGGTTCGTAGACACTGTCTGCCTGTTGTACACGCGACGTTTTTTGTCATGAGAAGCGCTTTGTGCACTGTGACGCGTGTACCTCGCCTGCTGTTGTTTTTTTTCCAATTTCTCAAACAGCAGAAAACCAAGCAGAGGAAAAATCATTGCACGGAGCTGTAGTTTTTACAACACCACTTTGATATATGTAGTGCACACGTTTCGGTAAAAACAGGTTCCCTAATAGTAGAGTCCCTGAATGGCTAGCCCCACAAATTCACCGCGTAGAAATAGCCCTCACCTCACCCTGGACCACCAACCCATAGCCCAGCCAGTAGTCAGTGGGACAGACGCTGTAGTGATTTTCTGGTTTTTCTGATTCCCGTGTCCTTCGTTGAGGTGAAGGTATGTCAGAAAAATTGCATAGCAGACCAAATCTCAGTTCAGTGCATTGGTGTGGAACTGCACCACATGATAATTGTTTTGTGTGACTTCAGACCGGCACAACCCACAGCTGGTTTCTCCACTGCAGTGGGAGGTTGATGGGGTGCACAGTGCATGAATATGGCCTGACATATCATTGTAGTATGAAAATTGATCGCCCTGAGGCACTTGAGTGCAGCTTGATGTTGAATATACTCTGAAGCAATGATGCTGACAGAATGGTTGTTATATGCTGGGTGACATCCAGGCACAGACTGATGGTTTGTTGGTCAAATATGTAATTTGATGTCATGTTGAGCCCATTTCTGATATTGTGTATGTTTGAGCCCATTATCTATATGTTCTTGCTAAAGTACCCCACTCAGAATGGACCATGGCCTTAAAAGAGTGGTCCAAGGGAATGCTACAGGGAGTGTACAACAGACCTGGCGTTGCTGGACCACAATGAATTGAACTTTTGATTTTTCGACTTTTGATTTGAAAATTGACCCCAGTTGACTCCACCTGAGGACAAAGCAAGAGCACAAATGGATAAGGGTAAGAATAATCAGACGGTTAGGGCACACGTGTTTGAATACATATATAATGCAGAGGCACGTGCACAAGTGTATACACATGCAATCTCTGAGCGTCTCCAGAAAAATATGCAAACAAACAGTACACGGGTCTGCAGCACATATAGTGCCGAGACCACTTCCCCCTCCCACTGTGTGGTGCTACCCTTGGGCAAAAAGACTGCACACCCAAAATTCTCATGCAAAAAAAAATAACAAAGCAGAATTTTCTCATACATACTGGCCTAGTGTGTGTATAACCACTGAGGCACTCCCTCCTCAGCATAGGAGGGCCGGAGTCACTGCAAAAGTAGTGGCTCCGCAATGCAACTCTGCACTGGCAAAGTGTTATAGTCCCACAGTGGGACATTGAGTGGGGTGGTGGGAGATGGCCGCACCCGGCACGAGCCGACCCCGGCTGCTCCTCCTGAGGAGCACCAACCCAAGGGTGCTCATCAGGAGCACCCAGCCTGGCTCCTGAGGAGCTCCGACCCTGGCTCCTGAGGAGCCAAAGCTGCTCTGGAGCACCGCCCCTGCTCCTGAGGAGCAAGTTGGCTCCTGAGGAGCACCGACCCTGGGTCATGAAGAGCCGGAAAAAAATCGGGGTTTTTTTTATTACTTTTTGCTTACTACTTTGCACCAACCCAAGGGTGCTCATCAGGAGCACCCAGCCTGGCTCCTGAGGAGCTCCGACCTTGGCTCCTCAGGAGCCAAAGCTCCTCTGGAGCACCGCCCCTGCTCCTGAGGAGCAAGTTGGCTCCTGAGGAGCACCGACCCTGGGTCATGAAGAGCCGGAAAAAAATCGGGGTTTTTTTTATTACTTTTTGCTTACTACTTTGCATATTTTCTACAAATAGTGCCCATTGTGGGTGCAAAACTACCAACAACTTAGATGAAAGTTGCACTTTTTGAGCTTTAGAGGCTTTACTAATGTTTGCATGATTGATCTTCGGGAACACTGCCTCTGCTCCTCAGGAACAATCGTGTTTCCGAGGAAAACCGCCCCTAAGGAGCCAAAACACAAAAAATTATTCCCACCTTTTGATTAGGTTTTGTACGTTTTTTGTACATGGTGCCCATCGTGGAGCAAGGCGGATCAAAGTTGCATTTGTTTTACCTTCAGAGGTCGTTTTTGCGTGAACCACTTCGTTTGTTTGAATGATTGATCCTATCTCCACCGGCCATGTCCCACCTACCCTATTGGGAGGCCTATTAGGGGGCGATACTGCTGCAGCCTGACAACCTCCAATGCGTTGACTCTACAGATGGCGGCCTGGGACACAGACAAGATCGGTGGTCATGAAATTAATTGTACATTTTTTCGAGGCTTATGAAATGTGATGTCGAGTGTATCTCGTGTCATGGTTGACAAGAGCTACACTCTCGTGGAACAACAAAAAATCAGGTGAATGCCTCAGGCTACCTTTCAACAGCTAAAAGAAACAAGTGCCGAAGAAGTGTTTAGCAGACTCCATCTGCACTGACTGTTTGTCTTATTTCAATCACACCAAATAGAGACAGTTGTCTCTGAGGCAATGGTCACACAAGAAAGTAAAATACCTCTCACGTGGCTTGGGATGACCCTGAAGGAGAACACCTTTGACACATTTCAAAACTGCAGTCCTTGGACAACAAACAATCAAGTGTGCTGTCCGGTGTGCCTGGCAGTGGTCGAAAGTCGCAATGCAACATGTGCACGCTTTAATGCAACATTACTATCTTGCATATCCGCGTATTATACCCTGGCGTGACCACCCATTGTTTGCGGTACCATTTAGGTCCGATTTCTAAGATCTACATGGGCTTGCCATGCTAAGCAAAGCAGCCCCCTTTGTAACACGGAGCCTTGGTCAATTTGTTGCATGGGCGAGTCTAACGCACTTGGGGGATAAGTGGTATGTTGACAACACGGTGGTTTCCCATTTGTTGTAGTTCACCTCCCCCCCCATGGGGGGCTTTTAATTGGGAGGCCGGGGAATGGGGCCCCGCCCCCCTCTAAAAGCAGTCCTTATGCCATTATATACGACTCGCGCGCTGAAACGAAACATACCTCAAAAGTGTACGATGCAGCCCCTGTAAATGACCGCCTCGGAGAGCTGATTCGCGGAGTCATATTTGTTTTGATCAATTGTGGCTGTTTTGCAAAGTTAGGACCTTTACAAGGTTTTAACTTCTTTAGCAGCATCCACAAATTCCATATAAGCTAGGGATGCGATTTAAAGGTGCACTAGCAAAGTTGTGGTGCCGAACAACACTATATATAAGCCACAGGCCCCAAATGTCAAGAAATCCATTTGCCATATTATTTATTTGCTGTGCACGCGTGCATTTCGCAGTCGCCGGCATTTGCAATCTTTCATTTTGACCGTCCAAAGTGAAATCGGGCTACAGTGCACGAAATTTCGATCTAAGACCAGATGTATAAATGATTCTAAAAGCTGCGTTTTTCTGTACACTAGAAAAGCCGCCGTCATTTTGTTTTAGCACCGCTTTTCGATTGGACGGTTTTCAGCGCATGCGGCCGCCTTTCTAAGCTCAAAAATGAAAAGAGTACCCCCAAATTGACCAAAATTGCCCTTAATTTCGTCAAAATCCGATACAATAGGCCCGAGTTATGAATATGTCAATTTTATGCTATTTGCACCCTGTGTCGCTAATCTTGCCAAATGCACCCTCCCTGTCGTTGCGCTGCTAGCTTAAACACAAGGCAAAGGAGTCTTTTTGCCTTTGTTTGTCACCGCCCGGCTCCATTTCCGACATAGAAAGGTGACCCGAAAATGGCTAAAAGCATAATAAGGCTTTTCTTTTGATGGTGCCTAGCACCAGCAAAGGAAAAGCCGCACCAAGCACGAAAGACGAAGGATTCATTTAATCCTACTTTTCCACAGTCTCCACAACATATCATGTATCATTGCTTCATTGAAATTTCCACAACATGCTCATCGTTCTTTGTTATGAATACCTGATCATGCACGTGCATATTGTGCAATCTGACTTCCACGTCTGACACATACCCTTCAGAGGCGATTGCAGCCCGCACACTGCCCTTCCCAATCTCGTGGAGCCCCCCTCCGCTTGTTGTTGTTCTTTGTAACAGGGCCAGTTTCTCCTTGGTACATGCTTTGTGTGCTACCATGGTGCAGGCTCTGTAGATTTGGGTACCTCTTATCCTTCAATGTGAGAGCTATCTTGAATACCTCCCAGTGAGCAGGCTTCGTTATCTGACCGAGGTCACCAAAAAAAGAACCCCTTTTTATGCAATGTACATAGTTTTAGTTCACATTGTTGTCTTTTCAAGAGTCCATGGCTCGTTGACCCCCAATGCAAAATGCCACCGGAGTACTGCTTGCCAAACATGTGGGTGACCATGACAACCCCTAAACAATGGGCGAAACGGCTCTGCCATTTCTTTTGCACAGCGCTTATTTTGGATGTAACCCTTGGTGTACCCAGTTGTGTGCCCGGCCTGGCGCTGTGCGTCCCCCCACCAGTTGCACTCGTAACACTATGACCCCGAGTAAGAAAAAGTCACTGCCATGTCTTTCTTGGAGGGCTTGATCCAGGCCAAGCCCCCCTTAAAACCCTTTTGTTGACGCTAAGACAAACTTAAGTGTTTTTATCTCTCTTTTGTTGCCTAAAGTACACTTTCTCAAAGTAACTAGGGTTGTGACCCTAGCCCCCCATGAAGTTCACCCCTACCACTCAACTGAGCGGAGGTACCTTCCTTCATGGAGGAGATACCGAAATAAAACAGGCATTTCATGCTTTAGGCCTTGGAGGTTAAGCCTAGTGGTCTCCCACCCCAAGACCCCTATACTCAATTGTTTCGACCACTTATTGTGGTCCTACTTTGTAACTGTTTCTGAATTCAGTTGCTTGGCCAAGTCATTTTCTGTGTGGTCCTGACATCTATGCCCCACATTCCTAACCAGCACCATTTCACCCAAAAGAGTGCACATGAAGTGCCTAATGCAACCTCTGAGGCAAGAGTCAGACCAATTTTCATATAAAACCTTTTGTATTATCCATTTGTGATTGAATCTATGTGTATAAACCTGCTTTGTCTATCTGCAGCCCTTCTGTGTTACACTGGATTCCAAAACCAATCATTGATTCGATCCACATCCTGTTCTTGCTCTACTTGCTGCTTTGGTTTGGGTTTTCAACTACAAAACCTGCAGGAATACATCAAAATATCTAGGGCATAATTCAAGGACATCTTTCCGGTAGCAGAGACAGACCCTTGTGACCTTTTGAACCGACACTGAGAAGAAGTGCAGCACAAAAGCTCAACAACAAGTTCATCATGTCCACGCCAAGCGTCAGGACCTGGCCCATCAGAACTGTCCAAGTGCAAATGGGCAGCATGGCCCACCCAATGAGTGAACCACCTTACCGAGCTCCACATCATCTCAGTGGCGCATCTGGGTCCCAAGGAGATCCAGAACGCAGAAGGGCGGAAGAAAATAAAGGCCTTACCACCGAGGCCTTAGCAGCACACGGTGGAGACAGCTTCAGTCACCTCCACAGACGTGTAGCTGCCTCAGTATCCAGATCAAATTGTCCGGCTTCATCCTCTACAGCGATTGAAGGACCTGAGGAGTATGAGGAACTGAGGAAGAAGATGGATGAGTACATCCTACATGAGGAGTACTACAAATCCATCCGTGGGGAAGATGGAGAGGAGCCATGGGCTGTACATGGATCCAGACCACGTACAGACCTAGGGTCCTACGCGCACTCTCGTCCTCCGTCCACTGCATCCCTGCCAAGACGACTAAGACCTGAGTATCCAAGACCATGTTGTCCAACCCCAAGGGCTCCCGAAGTGGGGCCGACTCGAGTCGAAGAACAACATCATCCAAGGCCAACCTACGGTGCCCTGGATCATACGGCCGAGCTGTTGGCCAAACTCCTGTCTGGATCAGAAGATCCACACGTGACGGCCCTATCGGAGGCCATTAAGGCTAAACTGGGTATTGCAGAACCCTTACCCAAGCCAGAGTTGCCCTCTCTCTCTCCAGGACTGAGTACCCTGGCCGAAGATCTCAAGAGATCAAGGGTCTCAAGGCTGTTGCCTAAGCTCACCTGCCCAAGCCCCTTTCACCCCCGTGCCAGGACAGTGCCTATGGCTGATCTACAGGACGTGCCTGTCACAGAGAGTGAGAGAAGAGGGCTGTCAGCCCTGGCCCCTCTTGCCGGCGTGTCGCCTTCAGGCCTAACTCCGGGGGGTGGGAAGACGGGCAGACCAATTGCCCAGGCGAACATCCAGCTGGAACTGCCGGAGTTCGACCCCAAAAATCTGCCCGAATGGGCAGAAGAATTTGCAGAGTTCCTTTTGTTGACTGGCCAATCCCATGTGGATGTGGCCACCAAATGTTTACTGCTATAACGCTCATGCAAAAAGAAAATTTTGCAAAAACAGGTGAAACAGATTGTGAAAACCTGTTCTACCTGGGCAGAGGTACTCTTGAGGTTGGAGAAAACATTCCCAGTCTATGAGACTGACCTCAGGGTACGCACACAGATCGAGGAGCTACCTATGCTCCCGGAGTTTTCATCCGCTGCGCGAATTTCTGAGTATGTGTGCGACTTGGAGTACTTGTTTTCGAGGATGAACGTGGGCTCCTACGGAGCCACTGAGCCCCACCTGTGGCTCATGAGTAAGTAGGTAGGTAGGTAGGTGCACTCGGTCGTGGAGAGGCGCCCCATGGTTCCCCCTGGCGTCGCCCCTGTGACGAACAGGAAGAGGCTCCGCGCGTGAAGAGGGGAGGCGGCTTACATCCCGCTAGACCTGACTTTTGGCCCCCAACAAAGCGGCCCCGGGCTACACCGGGAGGGCTGATCGCCGCCAGCGTGACGTGCTTGTCTCGCCGGGAGGGTGGGCCCCCGTGCTTGCGTACGTCCCCTCCTTTGGGCGGAACCCTAGGGGTTCACCGGACTTCCTGGCGTATCCCGTTCCCAAGGCATGCATGCATGTTCTTGGTACTAGGGTTCCGAGGCGCTTAGGTGTCGCACGCTCCGCCTCGAGTCCCAAAGCAGCGCTGGCCTTAGGATGCAGCCTTACCCCCGGGCTCCGGATCTCGTTTGGCCGGGTCACCTGCATGGCACGGGCTGCCTCAGTGCCCGGGCTGTGGGCACTGGGTTTCCTACTGTTGGCTTGCGTTTGTGGTTGGGTCCGGGTTGCGTTTGGTGGTGGGTTTTGTTTACCCCTGCCTGTTGTGGCTGGGGTCTTGGGTGGGTGTGTTTGGGCTCGGTTTGTGGTGTTGTCCCTCTTTTGCCGGCTGTTTGTGCTGTTCGTGGTTGGGCTTTGGTGTCGGCCTGCTTTCGGGACCTGTGTGGTTTCGTGCGCGTTTCCCTTGCCCTCCGCCGTTTCCGGTGTGGGCGTGCGTGCCGGGCCCGGGTCTCGGCTGTGCCCCGCCCTTCTTGGCTGGGTTGTCGGGCTGTGTTGTTTGCGCTTTTTTTTTTTTTTTTTTCCGGTTGCTGGGTGTCCCCGTCCCGGGCCTTGTGGTCTCTCCCCCCGTCTCCTTTCTTTCGGGCTGGGCTGCTGGCTTTTTTTTTTTTTTTTTTTTGTCTGCTTGTTTCGGTGCTCCTTTTCCCGCTGGGCCGCTGTTCCTGGCTTGGTGTCGCCGGTTTTGGCTGGGTGGTCCCCCTGTACCTGTTTGGGGGTCCTGTCTTCGGTGCCCTCTGGGTGGGGGGTTTGGCCCCCTTCTGTGTTGTTGGCGGCGGTTTGGTGGCTGTGGGCTCTCTTCGCGCGCCCACCCCCCCCCCTTTTTTTTTTTTGGGGGGGGGGGGGGGCCGCCTGGCTGTTCCTCCCTTTGCCTTTCCTCTGCTGGCGCTTGCTCTGTGGCTGGTGTGTGGTGTGGTTGGTCCCTCGCCACTCCTGGCGGAGGTTCCTGTGTGCTACTCCCCGCCACTCCTGGCTGGGTTTCGCTGCCGGTGGTGGTGGGCGGTCCCCGCCACTCCTGGCTGGGGTCTGCCGGCGGCGGTGGTGTGTGGCGGTGGTGTGTTGGTGGGGTTGTGGCTGGTGTGTGGTGTGGTTGGTCCCTCGCCACTCCTGGCGGAGGTTCCTGTGTGCTACTCCCCGCCACTCCTGGCTGGGTTTCGCTGCCGCTGGTGGTGGGCGGTCCCCGCCACTCCTGGCTGGGGTCTGCTTGCGGCGGTGGTGTGTGGCGGTGGTGTGTTGTTGGGGTTGTGGCTGGTGTGTGGTGTGGTTGGTCCCTCGCCACTCCTGGCGGAGGTTCCTGTGTGCTACTCCCCGCCACTCCTGGCTGGGTTTCGCTGCCGGTGGTGGCGGGCGGTCCCCGCCACTCCTGGCTGGGGTCCGCTTGCGGCGGTGGTGTGTGGTGTGTGGTGTGTGGTGTGTGGTGTGTGGTGTGTGGCGGTGGTGTGTTGGTGGGGTTGTTCTGGTGTGTGGTGTGGTTGGTCCCTCGCCACTCCTGGCGGAGGTTCCTGTGTGCTACTCCCCGCCACTCCTGGCTGGGTTTCGCTGCCGCTGGTGGTGGGCGGTCCCCGCCACTCCTGGCTGAGGTCCGCTTGCGGCGGTGGTGTGTGGTGTGTGGTGTGTGGCGGTGGTGTGTTGGTGGGGTTGTGGCTGGTGTGTGGTGTGGTTGGTCCCTCGCCACTCCTGGCGGAGGTTCCTGTGTGCTACTCCCCGCCACTCCTGGCTGGGTTACGCTGCCGCTGGTGGTGGGCGGTCCCCGCCACTCCTGGCTGGGGTCCGCTGGCGGCGTCGGTGTGTGGTGTGTGGCGGTGGTGTGTTGTTGGGGTTGTGGTTGGTGTGTGGCGTGGTTGGTCCCTCGCCACTCCTGGCGGAGGTGCCTGTGTGCTACTCCCCGCCACTCCTGGCTGGGTTTCGCTGCCGGTGGTGGTGGGCGGTCCCCGCCACTCCTGGCTGGGGTCCGCTGGCGGCGGTGGTGTGTGGTGTGTGGTGTGGTGTGTGGTGTGTTGTTGGGGTTCCTCGCCACTCCTGGCGGAGGTTCCTGTGTGCTACTCCCCGCCACTCCTGGCTGGGGTCCGCTGGCGGCGGTGGTGTGCGTGCTTTGCTTGGCCGGGTCGGGCGGGCCGGCCTCCCGGGCGCGTTCTGGTGCGCCTCACCCTTTCCTTTGGCCGCTTTGTCTTTCTGCTTTGCTTGGCCCCCTCCGGGCGGGGGTTGCCCCTCTCTCTTTCGCTGCTGTTGCCGTTCCTCGTTGGTTGTTTTTCTCGGCCTCCCGCTGCCTGGCTCGCGCTTCGTTTGTGTCTCCTGCTTGGCCGTTGGCTGCTCTTTGGTGGTTGCTCCCCCGCCCCCCCCCACCTTTGTGTCTGGCGGTTTTCCTCGCTCCTGCTTGTGGCCTTTGTGTTTTTTTTTTTCTCCCTCTTCTTCTTCCTCCGTGCGCCCCCGTTGTCTCCGGCTTTCTCTGGTTTCCGGCCCCGGGTGCCCTGGGCCTCGGCGCTTGCGTTGTTTGTTTTGTTGGCCTTCCGCTTCTCGGCTCTCCGTGCGCTTGTCCCTCTTTCGTGCTTTCCGCCTGGCTGTTGGCTGCTCCCGCGTGGTTGCTGCCCCCCCCCCCCCCCCTTGTGTCGCGCGGTTTTCGTTCCTGCCGCTCGGTGCTGTGTGCCGTGTTGTGCTGTGCGTGCCTGGGTGCGGTGCTGCGCCGCGCTGCTGCGTGTTGTGTCGCCCGGTGTTGTGCTGTCGTGTGCTGTGTTGCGCTCGCTTGGTGCCGCTGCTTGTTGCGCCGTGCCCTCTGGCGCTGCCCGTCGCCCTGGGGCCCTGTGCTCTGCGGCGCTGTGTTTTGCGGTGTTCCCCCGCGCTGTGTGCTCTGTGCTGTGTGTGTTTTGTCGTGGCCTGGTGGTGCGTGCTGTTGTTCGCCGCTCTGCCCTGTGCTGTGTGTGTCTCGGGGTGCTGTGGTGTGCGTTCCCTGTGCTCTCCGTTCTGTGCGGTGCTGTGCTTCGCTGTGCTGGTGCGCTCGCGTTGTGCTGTTCGTGTGGTGCGTGCTGTTGCTGGCGCCTGGTGCTGTGGTGCGCTGCTGTGTGTTGTGCTGTTTCCTGTGGTGTGCACAGGTGCGGTGCTGGGTCTGGTGGCCCGTGGTTGTCTGCTGGTGGCGTGTTTCGGTGTCGGTGTCCCTGTCTGGCCGCGTGGTCTGCTTCCCTGTGGTTGGTGTGGTTTGCTGTGGTGCCCTGCTTTCCTGTGTTGTGTTTTGTGGTGCTGTGCTGTCGCGTGGTGCTGTGCTGTTGTGCTCTGCTGTCGTGTTGCGGTGCTGTTGGGGCTTGCTTTGCCCTCCTGTGGGCCGTCGTGCTGTGCTGTGTTGTGCTGTTGGTTGGCTGTGCTGTTTTTGGCCCGGTGGTGGTGTCTGGTGCTGTGGTGCTCTTTTCCTCGTGCTGTGCGTTCCCTGTCTTCTCCGCTCTGTGCGCTGCGGTGCCTTGTTGTGCTGGCTGTGGTGCCCTGCTTCCCTGTGTCGTGTGCTGTGGCGCTGTGCTGTCGTCCGGTGCTGTGCTGTCGTGCTCTGCTGTCGTTTTGCGGTGCTGTTTGTGTTTGCTTTGCCCTCCTGCGGCCTGTCGTGCGGCGCCCGTGTGGTCTGCGCTGTTGTTGGTGCCTCGTGCTGTGGCGTGTCCCTGTGCGTTGTGGTGTCTCCCTGGGCGTTCTGCGGTGTGGTGGTGTTGCTCTGGTGTGTCGTGGTGTCTTGCTGTGCTGTGCGTTGTCCTGTGGTGTCCTGCGCTCTGTGCCGTGTCCTGCGGTGCCGTGCTGTCCTGCGGTGCTGTGCTGGTTGGCTGTGCTGTGCGGTTGTCTGCGCTGCTGGTGTTTGTTTTGTCCTCTTTTCTTTTGCTAAAAACCCCTGCCGTTTTTCCGTGCCTTTCAAAACTCTTTTTTTTTTTTTTTTTTTGAAAATAAAATAAAATTATACACGACCCAACACACTCGCGTGCAGCAAGACCATGTTCGCTGCTGTGCCTTACGTGTTGCCCGTCGTTCTTGATGTTCCCGGTCTCGTTCTTGTGCGTGGCGCTGTGGAGCGTGTTGGTGTCCATTGCCAAGGGTTTACCGCGTTCCCCCAGGGCCGCCGCCTGAGCTGCAGGGCAAGGGGAGTGATGGGCACGAGGGTGGGGAGGCTCATGAGTAAGATTCCCCAGCGTCCCTGGGATGATTGCCGCTCCACCTCTGAGAGGAAGAGCAGGACCCACTCGTACGATGAACTGGTGGATCTCTTGATTGAGCTAGCTCTTGAGAGAGAGAATGACTCCCACAGGGAGAAATTCCTCAAGAAGCATTTGGGACGAGGTGGTACCCCTAACCCCGAACGTGGCGAAGGGAAAGGGCATAAAAATCCCACTAACACCAACCAGGGAGGTGGTAAAGGGAGGGGCAACCTACGTGCCATGAACGAGGTTAAACCTGATGCAGGTGAACCCCCCCTGTTCTACTGCCGACCTGTCAATGACAAGGGGGGACCTTGTCATGCCTCTGACTGCGATCTCCGCAGTGGCTGTATGCTGCAGATGAAACGTCAGCAGCGTACCAAAGATGGGAAAACTCTGACCCATCAGGACCATTTCAGGTGTACCATCACCTGTGGTTACTGTGGCAAACGTCGTCACTACGAGGACGAATGCCACATCAAGAAACGCGAGAATGACAAACTCAAGCGTCAGGAGGCGGAGCGCCAGAAGACCCAGACTCCCGCCAGAAATCCCCCGAACGGGGATAAAGGTGGTAAAGGAGGTGGCAAGGGGGGTGGCAAAACTGGACCCCCTAACCCCCAAAGGCGCTCATCAGCGCCCGTTGCCACACCCACTCCTGCTGCTACACCCGCTCTTGCCGCAGGTGACCCCAAGAAACGCCCCCAAGGGGATAACTCTACCCCTGAGGGGAATAATTCCAAGACGAGGCGCTTGGCCTGGATGGCCAAGTCCCTCATGGCTGCAAGGGTGGATGTGAAGTTCCCTGATGAGGAATAGGGGGGCGGCTCCGAAGAGGAGGACTTGGTTTTCTGGATCCTCGTGAAAATCGGGGATCAGGTTTTTCGAGCGATGCTTGATACCGGTGCAACACTTTCCATAGTGGCCCGGCGCCTGCTTAAAAATTTCAGGAAAACTAAGACCCTGGTGTAAGAGCAGTTGTCACAGTTGCCCCGCATTGCATCGCAGGACAGGACCGTTAGCCCCCCGTGACAACCACTCCCTGGCCGAAGGCCATTGCTTTTTTTTACAGACTACTGCTTACTGAGCACTGCACTGACCCTGTCTGTGCCCTGCAGACCCATGCCTATGGTTTCCAGCGTGAGCCAGGTGGCCGCTTATCATGATTGCAGCCACCCAGCGAGTGTGTGCCTTGTTGACCATGTGTTGCATGGGTACTGCCCTAATGTAATGACCTTGGAGAGCCAACGAAGAACGGTGGCTTACTACACCAGGGGGGAATGACAAGCAAGGTGTTATGAGGCAAGGTGTGTCTTCCCTCCTTGGGGACAAGCGAGCCCACAGTTAGGACCCCCGACTGGTCCAGACCCATGGGGTTCTACCCTTCCTTACAGGGTTTACCATACCCCTAAGTGTGCTACGTATGTCTGTATGTGTCTCACTTCTCTCCCCAGCGTGGCTCCCGGAGACCGGGCTTCGCTGACGTCGGACCGAAGGTCCTAATCAGGTACTATTACCACTCCTATGGCGCCCAATTTCTGTGCTGGCGCCTATCCTTGGGGTAAGACGGCAAAAGCCCTACCTACCAGAGGGGAGGGGTGGCCAAGTGTGCTAAGGGCATACAAAACGCCCATTTTTGCTACAGGCCAAAAGCTAACGCACTCCCCTGCCCACGAGGAAAAGCACGCGGGACAGGAGACACCACTACACTACACTCACTAACGCCAGCACCGGCCTTCGAAGGCAGGGTGAGCACTCATCACTTGCGCTCACCTCCTGCCAAGCCTGCTGACCCTAACCCCTACACACGCTACTGGGTGCTGCTGTCGAAGATCACTCAGGCCCTATTGGCCCTCCTGTGAAGAAGACAAGAGAACACAGCGCTCCTAAGCAGCTGTGGCCTAACAGGAGACGCCACAACGCATTTCCCCTGCTAGGGCTTGGAGCGAAGGGGTGCTCTCGTTGCGTGCACAGCGCAGATGTCGTTGAAGTCGAACTGCCCTCGCCAGTACTGGCTGAGGCACAGTGATTTGATTTGTGATCAGCACCCCTGTTTTGCTGCGGCAGAAAAATGGATAGCCGCCGAAGGCAGCTGCTGCGTGCACCAATCACCCTTAACCTCTCCCACCTGTACAACAGAGGCAAATGAAGGGGTGTTTGCGGCGGAGGAACCAAGCCACACTCCAGGTATTATACCCTTCTCAGTGTGACCTATAATACACTGTCCGCAAACACGCTGACGGATCAGCTCCCCTGTCAAGCAAGCAAGCTTTAAGAGACTCCTCAGGTTCTCTTAAAGAACGTACCGAGGAGGCTCTGGGTAACCTAAACAAGGTTTACCGTGCGCAATTCGCGTGGCCTACCCTTTAATGCATCATGTGCACGCAGGGAAGGGAGGCGAAACCAATTCCACTATGACTCAACCAGGAGGTGAGCTCCTCCTGGGCTAACCTACCTTACTCACCATGCATCGTGTGAATGCCGAATGAAGCGAACACAAAACAAGCCTAAGCGTTTTAAGCAACCCTACTTTAACGCCACGGCCACACACACGACAAACGCTTTCTTTACTTACCTGTGAAGAAGAAAACAAGGGTGAATTTGGGGTACAGGTAAAGCGTCACAGCGTGTGAATGCCTCGATTAGGCACATGCATCGCGAGCACACCGCATATTCTAACCCTACGTGCGCGCTGCGCGCTCTATTTGCATCGCATACCTTTCATTTCTGTTTTGACCTGTGCAGAGCACGAGGAGGAACACCCGAACCCCCAACGAACACAGCGTTGACAACCCTAACGTTTTGACGAAACAACCAACACGAACGCAATGCATGCGTGTGAGATGACACTGACATACCTGAGAGGTGGGTTGTTGACCTGCTTTGTGGTGTCGGTTGAATTTGAATACTTTTCTCTGAAGTTTATAAAAATTCTGATGCAACCGTGCAAAAATTTCCTTTAAAACTCTAAAAACTACGGCTCATACCATCTTTTACAAAAGCCGTTTACGCTTGCGCAACCCTTTTCTTGGAGTCCGCTTCCTTTGCGTTTGTCTGCGACTTTGAGTTATGTGTAAAAATGACGATTTCCCGGCTGGTTTCGTCGATTTTTAACGATTTCACTTGCTAAATCGCAACCCCTTCCGCTAAACCGCAGGAATCACTCCCTGCTGGTTACATTTTCTATTTTTTCCAGCTCCTGGAAGTAAGAAAAAGTGCTTTTCCATTGCTTTGAGGCATACTCTAGTTGTATTAGAGATGCACTGAGCATCCATGCATTTTAATCTTAGTATTGGTCCAACCAAAACTGGTGATAACACATTTTGACCTATGGAACCAAACACCCAATCAGGATATGGAGTGGACCCCTTAATCCCCTTTCAATGTGAAGTAAAACATCTTTTCCTGAGTTGACTGAGCACTGACATACCTAAAGTAGAGCCTATGAATTTATCTATGTTTTTCCATGAATTTTTAGCTATCCTAGTGGTATGCACCCTAGGGGGCTGGGCACCTCTTTTTGAGAGGTCCTGGGTTCAATTCCTGGTCAGCCTAGCTAAGTAGGAAGATCCCATGTGACATGGCAGTGACCTCATCGCCACATACCATGCCACCTCAGCACATATGGGACCCAAAACAAAGAGTGCACATCTCCTAAGATGGCACTATGGAGAGAGAGTGATCCTGAGGCAGTTTTCTAACTCTTTTCCTAAAACATTTCAGCTATCTTTGTGAATATGCATTCATTTGTGACCTGAGCTGTAGTTTCTGTGAATATCCAATCATCTTTCACTGTTTACACTGCAGCCCTTCATGCTTTGATCCTGAATTACCTTCTCCTTGCATACTATTGGCTTGGGCTATCCTGGATTGAGTTGGCTTTACTGTATTTCAATAAACAAAAGCTTTTCATCATCCAAAACCAGCAGCAGGACACCCTACAGCAACAACAAGCAGCAGGAGAAGCAAAAACACAGTGCTGAAAACACTATAAACTTTTCTGGTAGCAGAGGCAGCCTGTCTCTGTGCACCGGCAGCGACCCCGCGCCGTACAACCAGTGCTCCGAGCAGGCAAACATAAGCAGAAGGGCGGATTAAGATGGACCCAGGAAGAGTGGACGCCGATGTGAACACAGCGGCAGCGCCTGAGGCACCAGCAAGGCCGGCGCCTGACGCTGTACCTTCGGTGGAGCCCTTACATGGGCCAGTGGATACGGCGGAGGATTCCCTGGATGGCCTCCAGACGGCCTTCGGGGCCCTGTCGGTGGATGAAGTGGTCTCTCAGCCTCAGCCTGCGAAGAGGAAGAGAGAGAACGAGAGCGAGAAGGATGCTGGAGGAGAAGCAGACGAAGGAGAGGAACAAGGGCAAGACCTGACGAGTATTCCTACCTTCGAAGGCGCACCAAGCGCTTCTGGCCTCCCTGCATCACCCTCTCCCATAACCACCACACTCCCAGCCGCCACAACATCCACTTCCACAACCAACCCGCCTACGGCAGAGGGCACAGGCTTTACTGGCATGCCTCACTACCCCGCCTATGGCATGGGCCCACCTACCACTGCGCTCCTTGAGGCAACTACTGCCAGTGAGCCGCTGGCTTCCAGCTCTGCGCCGCGATGGTATGCGGCTGACCATCCCCATCCACTCCACGCCACTGGAACCTACATGGAAGTTCCTGGGTATGCTCCTGGGTATGCACCTGGGTATGCACCCTTGAGTGGGTTGAGGAAAGGACCAGAGTCTCTGGGAGGCAGGAGTAGAGGATCGGGAAGATCCTCCAACAGGTCCCTGACGCGGTCGGAGATCAACGAGGTGCTCCGAGGAGCCACTTCGCAAATTGTGAGCGACCTCACGCAAGAGATCAGGGAGAAACTGCAGCCCCTGATGATCCCGTCCCATGCGTCACCTACGACGATGGGAATGTCACCCCACCGAGTACAGGCTAACCACCTGGCGGCAGGGCTGACAAATACCCTGGGGAGCCTGAGGAGCCGACCGATGCCGACTCCTGCAGCAGTACCGAGAAGTCCATTCGTCCCAAGAACGGCCCAGCCGCCCTACAGCCATGTGACGAACTCGACGAGGCCCGAGCTGGACCAGCTGGGGCTGACAGCCCTAAGGGCAATGGTGGACGTGGAGCCTTATGGCTCCAGTGATCTTGGCAGAGACCCCTCCGACGACGAGCCGCCGTCGATGGACTCTTCTTCGCCCTCAGACGACGAGGACCCTGAGGACCCCGAGGACCCCAAGGGTAAGAAGAAGAAGAAGAAGAAGAAGAAGAAGAAGAAGACCCGACGCCCTGAAGGACGCCGAGCTCAGGAGGCGAAGGCTATTGCCACCTCCAAGATAGTGGTGAACCTGCCTGAGTTCACAGGCAAGGACCTCAGCGAGTTCGCTGAGAACTTTGGCCGGTTCCTACGACTGACCGGCCAAACCCACGCGAGTGGGCGAGTGAAGTGCGATCTGCTCCTGCAGTGCTGCAAGACCAAGTACCTGGAGAAGCAGGTCAGGCAGATCGTCACTAACTCCGCCACCTTTGCCGACGTGTTGGTTGCCCTGGAGAGGCAGTACCCAACCTACGAGACCGACCTCTCCATCAGGGCCGAGATCCAGAACCTGCCCGTGCTGCCCAACAACCCCAAACCTGGCAGGGTCTCCGAGCTGTTGGCTGATCTGGATCACTGGGCTGGACGACTGACGCCCGGTTCCTACAGCAGCGACGACCTGCTGTTTTGGTTGTGCTCCAAGCTCCCCCGAGAGCTATGGGACGAGTGCCGTCTGACGGCTGAGCGCAAGGCTAGATCCCTCCGCTACGAGGATCTATGCGTGCTGCTCCTGGAGATGGCGCTGGAGAAGGAGAGCGACCAGCACCTGAACCACTACCGTCCTGGTGGTGGAGGTTCTGGAGGCAAAGGGTACCAAGGGTCCCGACCTGGGCAGGGGACTACCCCCAAACACGCCCACGCCCGCCTAATGGAGAACGTGAAGGAGCCATTCTGGTGTGATGCCAGAGACGAGCAGGGCCACCTGCAGCACGCCTCTGACTGCGAGCAGCGAGACTGCTTCGTCGTCCAGGGGAAGCAGCAGGAGAAGATCACCGGCGCCAAAGTGAAGCTGCCGGATCATTACCGCTGCACCATCACGTGTGCATTCTGCGGTAAGCGGAAGCACTACGAGGACGAGTGCTACCATAAGCAACGCCTATCGGCGAAGCTTAAGGGGGAAGATCCTGGCAAAAGCTCAGGCAAAGGTGGAGGCAAGGCCAAAGGCAACCACTCCGGCAAGGGCAAGTCGAAAGGACGTGGTCAAGGTGGTCAAGACAAGGGTCAAGGCGGACGAGGAGGAGGCGCTAACCGCCAGAACGACAACAAGAACAAGGACAAGTACGGAGGTAACCCCAACCCTAATCCAGGGGGGAACTCCGAGCCCTCTGGAGGGCAGTCTGGACCTACCACACGCTCACAGACGCAGGCCCAGCAAGAACAAGGAGCCAAGCGTGAGCATGAAGGTGGTGATGACGGCAACGCCAAGAAGAGAAGCCGTTTCATGAGGATGGCCCGCAAATTGCGGAACAAGGGGTTCGAGGTGACCTGTCCCGCGGAGTTCTGACGGGGACGCTCTGGTGGCACCCAAGACCTGGTGTTTTGGGTACGTATCCGACTAGGGGGACGTGAAGACCTGGGGGTACTGGATAATGGCGCCACAATATCTATAGTGGCCAAGAAAACTTTACCTTGTGGGAGCCTGAAGAACACCATGACCACCGCCGCTATACGCATGGGGGATGGACATGTGGTGCACAGCTGCGGGGACTGTGAAGTGGAGGTACCTATGGGCTCTCGAACTATCGCCCATCGGTTCTATGTGATGGACACTGAGGCCTTCGACTTTGTACTGGGTACTGACTTCTTCGTGCAGCACTCCCAGATACAATCCCTGACGCTGCAAGCGCCCTACCTCCTGTACGTGGACCACGGCAGTGGCAGAGAGTCTGTGCCACTGGAGCAGTCGGAACATACCTCGAGTTACCTGAGACTATCGAAGGAGGAGCCCTCGAACATGATGGCGGCCTCCAAAACTGAGGACTATCAACTATTGGGGGAAGTCCTAGACCAGGTCTGAAGGAGTTGGGTTACTCTCGAGAAGACCTAAGTGTGGAGCTGTTCGCCAGCGACAAGCAGCATGTACTGGACCTATACTGCAGCAAGGGGAAGAACTGCAGCTACAAATTTTACTGGCCCTCTTTCGGGATGGCCTACGGGAACCCCAGATTCAGTGAACTGGGGAAGGTGCTGACCAAGGTGGCCTTGGAACGTTCCCGTATGGTCCTGTGTTCCCCCGTTTGGGGAGCCCATGGGGGCAACGAGTACTGGCGAACCCTCCTTGACAAGCTGACTATCAGCTCGGTGCGATTACCTGATGAGGCCATCTACGTGCCTCTGGGACGCAAGACGCCCATTGGGAAGCCCGGATGGGGGAGTATGCTCAGCGTGGTGGACGGAAGTCTTACCACCATCCCCTGGGAAGACCTGGACCCTGCTCTGGTCCAGGCTATACAACGAGAAAGCGATGGACTCGCCTTGGGTGACTTGAAGGATCGCCTACGACCTCAAGATGCTGTTGAAACTACACCCGGAGGAGATGAGTACGTCGTGACTGACACCAACGCCCCCAACTCTCCCTGTCATGTACCTGTTCCTGATGGAGTCTCTGAGTGTGGTCAATCTGAGCTACCTAGCTCTATCCACTCAGACGACGAGACTGAGCACGACGCCTTCTTCGTGCAGACCGCGGTGGAGGAAGTGGAGAACGCCGAGTACGTCGCCCCACTAAAACCCCTACTCTCCATGAGGGTGGAAGACCCCGTGGATGAAGAGCTGGACCCTAGATCCAGGCTCAGGGAGTATGTGGATTCCAAGAGGAAGTTGGTGGCGAAAAAGCTATGCTACGCGAAGCCTACCCGCAGCTCATGGCCACTGAAGCAAGGACGTATGGGAGACCTATCCCAACTGAAGGAGGACCTCGAACAGAAGATCACCACCTGGCAAAGGGAGGTAGATCTCAAGCTCATGAAGAGCGTATGGGGTGCCCATGTGAGGACCCCAGAGGAGGACGACCTCTCGGAGGAATGTGTATGTGAACCCCCTCGAGCGTGCCTATGTTGCCATCGTCCACCGGAGATGGTTGAGCAAGACCTTCTGTATGCCTATCAAGGGCTGCAGGATGCTACCGCGGGCGAAGAGTCGGTGGAGGACCACCTCCCGACGTCTATTCAAGGGGCAAGCAACTTACACTCCTACGAGGACATGGAGGACAAGATCAAGGTATTGGACCCGCGGGTACAGAAGCTGATAAGGACCTATCTGGAGGTGTTCGGAGAACTACCCCCTCCAGCCTCATGCGACAAGCTGGTACAGATGGACCTGAAGCTGAAACCCGAGTTCGTGGGTCACAAGATCCGGAGGAGACCCTATCCAGCTCCTAAAGAGCAGGCCGACGAGATTGAGCGACAGATACAAGAATGTATCGACGCTGGCCTAGTCCTGGAGTACAAGGACGGGGACTACCCCCTACACTGCAGCCCCTGTTTCCTGGTGGCTAAACCTGGGTCTACAGCCAAACGGCTGGTAGTGGACTATGGAGAGCTGAACAAGAAGACGCTGAACCACTCAGGGTCCATTCCCAATATGGAGTCTACCCTGGAGAAGATAGCCTCCTGTCGCTACAAGACCAAGATGGACAAGCGAAGTGGATTCTGGCAAGTGGACCTGACGCCCAACGCGCAGGAACTACTGGCCTTCATCACCCCTCAGGGGAGGGTATTCAAGTGGAAGGTCATGCCATTTGGCGTGGCTAATGCACCCGCTCTGTTTCAAGAGCTGATGAACAAGATCTTGTCCATCCTACGAAGAAGACCTAAGGTGCAGGAGCTCATATCCCGTGGTGCCCAGATGGAGGCTCACATCGACGATGTATGCCTTGGGACCAATACCCAGGAGGATCACCTAATCCTCTTGGGTGAGTTCTTTGCGGTCTGCCAGGAGAACCACACACGACTCAAGCTGGAGAAGTGTGAGTTCATGCAGGAGACCATGCAGTACTTGGGGTTTGACGTTGGCTATGGGTGGTGGACCCCAGCGGCCTCTAAGGCCAAACCCCTGATGGATGCCAAGGTACGACACGAAGACCCCAAGAAAGGACTTCATGATGTACGCAGTTTCATTGGGGCGTGCAACTTCTATCGCCGCCACATCAAGAACTTCACCTATACCAGCGCCGTTCTGACGGACTTGATCAAGAAGAGTACTACTTGGCGCTGGGGCCCACAAGAGCAACAAGCGTTTGACGAGCTCAAAGACAAGGTAGCCAACGCTAAGTGCTTGGGCGTGCCTAGGGCACAAGGGGAGATTATCCTGGTGACCGACACCAGCAATGTGGGCGGTGGTGGAACGTTGTTCCAATGGCAAGCACTAGAGAAGGAGGAGTTCGACTCGGCCATTTCCCAATGGGGGACAGAAGGTCTCAACCGAGACGGAACCCTCAAGCACAGCTACCCTGACGACAAGTGGGTCCTAGTACCTCTGGGCCACTGGAACTGGAAGTGGAACCAGGCCAGGGGGATCTACTCCACCTATGAGCAGGAACTGCTCGCGGGTATGCTGGTGCTATCCTCTCAAGCACGACTGTTGGGGAGTAACCCTGTGGTCTGGCTATGCGACCAAGAACCGGTCCGCAGTTTCCAGAAGGGTCCCCCACCTGAGAAGGCCAAGCTACGTCGCTGGTGGACCTACCTCAGTCAACTACAGCTGACGGTACACCATATCCAGGGAGTGAAGAACGAGTGCGCCGACTACATCAGCCGCAACAACTTCGACGCCCTGATTGGTGCCCGGTCTGAAGCGCTGGCTAAGGAGGCGTTCAGCCGTATGGACGTACATCTGGACCTGAACATGACCATGATACGCCCCCTGGATGGACTCCAACAATCGGAGTACCTACAGGAGTTTGGGGATATCTACCGGCGCCTGGAGAAACGCCTTGAACCCCTCCTGGTCAACCAAGACCAGTGGAAGCGGGACAAGAGCTACCTCTGGCACGAGGACCGCATCGTGGTACCTAGTGACCGAGTCCCAGCGCTGCTGAAGTGGACCCATGAGTCCAGTGGTCATGTGGGTGCTGACCGTACCCTGAGGCTGTTCAAGCAGTGGTTCCACACTACGTGGACTGACGACCAACTGCGGAAGACACTCCAGCCTATCGTGGACAAGTGCCCGTGCAGGTCCTGTAAACCAGGGGATATCAGGGACAGAGGTCTCTACTCGACCCTGCCCATCCCTCACTGTGCTAACAGTGTTCTATACGTGGACTACACGGAGATGCCGAAGTTCGGGGGCTATGACTTCGCCCTCGTGGTAACCTGTGGGTTGACCAGGTTTACCAGGGTATTCCCATGTACCAAGCACATTACCGGAGAGGAGACTATCAAGATACTCCTGGAGGAGTGGTTTTGTGTCTATGGGGCGCCCAAGGAGATCAACTCCGATGAGGACGTACGAGTACGCTCAGATACTGGCTGGTACAAGAGGGTCCTGAGATCCCTCAATGTCCAGGTGTCTACGGGGATTCCCTACTCTCACACGAGCAACCCCCTATGTGAGCGACAGATTCGTGTCCTGAAGGAGAACGTCAGGATATGGTGCAAAACTGAACGCACCAGAGACTGGGTGAGACTACTCCCCGTCATATCCTTGATGATGAACTCCCAAGAGAGTTCAGCTACTGGCTACTCGCCACATGAGCTATTCATGGGGCGCCGGGCGTGGTTCCTACATGCCCCCTATCCAGAGGACACCCATTCTTCTGTGGGTGAATGGGTCCAAGAGCAACAAGCGAAGGTGGACAAGGCCAAGGCTATGCTCCAGAGAGTGAGGGAGCGTCAGTGGAACAAGAAGAACAAGCACCGTGTACCGGCCACCTACCAAGAGGGGGACTGTGCAATAAGACCTTTCGTAAATGATCCTATTCTTCTTGAAATCTTAAAAAAATCAAGGAAAAGAAAACCCAAAGGATAATTGAATGATACAAACCCAAAAATCAAATGTAAACTCCAATGCTTTTCCCAAAAGACAACCGCCCTCAAGTCACCCAACACCAAGATGCAAGGCAACAAAACAAACAACACTAAACTGTGTATGAACCTGAAGTGAGGGTCTCCGTGAGGCTGCTTCACTTATTGAATCTCCATATTATTGAATCTCCATGTTATGTAATTTGATTCCCAAATATTCAATCCGCAAGACCCTGAGAGAGGGCGAGAAAGAAGCATGCCAAAAGAAGATGCAAAATGATGTATGCATATGTGCATGTTCGAAACCAAACATGTGTGCATGAATGCACGGACGAGTGACATTTACCGACGAATGAACCATTGACTCTCTCTTCTTTCTATAATACCACACCACACATATGTTCTCCCTACTTTAATTATGTTCACATAATCGCAACAAGGACATGCAAATAAAATGGTGTGTACATTCCAAGTATGTACATATATGTGGCGAAGGCAAACAAAAGAATCAATAGCAATTGGGCAAAGTGGCGACATTCAATGAGCAATATCCATAAATCCATAGAGACAAGGCAATGAGGACACATGTGATATGAGATGCAAAAAGGAAAGTCGAAAATTGTAAAAACGACTCACTAAATCAGAGTGGACCCCTGTACGAGTGAAACACATGTAGCCAGGGAGTCGCTCGCATCGTCCAATATCACATGCAGTGAAACTATATTAATGCACGGCGCTGACTACGAAGCAAAGACATGTTGCAGTGCAACAACCAATTTTCCTCCACCCGTAGTGCGCCTATCTATGCTTTCGCATGACAGATCTAACACTATTAGCACTACGGTGGTACTCTGTTGGCTGGCCTGCATTACAGCGCGACCCAACAGACAGCGCACGCACAGCCAGCTTGATAATCCCTCCTGTAAGATGTCACAATATCACCACAGACAAACCTGTTCTGCACTGTCCTGTGTATTATTGTGTACAGAGATTCGACATATGTACAGGCCTCACTAACAGGTCTGGTGTGCCTAAGGCCACATCCCTCCTGTGTTTACCCTTGGTCTGTCGTCGCTCTGTGGTCCTATTACACTCCCCTCCCAAGCTTGATGCCACCTGAAAGGGCGTCAGGCTGACAAAAGAATTAATGGACCACAGAGCGGATCATCAGTAGTAGACTGATAGATCTGCTCACCATGCTGGCCAAAAACCATCAGGCTGTACCTGTAAAATACCTACTTACTACTGTAAAACATTGTAAAAAAATGTAGCATGGGTAAGACGTACCCAGATCACAATGAGCATTTGTAACAGACCAGTCTGGTATCACAGTGGAGATGAGAAGTGCTGCCAAAGGTCACCACTGGCATCCCAACGGCTTACACACTGAGATAATACATATGCAATGCAGTACTTACCTGCAGCAATGAGCGGAACTGCGCGACATCCACAGATGCAGTTCACAGCCTTGACAAATTGCTACCCACCTGAGATGGAGGGAGAAAAAAATAGGAACGCACAAATCACGGCAGGTGGGGGGGGGGGTCTGCTGACACTGACAGCTGTGCTCCCTGTGCCCCCTGCAACGGCGTAGGAGAGAGTGTATGCTGAACACACTGTACCCAATGTGCGTCAGCTACGGGGAAAAGGCAAATGCCACAAGGCGAGAAATCTCAGCAGACCTCAACCCATTAACCTGGTCCAACCGTAGCCTATCCAGAAGCTTATGGCGCTTATTGTAATCCATCCAATCCTCATTGATGTCGTGGAGGAATGCCCTGGCATCCTGCCACTCAGGCTCCTCATATCCCTGATACTTCACAAGCCATTTGGTTCCCCTGTTCTTCCCCCGGCCCTTAGGCTTGTGATCCAGGATCTCCTCTACAATATACCGGTCAGACTCAACCATCTCCTCCGCATCCGTGTAAAAATGCAGCGGTGGCTGATTACCACTGATGGGTGCCTGGTAAGGCTTAAGTCTGACACTCTCCAAAATTTGTTCCCCTTTGTGTGTATATACCCTGTATCTGCCTGTACCCACGCGCTCCAACACCTCAGCCGGACCCGTCTAAATCCGATCCAACTTGGTAGTGTTGCTGTTGTTCTTCAAATCTTTATGGATACGCACCCAAACCCGATCCCCCGGACTGAACACCTGCAAAGGGTGTTTTTGTAAAAACTTCTGTGTCTGCCGCTTGTGGATCTGACACAACTTTTTCTGGACCTGGCGTCGCTCAGAAATGAGTCTATTGAAGAAGGATGCAGCGTCCTCACTGCCATCCTCGGGGATAATGGGGGGACAATCCCCAAAACCCATGGGGTCCCTCCCAAAGACAAGTCTATGGGGGGAATAACCCGAAACAGCCCCTGGCAAATCATTGAGGGCCCACGTGGCCAATGGGAGCAAATGAAACCAGTCTTTAGAAATTTTTTGCTCCATGATATGACGCAGGGACTGAATAATAGACTGCACTGCTCGCTCCGCCCTCCCATTGGCTTTGGGGTTGTAAACAGTGGACTTATGGTCCTCAACCCCTGACAGGTTCATCAAGGTATCAAAAAAACTGGCCTTGAGAATACTGTCATGCCCGGAAAAAATTTCATGAGGGAGTCCCATAAAGGAGACTACCCTCTCCAAAAAAAGCGATGCCAATGCCTCACTGCTAAGAGTATTGCTGCAGGGCACAGCAATAATGTAACCCTTCAATCTACATACAACCGCCATGATACTATTGTACAGCTGATGTCCAACTTTCAGTTCTGGAACCGAAACAAAATCAATAGAAATGGACGAGAAAGGAAACTGTGGAATGGGGAAAAACTCCAGAGTATCCGGTTGCGCACCCCGTCGTGGCTTGGTGGCCTGACATACATTACACTGTGTAGCAACCTGCGAAACCGCCTTTAAAAATTCAGCCCGCTTCATTCGCGCTGAAAATTTTCTAGCGAAAAGCTGACGGAGTTTGTCAGTGCCAGGGTGAGAATAAGAGTGCAGGCCATTCAGGACCTGCTTCACTATGGCGACAGGAACACAAATCTTACCCTTACTGCGCACCTTGCCATTACTGAAGAAATATTTGCCAACAGCCCTATCCTTGACAAGCTGCGGCCAAATGTCCTGAAATTCTGGATCTGTCTTGTAAAATTCAGACCAGTCCTGCTGTAAAATACTGATGGCTGGCGGAACCTTAACAGACTCTAACCCAGAAACGGCGTACTGCGCTGCCCCTGGCATGTGCCACGACAGATCATTCAAAGCAGAAACATATTCAAGAGGAGGGGGGGAAGAAGCAGAGCATACATGAGAAAGGGAGCGAGACACAAGTTGTTCGAACTCAGTGTGCAATTGAATCGAATCAACATCTGCAAGAGAGGACACAAAACATTCAGGTGCGAAAGGGAAAAATTGAGCAGACACAGATGCAAGTGCAGCAGGATCCAGAAATTCCCCTGGGTATTCACGCTGCAAAAAATCCCGCGTTCTGGCCTGTTCCCCTTGTTCATCCCGATCCCAACCCTCAGCATCCAGGGTTGAACCATGGAAGGTGGTATCCTGAAAATCCCCTGCAGGATACGCCCACCTGGACAGGGTATCCCCCACCTCATTCTGTTCCCCCGGCAAGTACTCAATGTGCAGATTAAATCTGCTCAAAAATTCATGCCATCGCCGCCGCCTCCCCAACAAGCCTGAAATGGTACAAAGGTCTTCTTTGTACCATTGCAGGATGCTGCTGTGGTCTGTGCGCACTGTAACTTCCTGACCCCCAATCCAGGCTTGAAATTTCAGGAGAGCACATACCAAAGCATATGTCTCCTTTTCACGCACATTCCACCCCATCTGCCCCCGCCCAGAAAGAGCTGTTTTCTCAAACTCAGGGCTGTTTTTCTCAGGATAATCATAGTCTTGTTTACCACTGCTGCCCTGCAGTTTCCTGGAAAAAAACGCGACAGGGTGCCATCCCCCATCAGTACCCTGTTGCTCCAGTACCCCTCCGACGGCATAATCACAAGCATCAGTTGTGATTTTCCATTTGCCGTTGGGGGTGGGCAAATACAGGTCAACTGCACTCCTGAGCCCCTCCTTGATGGCATTGAAGCCACGTATCATGGGCTCAGTCCAGTGGATTCGGGCCTCAGCCGCACTCAACTTGACCCGTTTCCTTTTTTTCGCTGGCATGCCATCTTTGGTGATGGATGGACCTGTCTGCTGTTCATACAGATACTTACCCTTAAGGGCATCCATCAGCGGGGCGGCGTGTGTTACATATTTGGGTATGTATATACTATACCAATTAGCCAACCCCAGGAAACCCTTAAGCGCCTTCGGCGTTTTTATGGTATTATGATCCCAATTACGTATGGCCTCTGTCTTAGCAGGAGATGGGCATCTCCTCCCTTCCCTGAGTATATGCCCACAATACTGTACCTGTAACTGAAACAGATGACATTTCTCTGGCTTCACATAAAGTTTGGCCTTAGCCAAATTTGTAAACAAATGATGCAAAGCCTCATAATGATCCTGAAGGTATTCCTGCCGCTTGTCAGGGTCCTTCATGATATGCTGTATGTGTCTGTGGTCTGTGACCTGGCCCTGACATGCATATTTCTTCCCTGTCCCTGTCAGAACGTCGTCAATATATGGCCTACTATCTGGACAATCTTTCAAACAGTAGGCCACCATCCTTTGAAAGGCTTGTGGACCCACTTTTACCCCCACTGGTAATACTTTCCATTCATAAACACCATAGGGTGTAATGAAGGAAGTGTAATGCCAATGCTCCCTGGCCAAGTGCATTTGGTGGAACCCGTCCTCCAAATCCACCAGTGACCACAACAAATTCCCATTTTGGTTGGCAAGCTGGTCCTCAATTACCGGCAAAGGAAAATTTTGACCCTTTAATTGGGTATTTAAATGCCGATAATCAATTACCAGTCGCCATTTACCATTGGGCTTGGGGACCAAAAAGGCCCGACTGACCCACTCAGGACTGTCCTCCTCCGATTTCTGAATAAAACCCTTTTTCAGAAAAGAGTCTATTTTCTCCCGCAAGGCAACTTCGCGTACCCCCACAGAACGAATCGCCTTAAAACTCATTGGCTGTGGATTGTCCACCAAGTCCAGACGCAGAATCGCATTAGGGCCTCGATGCTCATTCGCATCCTCTTCATAGCCCCTTGGTGTGAATAAAGTATCTTTGAAGCTGGAGAGTAACTGCTCTCGATACATCTGGCAATCAGGATGTTCTAAATCTGTCTGAATTACAGACTGCACTGAGCGTGGGTAACACAAATTCTGCACCTGGACCCCGGTTTCCTGATGTCCACAGGCAGTTGGCGCTGATCGACTGTCAAAGTCGTTCTTGTACCCATATTTACAATATTCGGGCTCAGACTCCGACTCTGATGTCATGCCACATTCAGTGGTAGAGCCACAGCACTCTGAAGCAGAACAATGTGTATCAGTCTGGGGAGAAGGAGAAACAATGTCAGAAGTGTGCATACCAGATTGCCCTCGGCGTTGTCTCCTCTTCTGAGATATTTTCTGGCGTGCCTTGGCTCGTTTCTGGTCCTGAGATGAGGGGAGGAGCAAAAAATCTGCGCCACCGATGGGCAAAGCAGAGGGGGGACAAGAGGGAGCGGTAGGGCTGGGGACAGTGCCAGTAGACTTATTGACAGGCCTGCGCTTGCGGAATATTTTTCGCACTGGTTCCCAGTCATCTGTCTGGCTTCCCCCACGCTGTGGATCAGCAAATTGATTTGGGGAAGGAGATCCACCGCGCTCCCTATCGGCTCCCATGGCATCAAAGAAAATCAGCCGATATGGGATCTTCAAATCCCT
Organism: Eutreptiella sp. 'Long Island Sound 2002'; assembly: GCA_964036045.1. NCBI lineage: Eukaryota > Euglenozoa > Euglenophyceae > Eutreptiales > Eutreptiaceae > Eutreptiella > Eutreptiella sp. 'Long Island Sound 2002'. The sequence continues at coordinate 71,113,023 of OZ038386.1, forward strand.
GGTGACACTGCTGGGTTCAAAAATCTGACTAGGATCTGAAAAATCAACCCAGTCAACCGCAAATTCTCCCAAGACCCACCACCACCGTTCATGTTTCATGGTGGGTACGAGGGCTAATCCGCGTGCCTGATCACCCATGATTTTAGTGACACAATCCTCCCAAAGTCGATTGGGAGGGTGCAACCATAGGTGTTCATCCAACCAGGACTGCTGAAAAGCATCCTGATTGCGAGTCCAGAATCGCTTGACACCTGAATGGGTCACAAGACAGTCAGACTTACTTCTACAAAAGGCATCTACAGTGGGACGTAACCCATATTCGGATGCCCACTGTTCAGCAGCCGCAAAAAGAACACTGCGAAACTGCAAATCATCACCGGTACTCCGTGGTTTCTTCTGACGCACCCTGGGTTGCCTATCCTGCACTGCCCGGGGGGGCTCACGCATAGCAGAGCTTTCAGAGCCGCTCCCCGCATCCTGTAAAGCTGAAATGGAATACTCATACATGTACTCTGACAAAGGGGGGTGTATCCGCCCTGCCAATTGTAACGCCTCTTCGACCAATGGGGCGTCCTCACTCGCTGACATTTGTGCCAGTAAGACACTATCGGTGGGACTCCGTGAATGGCCAAAGCCACCCATGAAGTCGTCCGGATACAAGGCTTCAGGGTGATCAGTCCTGTCGCCTTGAACCTCACCGGCCCTACCGGAACCGCAGTCTGGGATTTCAGTCTCCCATTGCTGGAGATAATGGATGTGAAATATATCAGCTTCCCCACTTGGATCTTCGGAACACACCAAATTATCCAAGAGCTGTTGTGCCTCCGCCTCAAACAGTGCCACTGGCCTCTGTTCGGGTTGGACTCGGTATCCCACCATAATCCGTCCTGATTGAGGGGGTAGAGACACAGCACAGGATGGTAGTGAGGCAGTACTAGAACACCCTGGGTCTGCCCTATCACTTTGGTTGCTACAGTCAGCCCCGGAACACCCAGGACCAGACGGGACAGTGCTATATAAAAACAATGATGCCATCTGCGGCAGAAACCCTGCCCACAGAAAAGCCAACCGCGACAGAAGACTCCCATCAAGCACCGGAAATGTTGCAGAGTTAATGGGCTCATGTAACTCCAAAGGCTGTACTTGTACAGCCCCGATACCTGTACTGCCAAAGCCAGAGTTGCCTCTAACTGTAGTCCCCAATTCAGAAACCTCGGTGGGGACTGGCACAGCAATGCACTCACAAATCAGTTGGGCAATGCGGTGTCCCAACTGCACTGACAATGTGGCAGTGCCAATGTTACCAAGGATCACCCCTACATTACCAGTATAATCACGGTCCACTACACCTCCTAACACCACAATCCCCTTGGATGCAAACCCACTTCGTGGGGCAATTCGCCCATAAGTACCAGCAGGCACTGTGATGGCCAAATCTGTGGGCACCACCGCAATCTCACCAGGCTGCAGCTCCAACGCTGTGGCTGAACACAAATCCAGTCCCGCAGCACCTGGTGATCCTCGGATCGGGGCGGACGCGCTGGAGCTGAGTTTCTTGTAACACAACCGATTCTCAGGCTGGGGTGTATTCGTTGAACAACCAGCAAGCATCGAAAAAAGCATGAAAAAAACGAACCATTCTGCTGAACTGTGTTCAGCTGTGACTGGCTGTGACCGTGAAAGGATGCAACTAACTCCTGGCTGTGACTGTGACAGGCTGTCACTGGCCTCTGGCTCTGACTGACCGCACTGGACGTCTCCACAGGAAACCCCTGTGATGCTGTCCCGAATGCGAGCTCTCACGCGACTTAACGTTAAAGGCTCAGCTCGCAAAGTGCAAACCACACCAGAGCGGCATACCGTGACAGAATTCGGGCGCTTGCGCCTCATTCGACTTCTGATTCTCCCGACCTCATGCCTCCAATCCTCAAAGGAATTCTGCAGGCGACGAGCAAACAAATGATGTACACAGGGATGGGATGGACGGCACAAAGCACATGAAACGTCCTCCTCCAGTGCCGAAACAAATCTCAAATACTTATTCAGAACCTCACCAGGTACAAGATACTCACACTGAGGCACAAGCATTAAATTGTAGCGTATAAGAAAAGGAAATCCAATAATAACCCTAGGCCCCACATCGGCAAGGTAAATAAAAACGTCAGCACACTGAAACAACTGCAAACCATCAACATTCAAAACCGCCAACTCCATATAATTCACATTCACTCCCACTGCACCACCAGCAAGGGGCGAGTTCTGTCCCACACCCTTCAGACATAAGCGACGAGGCGCACCCTCGTGTAGCTTGTTCGGAAAAACCTCAAAACCAGCGACCACGATCACTTGGTTCCCTGAATCAACCATGCACGGCATCGCCATGTACGGCACGTCATGGCCTGCAAAATGGAATTGTACAGACACTTGCAGTTCACGTTTTTCTTCCAATGATCTGCTTGCCACCTGAGGCCGTCGCTGCACCACCGGCAGGCTGTCAAAGTCAACTTCAGCAAAACTTGCCGAAGACTGCAACCTCCCAATGCTATACGGTACTCCTTCGGAATCCAATGGAGGTTGTGAAATCAAACTGGGCCTGCGTGCTGGGGTATGCCCTTCAGTCAGGAGGGGGGGAGCAAGCTGCCTGGGACACCACGCCGCTGCCAACTGTCGTAGTCGGTGTGTAACGTGGCTCTCCCCAAGAAACTGCCCTCCTTGACAATTTTAGTATTTGGGACTGGACTTGGGACTGGGACTGCCCCGATGTGCACTGCTGGTCCTACGTTCCGGACCCCGTCCACGTTGTGATGCAGAACTGGGCCTCCTCTCAGGAGTGTTACCGCGTTGCGAACGCACGGTGTGCTGAGACGTCACGCTAGTGCGTCGTTCAGGTGTGAAGCCACTTCGTTGTTGTTCTCGTTGCTGAGATGGCCCGCGTTGCTGTGATCGATCCCTGGGCTGAGACCCAGGCCTGTCACGTGATTGACTGCGAGACCTTGGTTCGGGGCATTCCGCAGCCCGATGCGGTCCACCGCAATGATAACATTGCAATTTCTTTGGCTCTCGACAGTCACGAGCGAAGTGTCCAGGCTTGCCGCAGTTGTGACAGACTCGCTTCTGGTCCGACTGCCCTGCCTGTTCAGGACGCCTGTTCCTGGGACAATCCGGCTTAATGTGATCAGGACTGCCGCAAGTAAAACAGTGCCGAGATACCGCAGACACAGAATGTGCTGCACCCAGAAAATGACGTTTGGCTCGACGTGCGTCCTCTGTCTGTGTGAGGAACTCCATCACCATGACATACAGCTCCAGGTAATTGTAACCGAATCCGCGCTGTGCTGGGTCATCAAAAAGCTTTTCCCCTATGCGCCTCCATGGCATGTCTTCCCGTACTTCACAATACTGGGTCAACACCAAAAGCAACCGAGAATGGGCTTGCATTTTGGTCACTCCCCCGATAACCTGGCTGCCTTTTTCAAGCCAGGCGGTGAACCAATTGCACCACTCCATGGGACCCACTGAGCCCTCCAGGCGTAATCCTTTCCAGACCGGCTCAGTTCTGTAAATGTTCCGGAATCGACGCCCGTACCTGAAAATCTCTTTCCACAGAGTAAACAGGTCGAGGTCCTCACGCATCGTACGCTCGAAGAAGTGGTCATGAATAGCCTTCGGAATAGAGACAAGCAAGCACCCCACCAGAGTACGACCATCAACCACTTCCAGCCGCACCCCTACCCATCGACTCCACTGTTTCTCCCATTTTTCGCGCTCCTCCTGGTCCTCGAGGTCTTTCCACACTGGCATTGCATACTCCGTCTGCAGCAGTTGCACTGTCGAGGCGTCAATCATGGGGTGGCCATCCTTCTTGAAGAACGCCATGGGCATGCGTGCACCTGACTGCTCATGGGGCAGGGCCTGTAGCTCCATCACAGCGACCATAAAAGGTCGTACTTCATGAAAAGCAAAGCCCTCACCAATACCCGTGGGCCTGATCTTTTTTCGTTGTCCATTAGGAGGCGGGTCAACAGCCCTGGAAGGAATGAACCATGGACCATCGAAATAAGGAGCAAGCTGGCAAAGATCATCCTCCGTGCGCATGGACTCGACATATTGATGGGCCTGTGGGAATGTGGCAGCTGCTGGTGGTCTCCAATGGCCCCCAGGATGGTCCCCAGGGTCATTGCCATTTCCATCACCACGGCCGTCGCGGTAACCATGACCCCCACGATATCCAGCCCCAGTTGGCTGTGGAGGCGATGGCGGCGGTGGCGGTGACGATGAATGTGACTCCGGACTTGTCCTGGTCCTCATATCATCATGCATGCCCTTGCACCGGGCAACCAGGTCGTCAACTGCCCTGCGCTGATCCTGGGCAAACCCTGCATGCCCTTCACAAACAGACCCAAGGTCCGCAACACGATCAGCATGTGTCTTTACTTGTGTCAGTACTCCATGTACATCTCGTTGTACACCTTCCAAATGGGTGGTGAACAGGGCAGTGTCGGGGCCAGACCTCAGGTTGTTTTCAACGGCCCTAAGACGTTCCTCCATTGAGCTGTGTGTGGTATCAGCGGCACTCCGACGTGTCCGTTCAGCCGCTGATTTCAGCTCAGCCAGCATGGCATTGGCCTGGCCGAGCATGTCCTGGACCCCGCTGAGTGTCCCGGTTTCAGGCACAATTCCCCACGTACCATTAGCGGACTCCAACTGCTTGATTTTCTGGTCCACCAGTTGTATGTTGGACTGCACAACGACCATCTGATCAGATGTGCTCTGTGCTGCAGACTGCGCTGCTGCAGAGGTGGCATGGGCAGCCCTGGCAACCTCGACCGAGCGTTGTACCTCAGTAGAAATCGCCGCGCCCGCGCCACGTACTTCTTGGATCTCCACCCGTAACTGCTGCACAGCAGTGTGAGCTTGCTGTGATAGACGTTGTGCAGCCGTTGAGGCATCTTGTGCCTGTTGCGCCACCAACAAGGCTTGCTGTGCATCCAACACCGCTTGTTGCACCTGGTTGACGGTTGTTTGGGGTACCCGTGGTGGGCCATTCGGGTCTTGCGGCGGGCCCTGACTCACTGTACCCTGCAACCCCTCAACTTGCCCTGTCAGACGGGCAAGGAGCTGATCAACCTGCAATTCCGTTTGATGATGCGCATGTTCATTATCTTGTACTCGTACTTGAAGTCGTTGCAATTCATGTTCAAGCCGCACCACCTTTTCACTTAAAGTATTCACCTGCTGGTCCGACTTGGCATTTTTATCCTGTAGTTGTCGAATTTCAGCTTCGGCTCGTTCGACTTGTTTGTGAATTTGCTCGTTATCCACATTGTTCTTGTCCTGCAGTTGTCGCACTGCATGATGGGTGGTCTCGAATTGCTTCTTCATGGTTTCATGTTCCGCGGAAGCCGCCCGTGTGATGGAAGTCTTGAATGACTCGAACTTTACGATAGTTTCATCAACACCTTGACGATGGGTGGCCATGGACTCGCCTAATGATTGCTGCATGGCATCTAATCCTTTGAGACGTTCATCATGGACGCCCAAGCCTCCTTTTAGTCCACGAATAGCTTGTTGTGTTTCTTCAAGTGCACGCGCATATGGCCGAATGTGGAGTTCTACCTCCCCAACATTGGCCTTTTGGAGCAAAGAGCCTTCCAACCGTCAAGTGCACTCCTCTACATAACGGGCATCCACTGATGTATCCTCCAAAATTTCAACTCGCGCAGTGAGTTCCCGAAGTCGCTCATGTCCTCGTGCTTTGGCCGTTGCACGTTCCCGTGTATCATATGGCCCCGGACGTGTCTTATGCGGAATTGAAATTTCCAAGGAAGTTGGTTGTTCACCCGACCTCCGCGAGAACGCTTTGACAACCCCTTTGATTTGAGCAATACCTCGCTGCACCGGGCTTCTTTTGCCAATGAGGGGTTTTTTGTCATATTCCGTTGGCGTATGAATTTCCGGTCCATCATAATCCATGTCCATCACTAATCCCGACTTGACCGGCGTAGCAAAATGCTCATGCTTCATCGGAATTATTGTGTGAGATGATGAGGATGGCTCCTGGCCATGCGAGACACGATGTTCATATTCGTCTTCACCAATTGTTGACGCCATTCGCAAAACCGAACCGAACGAACCAACAAACAAACCACAAAAATAACAAGACGAGTAATGAAATAAGAATTAAAATGTATCACTCAAGCAAGATACGTATACACAAAACGATGCTACCATGCAATAAGACCTTTCGTAAATGATCCTATTCTTCTTGAAATCTTAAAAAAATCAAGGAAAAGAAAACCCAAAGGATAATTGAATGATACAAACCCAAAAATCAAATGTAAACTCCAATGCTTTTCCCAAAAGACAACCGCCCTCAAGTCACCCAACACCAAGATGCAAGGCAACAAAACAAACAACACTAAACTGTGTATGAACCTGAAGTGAGGGTCTCCGTGAGGCTGCTTCACTTATTGAATCTCCATATTATTGAATCTCCATGTTATGTAATTTGATTCCCAAATATTCAATCCGCAAGACCCTGAGAGAGGGCGAGAAAGAAGCATGCCAAAAGAAGATGCAAAATGATGTATGCATATGTGCATGTTCGAAACCAAACATGTGTGCATGAATGCACGGACGAGTGACATTTACCGACGAATGAACCATTGACTCTCTCTTCTTTCTATAATACCACACCACACATATGTTCTCCCTACTTTAATTATGTTCACATAATCGCAACAAGGACATGCAAATAAAATGGTGTGTACATTCCAAGTATGTACATATATGTGGCGAAGGCAAACAAAAGAATCAATAGCAATTGGGCAAAGTGGCGACATTCAATGAGCAATATCCATAAATCCATAAAGACAAGGCAATGAGGACACATGTGATATGAGATGCAAAAAGGAAAGTCGAAAATTGTAAAAACGACTCACTAAATCAGAGTGGACCCCTGTACGAGTGAAACACATGTAGCCAGGGAGTCGCTCGCATCGTCCAATATCACATGCAGTGAAACTATATTAATGCACGGCGCTGACTACGAAGCAAAGACATGTTGCAGTGCAACAACCAATTTTCCTCCACCCGTAGTGCGCCTATCTATGCTTTCGCATGACAGATCTAACACTATTAGCACTACGGTGGTACTCTGTTGGCTGGTCTGCATTACAGCGCGACCCAACAGACAGCGCACGCACAGCCAGCTTGATAATCCCTCCTGTAAGATGTCACAATATCACCACAGACAAACCTGTTCTGCACTGTCCTGTGTATTATTGTGTACAGAGATTCGACATATGTACAGGCCTCACTAACAGGTCTGGTGTGCCTAAGGCCACATCCCTCCTGTGTTTACCCTTGGTCTGTCGTCGCTCTGTGGTCCTATTACAGACTGGGTGCTGGTGCACCACAGTCGACTACCCGCCTGGCCACGCTCTACCAGCGATGACCCATACTTCGGGCCATACAAGATCCTATCTGTGGATGGACACCTTATCACCGTGCGGTGTTCTCCCCGTCTAGGGGGGACCCTGGTGTGCGCTGCTCAACACCTGAAGCGCTACCATGATCCTGAAGACCTCTGTGGGGAGGAGTGGGAGCTGAACGACGAGGAAATCGCCGCTCTGGACCTACAAGGGGCTGCCAGCCCTATGGAAGTTGAAGGTGAACTCCCCGACATGAACGCCGAGGAGATGGCTAAGGAGGGCTTCTACCTGGTGAAGTCTGTCCTACGCCACCGCTATCGCCAGGGTTGGCGCTTCCTCACCCTCTGGGAAGGGTTTGGAGTCGAAGAGGCCACCTGGGAGCCCTTCTCTGCATTTGTTCTACCTGAGGGACGCCTAAACTCAGTTCTGGTTGACTACTTGTCCCAGAACAACCTTGGTGAGTTGCTGAGGCTCGCTGAGACGCTTGCCTCCAAGACTAAAGCTAGGGACTGAACCTTACCCTTACCTGCCAAAGCGTATGTGTGAGTGTGCTAGTCCTAAGGTCCTGAGAGCAAGCCGCAAAAGTGGTGTCCTAATTATACCCAAGTCTGCGCCCTTGCTAAACCTGGAGGGTTGGCTTATTGATGCCACGGGGTACGCCCCGGGTCTCCCCTCCCCTATGCGCCCAATTTCTGTGCTGGCGCAAAACCTTGGGGGAATACCCAGCGTACTAATCCAGGTATTGTTTTCCCTACCTATCTGTCTACTACAGGGAGGGGTGGCCAAAAGCTATGAAGGCATACAAAACGCCTGTTTGCTATGTGGCCAAAACACTGACCTAACCACTGCCACAGCCCACCAACCCCGCTAAAATTGCAGGAAAAGGGTGGGACAGTGACACACCCCCTACAGGTCCTACACACCCTACAGTGGCACCATCCTGGTGGGCGAGCACTGGGCAACTGGCTCTAGCCCTGACTCAGGACTACCACTCCTACACGCACACTCTACTGGGCGTTGCGAAGATGAAGGTCTCTTGGGTCCTAGCGACCCTCCTGTGAAATTGCAAGAGAACACAGCGCTACTAAGCAACTGTGGCCTGACAGGGGACGCCACAACGCGTTTCCCCTGTTAGGGCTTGGAGGGAAGGAGTGCTCTCGCGTGCAAGGCGCAGATGTCGATGAAGTCGGACTCCCTGCTCTGCCACAGGCGGAGCGGAGTTACTTGTTTGTGTGATCTGCGCCCTTGTTTAGCAGGGCATAAAAAAATGCTGCTGCACCAATCACCCTACCTGCCCACCTGTAAAACAAAGGCAAATGAAAGGGCGTTTGCGGCGGAGGAACCAAGGCACACTCCAGGTATTATACCCTTCTCAGTGTGCCCCAGAATACGCTGTCCGCAAACACGCTGCATGGAGCAGCTACCCTTATCAAGCAAGCAAGCGTTAAGGGACTCCTCAGGTTCTCTTAAAGAACGTACCGAGGAGCCCCTGGGTAGCCTAAACAAGGTTTACCGTGCGCACTTCGCGTGGCCTACCCTTTAATGCGTGTGTGCATGCACGAGTATGCACTTCCCACGTGGGCAAACCTGCCCATCTGCGCGCCAATCTTGACTCCACCAGGGGGTGGCCCCGCCTGGGCGTACCTACCTTACCTACCGCTGGGAAGTGAAGCAAGGTGAGAGTACAAAAGGGGCGCACGCGAAGAACCTTGCTATGCACTTGTGTGTATGTCTAATCACCCTGATCTGACCGCTAATCATCTGCAATCTTTCTAATCAATCCCTCTACCGCGTCTTATCGTGGTTATCGTTGTTAACGCTGCTACACGACTCGTTCACGGAGACACGAGACGAGCAATGTGTATGCGGCATGCAAGACAAGCATACCTGTAGTTTATACCTGATTCATTGAAGTCTTTTCGATTGATTCTCGAATTCTTGAATTTTTGAAGCTTCTATTAGTGTGGGTGGAATCTGTATGTTTATTTATTAATGTGTGTCTCGTCATTTTCACGACTACGTGATACATACGTTTATAATTCCATTATTTTTCCATTTTCCGGCGCTTCGCTAGGAGCCGCTCCTGCGCGCCGCCATTTTATGCGTATGAATTTCTGGATTTAAAAAATCCAGAGATGACTATAATTTCTATAAAAATGTGCATCTGATGCACAATTGGATTCTACTCAGGTGTGTCGTTTCAGAAAAATTCTACGCCGTCATTTGACGGATTTTGGTGTCGTCGCTTCGTTTTTGCGTGGATTCGTCCATAATTCTCCCATTCCTGCCTCTGCAGATACCCACGCGCAGCCTCGCTGAGTAGGCCGTGTTCGGGCCGAAACGCAGGTGCCTGGAGAGACTGAGCAGAACCAAGACCCCACCAAGGGGCAATTTTAATTTTCTTTCGACTCCCTTCGCCCTAAGACAGGTCACAGGTCGCCAGCAGGTTTACGAGAACCCATGCGAGTGTGTATAATGTGTCTTGCGTTTGGGTTTTGTCGACGCTGCGTCTTGGAGGGAGGGATGCATATGCACATGTTTGGCATGCTCCCAATCTAACCCAACCAAGCCACAGGAGCCCCGGCAGCGCCATGAGCGCTGAGTCTTCTGTAGGAAACTGTACAATCAGAGCAGCAAAAGGACGCCAGCCATGGTGAGCGCCCATTTTTCAGTGTGAGGGAGACTGTAGGTATTTTAAAGTAGGTGTGGAAACCAAGGAAAGGCCAAGAAAAATTCCGTTTTTCCTAAAATGCGACAGTGGTGGCCACCACAGCACAAGGGGGGAGTAAGAAAAAGTGCTTTTCCATTGCTTTGAGGCATACTCTAGTTGTATTAGAGATGCACTGAGCATCCATGCATTTTAATCTTAGTATTGGTCCAACCAAAACTGGTGATAACACATTTTGACCTATGGAACCAAACACCCAATCAGGATATGGAGTGGACCCCTTAATCCCCTTTCAATGTGAAGTAAAACATCTTTTCCTGAGTTGACTGAGCACTGACATACCTAAAGTAGAGCCTATGAATTTATCTATGTTTTTCCATGAATTCTTAGCTATCCTAGTGGTATGCACCCTAGGGGGCTGGGCACCTCTTTTTGAGAGGTCCTGGGTTCAATTCCTGGTCAGCCTAGCTAAGTAGGAAGATCCCATGTGACATGGCAGTGACCTCATCGCCACATACCATGCCACCTCAGCACATATGGGACCCAAAACAAAGAGTGCACATCTCCTAAGATGGCACTATGGAGAGAGAGTGATCCTGAGGCAGTTTTCTAACTCTTTTCCTAAAACATTTCAGCTATCTTTGTGAATATGCATTCATTTGTGACCTGAGCTGTAGTTTCTGTGAATATCCAATCATCTTTCACTGTTTACACTGCAGCCCTTCATGCTTTGATCCTGAATTACCTTCTCCTTGCATACTATTGGCTTGGGCTATCCTGGATTGAGTTGGCTTTACTGTATTTCAATAAACAAAAGCTTTTCATCATCCAAAACCAGCAGCACGACACCCTACAGCAACAACAAGCAGCAGGAGAAGCAAAAACACAGTGCTGAAAACACTATAAACTTTTCTCTGGAGGTTTGTGTCCTCCATTGGGGGTATTGCTCCGCCCTGGCCTTTGGTCAGGATGTTTACTAAAACGCTGTTTATACAGCGATAGCCGTCCGCATTAGAGCGTTCGACTGTACCCTAGTGGGCAAGCACATGTGCTCTAGGGAGGGAGTCCTGGGTTCAAACCCCACTGCCCCCAAACTTTTTCCAAAAGTTTTCGTCGCACGCCGGCGACTTTTGAGGAATGCCCCATCGAAGGGACATCATTCACGGTACATTACACTGTTTTTCAAGGGTAGCTACAGTGTGATAGGCTTCTATGAAGTGATGAGGATGTTTTTGGTAAGTTTAATGCATTTTCTGAGGTAATTTTGGGAATATTTGAGCCTTTTTCCTTGGTCCTACTAGCTTAGCTAACTAGTACTCCAGGGGGGAGTAAGAAAAAGTCACTGCCATGTCTTTCTTGGAGGGCTTGATCCAGGCCAAGCCCCCCTTAAAACCCTTTTGTTGATGCTAAGACAAACTTAAGTGTTTTTATCTCTCTTTTGTTGCCTAAAGTACACTTTCTCAAAGTAACTAGGGTTGTGACCCTAGCCCCCCCCATGAAGTTCACCCCTACCACTCAACTGAGCGGAGGTACCTTCCTTCATGGAAGATATACCGAAATAAAACAGGCATTTCATGCTTTAGGCCTTGGAGGTTAAGCCTAGTGGTCTCCCACCCCAAGACCCCTATACTCAATTGTTTCTACCACTTATTGTGGTCCTACTTTGTAACTGTTTCTGAATTCAGTTGCTTGGCCAAGTCATTTTCTGTGTGGTCCTGACATCTATGCCCCACATTCCTAACCAGCACCATTTCACCCAAAAGAGTGCACATGAAGTGCCTAATGCAACCTCTGAGGCAAGAGTCAGACCAATTTTCATATAAAATCTTTTGTATTATCCATTTGTGATTGAATCTATGTGTATAAACCTGCTTTGTCTATCTGCAGCCCTTCTGTGTTACACTGGATTCCAAAACCAATCATTGATTCGATCCACATCCTGTTCTTGCTCTACTTGCTGCTTTGGTTTGGGTTTTCAACTACAAAACCTGCAGGAATACATCAAAATATCTAGGGCATAATTCATGGACATCTTTCTCCCCGTGAATGGGTGCCCTTTTGGTATAAACCAGAATTGTGTTTTCTCAACGTTGGTACCTGAACCCAGAGGCCAACTTTGTCCACCAAGATTAAATGTGTAATCCTCTATATTCTGATCACAAAAGAATTGGTGCACACTCGTATCATTTTGTAGACCCAACCTCACCACCCCAAAAAATATCTACAAAAACACACATCCGCGACCCTCCAAATGGGTTCCCATATAGTAAAAGAAAAAACTGTGGGTTTTCCAATTTAGCACCAAAACCCAACTAAGAATTTTGTCAAGCGAAAATAAGAGTGTAATACTCTGTATTTTGAGCAAAATAGACACAACGCAGTCACTTTTGAGACCCAACCTCACCACGCCAAGAAATATCCACAAAACACACACCCATTCCCCCCTGAGTGGGTTCCCATTTACCACCGGATAAAATTGTGGTGCAGAAATTTGACACCAGAACCACGAGTGAATTTTGTCTAACGGGAATAAACTTGTAATACTCTGTATTTTGGGAAGAACAGAGATGGGGCACAATGGGGTCCTTTTTGGACCCAGCCCCACCACCCCAAAAAATATCCCACAAAACACACCATGACCCCCTGAATGGGTTCCCACAGAAAAAAACAGTGTTTTCTCCATTTTGCAGACCCAACCTCACCACCCCAAAAAATATCTACAAAAACACACATCCGCGACCCTCCAAATGGGTTCCCATATAGTAAAAGAAAAAACTGTGGGTTTTCCAATTTAGCACCAAAACCCAACTAAGAATTTTGTCAAGCGAAAATAAGAGTGTAATACTCTGTATTTTGAGCAAAATAGACACAACGCAGTCACTTTTGAGACCCAACCTCACCACGCCAAGAAATATCCACAAAACACACACCCATTCCCCCCTGAGTGGGTTCCCATTTACCACCGGATAAAATTGTGGTGCAGAAATTTGACACCAGAACCACGAGTGAATTTTGTCTAACGGGAATAAACTTGTAATACTCTGTATTTTGGGAAGAACAGAGATGGGGCACAATGGGGTCCTTTTTGGACCCAGCCCCACCACCCCAAAAAATATCCCACAAAACACACCATGACCCCCTGAATGGGTTCCCACAGAAAAAAACAGTGTTTTCTCCAATTTGGCACCAGAACGCTAAGATTCATTTCTAATTCACCTCCTGCACTTCCAAATCATGGTATTGGGAATAGCAGCCCTGATGCAATGCGCTCCATTTGCTCAATGGGGGAATGTTTGCCCAGCCTCTGATGGAGAAGGCCGCCCAAATGGACCATGATGGACTGCGCACCTTCCCTACAAAGCATGTTGCATAATTCGACAATCGCTGTGAATTCAACAACCCCAAATGTCATTTGTATTGTACTTAACAAACGGTACTTTGCCTTTACCTTTCCCATAGATTTCGCTATGGTAATGAGTCCCCAAGCCGCAAGCGGTTTGGACGGCGTTTCTGCCTCACGTCACAAGAACGAAGCGCAAACTCAGTATTCGCTACATCACCCCTGCCTTCTCGGGGTCCCCATGGTGGGGAGAAATCAATATGGCTACATTACCCCTGCTTTCTTGGGGTCCCCATGGTGGGGAGAAATCAACCTAGTAAGGAGTGGATGTGGTGGAAACGAGCAAAAAATGGAAGAAAATTGATGAAACCGGGTGAGAATCCAAATATACCATATCCCGAATGTGAAAGAAGCATCAAAATACCCCTTGTCAAACAACAATAATGCCCATAGGATCACAGAGTATGGGGTTCTAGGACGGCTAGATGTCCAAATAGTTGCACTGCGCTTAGTGCACCCCCTAAAGGGTCACCGGTGGCGCACGGGTCAAAAAAGATGCCCGGCGCGTGCCCGGCGCGCCCGGCACGCTAACGCCCCCCCAATGTGCTTTATTCAGTTTCACCCTAGTTGTCCATGGAGGATGTCTGGAGGATAGCTGGAGTGTTACCATGATTTGGAGATTAGCAGCAACAATGATGTGTAAATGCACTTGGTATCCCTTGTGTTTACTCCCCCTTGGGGTGTTTGGGGTGTTTCTGGTTTTCGGCGAATTTCGGCCATTCCACGGATGGTCACCTTGCAAATACTCCCCCAAATGCCCCATCTTGGCCAACTCGCAATCGCGCAATTGCATTTCAAAGCAAAGAGGGGGTTGCCACATGCTTGCACACATAGAATGGGTAACCTGAACATCTGCAGCATATCAAATGACAGGAGCACCGGGCTTGACCTATCAACAGCCTGTAAATCCGGGCTGCAGTGCCCCGAGAGACAGCAGAACAAATATTCCGGCTTGCATAGATGGTAACCATCAGTCAGAATCCAAGTCCAAGCTGAATAAAATCAGCTGAAGTCATGGCCTGCAATGGTGTAGCTGCTGAAAAAAAAAACGGACAAAGCAACAAAAGGCGCAGCATTGAAAATATGGTGAAATCATCTACGCACCTATTGGGGAACAATTCGTAAATGGCCAACTTCTCTGAGGCCAGAATGAAATGAAAACTGTTTGGAAGGTGAAATCTGCAGAATTTTAAAACCAGACAGGAAACATCTTTCTTGACAGAGACATCCTAACATGGTTCCATTCATGCAAGCCAGCCTGGTTTACGGGGAATACGTGGCTGGCAGCAAAGAGGCACAACTGCTGGCGGCAATTGGGTTTGACTCACCTGACAGCAGATCAATCAACGGCCCAATCAAGAAATCGGAGCCCTTTTCACCAAAGCAAGCTATTTGAACAATCTGTTGGTAGAGATGGAAAACTATCAACCCAAAGAGAGTCCAGAGCCTTTTCCAGTTGTGATCAAACTGGCAAACAAATGAAGCCTCCTGCCTCCTGCCTCCAGCCATCCTTCTGCATCCAACAGCTACGCGAATTGCTCACTTTCTGTTGATACTCGAAAAATCTTTCAATGAGCACAGTCAAGCAGGAGGTACATGGTCAGCCCCGGGATTTCCAGGACCTCGGGACTTTGACCAGAGCAACGCTTTCATGAATGAGGAGCAGTTCAAGAGTAAGAGTGAAGAACATAGGTTTTGACACCCATGGATGGCAATCCGTCGAGGATCTGCAAGCAGTTCATCGGGTCTCAGTCAATCAGCTCCAACCCGGGCGCCTGCGCACCTGCCCCCATGCGCCCGCAGGTGGAGCAGTGCCATGAATTCCGGTCATATGGGTCTGGTAGGCCGGTTGGGCATGCATGGCTGCTGACGGGGCGACCAGCAGCTCATTTAATTCGTCCTGAGAAAACAGAAATTCTACCCCCCCCCCCCCCTGCGCAAGCACCAGGAAACTTGGTGGTCCCCATGCTTGGACAAGGCGATGCTTCCGCAAGAGGGGGGGGGGGGAGCACATTCGACACACCTGAATCAACTGCCACACGTGCACCCACCCAGCGGGTGCTCAGTCCATCTGCAAAATTGCACCATACGTGCTGGGCGCATGCTGCTGCATTCCAGCAGCATCCCTCATAACTAGTCGACTTGTCAACTAGTCGCATCTGCGTGCATTTTGACCATCCCGGTGGGTCCGAAATGCGGTCATTTTCGAAGTGCCCGCACGCACACCATCTGTTTTGGACCGTCCTGAGAGGTCCGAAAATCCGATCATTTTCCTTCCTTTCTGCATTTTAGTTAGCACGGAGACTGTGCGTCCAGATCAGTGGCTGTTCTGCAACACGCTGACTCTACACAAACCACTGGGCCAGCGCTGGCGCATCACAAACACGATGCTCGTAATGACATGGCAACCACTGAGAATGCAACTGTCATGTCGGTCCTACAGAACGCACGCACCAATGCTGCATGACACGCAACCGCGCCCGCGGATCGTGCCATTCGACTGCACCATCCACGCACGCAGAAGCACGCACTAGCACACATCCCGCCAAATTCTCAAACGCCACTGAGTCTACAAGCACTGGATACCCCACACATCAAGTTGCAGGCTTAGGATCTCCACCAACCAACCAACACAGGGGCAGCACCACGAGGCTATTGATGGTCGCTGCAGAGTGCAACTCAGAGACTTCCCCCTTCGTTAGCGTCGCAGGGTTCACCCACTGATGCACAAAAGCAGCGCGACGCTTCACCGCACTCCAGAGCACCAAGATGCCGCACTAGCCCCTTGAGGGCTTGCTTTTGGCTCGTGCTGGCACCTGGCTGACGACTGCCTGGAAAAGGCAACCGGCAACTAAAATGCATAAAATACAATTTCTGCGCACAACAGATCGAAGACGCCTCCAACGCCGTGACACTGTGGAATGCTGCATTGCGGTCGGCGCTACTGCCGTTTCAGCGCATATTATCATCATGGGTGTCTGTAAAGGACGATGATGCTGGAGCACGCATTTCCACTGTGGCAGGGATGTCAGAGTATATGCATTGTACGTTGCATCTACCCGGACAACAAGATGTAGGATGGTTTGGCAGGCAGATTTTTTGAAAAATAGAGCCAACAACAAGCTGCTTTATTGGTTTGATGTAGACGCTAGCTCCTCTAGTTCTGGTGGTGCAAAAGCCTGCAAGGCCACAAGCACGAATAATGACATTGGCGTCTCTCCGCCCCTCATCCTTGTGCATCATGGACTGTCTGAAGGTCTGCCTGCAGTGCCTGCGGAATTCGGATGCTGGGGGGACGCATCAACACCAAAAAGGAGCGTATGCGATGGTGTACTTGTCCGGTTCATTAACTGGTTGGGGATCTTCATCGCCTTTGGCATCCCGAAGCAACGATCATAGTCAGCCAAATGACCCACACATTGTACGCAGAATTTGGAGAAAAAGGGAGGATTGTTTGCAAGTATGATGTTGTTGCAGCTGGGGGTGTCTAGCGGGGAGATGAGGATCGTGGCATGTAGGGAATCATTTGAGACGCCCGGCGGGGGGGGGGGGGGGGGGCGATGGAGGAGGCAGGATGTTTGGCTGAAGCCCCACCCCTTCCTCCTTTGGTAAGTGGAACATTTTTTTTTCCAAAAATGCGCAGACGAGAAATCCCACGGAAAATTGCTAGGCTCACATACAAATTGGAGGGGCCCGGGAGGAGGGGCGCGAGGAGAAGGCAGTATAGAGGGCGGGCACTCCAGAGCCGTACTGATGATTCCCTTCGGGCAGATGGGTAGGGATGACTAAATGCATAATTTGCACAAAGGTCGGGGGGTCGAACAAATAGGCAAGAGAAAGTGCAGGCCGAGATCCTCCTCTTCCGTTTCGGGCACCAACAAGGTACCTTTTTTTTGAGCTCGGTGTCGTGGGGCTAGGAGCAACGTTGCCATAGTTGTCAATGCAACATTTTTGTCAGCTTAGTGATGATGGAAGGTTCCAAGGGGAATCACCAACACGGTATAAAGATGCATTCCCCGAAGATGTGCAATTCTCATGCACACTAATGTGCAACGTTGCGAGATAGACATTGGCGTGCTTGGAAAAACAAGTTGAATGGACTCAAACCGCGTTGTGATAGGGCAAGCACTAACGCGACCCTCACATTCGCGTCGCCAAACCTCCTCCCCAATCTGCCAACCTTTTATACATATACTTGGGGTGTTTGACACTATGGCGCAAAAGCTACTATACCAAAACCCAAACTTGGGTTTTGCCGAGTGAGAGGATAGAAGGGCTAGGCTCTCACCACTACCCCATCGGGGGCAGCCGCCGTGCGCAAACCATAAGCCGCATTCGATCAACTATAACCTTGCGACGTAAACCTCCAAGTCTTTTACAAAGATCTCATTCCTCAAGGAGAAGCATGTCTTAGATAGGCGAGCACGCTCCACAATCTGTTCGGTCACATAAGCAAAATGCTCCAAGCACCATCCAAACTACCGCTACAAGGGCAAACAAATGAGTTCAACCGTGGTATGAAAAAAACAGAAACAAACCAAAACAATTGAGGAAGGGGGGGAGAATTGCGAGGAATCCCCAAAAGTGCACCGAAGATGCGGCGATGCGCATCAAACAACAGACAATCAAGTTGGACCTCTTCCTTGCAAGGGTGCACTTTACCCTCACGGCCACGATACCGCATGTGCGTTCATCCCTTTGAGACGCGCGAACAAAGTTTGTGTGGTTTGAAGTGCTCGAACTTCAAAGGCTCAAATGAAGGAGTGGTGCTTTCCACAAACGAGGTGCGCAACCGGTGCATGGTGCATGCTTTCGAAGAAGAAGAAACTACCCAACATGCGGCCAAAATGTGTTGGGTTGATTGCCTAACAACGATGCTTCAAGCGTTTGGTGGCTCACAATAGGCGGCATGGAATCGATGTGTTGGCATGTTGACGCCCACCATCCCCCATAGTTCATTTGCACGGGGTGTACGTCACCCACAATTATTGGGGCGGGTCTAGTGGGTGGGGGCTTTACCTCTACCTTAAACTCGGGCTCCACGCCTACGTTTGTGGTGATTGGTGTCCAAGTGGCACGTGGGGTGGCTTGCAGACGCCGTACCATATGCTTCATCTTCCGCTCTTTGGTAGGTTGCCGCCATCCAACCTAAAAATGAAATGAGAACATGTAAGGAACGGGGCATCCCGTGCCGAAAAGTTTGGCCGACGGGAGAAGAGTTTGGCCGTTCAGGTTGGGCGGGGGCTTGAGCTAGTGAAGACATGTGTACACCGTGCATAAGCAAGCGCAGAGGCAAGGTTGGGCCGAAACCACGATAACGACGCGAGCACTTGCTCCAGTGTGCGAAGGTGCGGTAAACACGAAAAACTACAACATAGGTATCCTCGCGACATGGCATCCGTAGACGGTCACATACCCCGCACAATTTACAAAAGAAGTACGAATGTCCCCTCTTTCCGCGTAATCGTGTCCACGACTCCACGTGACTGCAACGACCATGCTCAGAGATTGGAAACTTTCCGTCTTCCCGTGACAACGGTTTGTCTTGCGACCCCGAATTTTGGGAAGGATGCTGTACGGTGAGCAACTCTTCTCGGACACCGCCGAGCATCTCTTCAATGTTACCGTTGTCCTTCGCGGTTTGAATATTGAATCCACGCATATCCGCCTCCGGAGCGGCCGCGGTAGCGCGCTCCACATCGACTTGTAGCTGGCCCACATCTCCGTATGGCCTTCCTGGGCTTGACAAGCGGCTCTCGCACTCTTGAGAAACGCAAGCGTCCGAAAGATCTTCGCTACTCCTTCGCAACCAACTAAAAAAATTGGCATTCGTTGGGCCACTTTCAAGGTTTTCATCTTCTCCCAAACACAATTGGGCAACTTGTTGGCCAAGTTCACACAACTCTTGGGAAATTTCTGTGAGTGTATCTTTTGTATCATCTTTTGCAATGAATCGTGAGGTTTCCGTGACAGCAAGAGTGGATTGGAAGTACGGGAGCAACATTTCTTCCGACGTATTGGCCATCGCAAAAGAACAACCACTAAGAGGCACGTGTGAACTTGCGAACATGGAATACCCTTCTCCCAATCTCACTATGACCACACAAGCAAGCCCCGGGCGTCGAGTCGGCATAAGTGCATGGGGCATAGAGTCACACACATAGAGATGCTTGATTTTGGCCACAAAGAAATGGCGCACGTTACGCACGCTTCGTTCAACTGGTGTTTTCGCAAAGATCAAAGCATGCGGCCAATCTCCAAGCATTCGTGATGCTCGATAAGCTGCTTGTTGCAGCCTGCCTGCAGTGCGTCAGTAGCCTCGGTCATCCCGAGGTCTGCATGGCCTATCTTACTTGCATTTTCTTGCGCAGTTCCGAATGCGAAGTTCACGGAAGCGCGCGCGAGCGCTCAGGAGGAGTTCACTGTGGTGGCAAGTGTTAGGGTGATTTGCCGATAAGCCGGCTGTTGCCAAATGACGTGTTCAGAACTGCGCGGGTCACGGTCAAGCTTAGTGAGTGATGTCACCGATGAGTTGGCAAAATCTAAACATATGTACGCGTAGGGCTTGACCCAGGCTACTCAGAAATGCCTTCGTTGGTTTGTTTTGACACGATTTACCCCATGGAGGGAGAGGGTTTTGCTAAAGACTTCACTGCCCAGCTTCAGTTTTTTGCTGATTTCTGTTCAGTACCGGTCACGGTCACGCTTCGGGAGAGGGTTCATTAGCTCACCACGCAAAAACCAAGTTGGTCATCTTGTAGAGGACAATCCACCCTACTCATATACACCAATTTTTCATGAAATGGACACATCTACCCCAAACTATGAGGCGCGCATGTAGACATAGCTGAAATCTGCATGCTGCCACAAGTGTGGTCTGCTACACTAAATGAGGGAGGATATACCTTCGGCGCATGGGTGCTCTCACTAGGCCTTTTTGTCACGCCAACGGTGCTCATCTACGTACTCGAAGAATGCTTGCTCAATACTATGCGGCAAGGTTGGTTTGCGGCCCGGGGTGCTTAGACCGTTCCGCAACCTTGTCATTCGTGCCCGGACCGCACATTTAGCTGTGTGATGCCGGGACACTTGATGAATGATGATTTGACCAATCATTCGAGCAACGGCACGATCAACGTTGCTCATCCTACGATCTTTCCCTTGCAAATACCTCAACGGCAACTTTTTTCCCACTCTTCAACCTCACTAGCAGAAAACAGCAGTCCCTCTGAACTGCTTCACTGCTCCCTGCTCACAGCCACACTACTTTCCGTTTCATCGAGTAGAGTAGCCACAAAAGGATCTTTTTGAGCCAACGAGAGACTCATGGAATCTGTCCACTTGAAGGACAAAGAAAACTGTCCTTCATCAAGACCAAGGTGGCTGTTTTCCATGGACACCCTTAGGAAAAACAACAAAAACCGTCGTGAAAAGCACGAGGTACCACCAGTGCCCAAGGCAGAAAAAGAGCCCAGCCAGAAAAAACCCACAGGATCCGTCCCTCCTACCTAGCCTGGGTCCGTAGGTACCCGTAGAACCACGATTTACAAGATTTGGTGCTATGTAGCGCTCAAACGAGATGTCACTGTGACCGGCAGCGCCATTTGGCAAACGCCGCATTTAGCGCATCCCCTGAGGGTGCTCTATTGCCAGCGGTATATCTGGCGATTTTTACCACCAAATCGGGATTTTTTTACATCAATCGAGAGCCTGGCTCTCAATCTGTAGATCTATCCAGAAAAATCATGCAGATCCCAAAAAAATCTCGAGAAATCGACGCGATTGTGACCCACGGGCGGAAAACGCTCGGAGTTCGGCAAATCACCCTATCCGCAGAAATGCGTTTTTCTGCGGATAAGGGCCTATCCGCAGAAAGAGCCGCCGGAGCCGGATTTCTGGCAGAAAAATGGCGCCGCCGCCAGTTGCGCAGCACCTAGGGCGCCCGCCCGGGAATCGAACCGACGACCTCTGTCGCCGGTGAATTCACCGGCGACTTGCGCTCTGCCCAACTCGACAGCGCTAAAAGCAGCCTTTGCTCCAGAAATAAGGTAAAGGGACCAGTTAGACACCCACTGTCGCGGCGCACGATCGCCAGGCAAATAAAGTTATCAGGAAATGACGATTTATAATCAAAGAAACATTCTTTTGAACATTATAAAAATAATCGAGATCCATCTGGCGATCCCGTAAATCGCCACATAATACCGCGCGAAATTGCGTAAATTAGCGCCGCAAAGTTACGTAAGCCCTAATGACACCACGTAAAAGCAAAATGAATACTGCGCGAAATATACGATTCCGAGATTGATTTCCCTTTGTTTTTTTTCATTTTAGATAATGCGGTTGGGATCCCGTATCGGTAGAGCTGCAGCTCGCCGGAAAATCAGGAACCCCTGTGAAATGCTGCCAAAGGGGCGTTCTAAGGCTGGTATGAGAGGTAAACGGAAGTCAAACAGCATCAACATAACGGAACACGAGCCATACACATCCTATCCTCTGCCGGAGCACACCACACACCTCGAAGAGGCCGTCGCTTGGGTTGCCGCTGGGCGGTGATCATTGAGGCAAGCCATGAGGCTGTTCACCGTGGACAAGAAGACCATCAAGAAGAACCTGCTCCGCTTCATGAACAGTGTGCCTGTGGTGATGGGACGGCCTGAGCCGCCACCCAGAGTGCAAGACCTTCATATGAGGAAGTGGTTGGAGCAGCAGCTGCTGAGTTCCTTGACCCCATACAAGCATGACATTTTGGAGGAGGCACAGAGACATGCAGAGGAGCACGGGTTCAAGCTGGGGTCAGGCAACAAGTGGTGGCGCCTATTCAAACCACGCAACACGGACGTGGTCAGCCGTACCCCAAGCCTGGTGGAGAGTCAGCGTGTGTAATAGGACACAGAGTAAAGATCGCTAGTGCGATCGCGTGTGTCGCGCATGCGTAGCATAGGCCAGATCAGAATAAAGTAGGCATATCAGAAAGCATAAATTAGGTATGTATTTTACATTCAAAATGTTTGTACAGATTGACGGGATGATATTAAGTTTTGGTTATTGTTTTTGAGTGCTTCGCACACGTTAGAAGGAGATACCAAGACCAAGGACAAAAAACCATTACAATCCCGTCAATCGAAAAAGAGGTCTTGCTTATGCTGTCCCAATGATCGAAGAGGTATTTTGTTGCTGTGCGATGAGGGTCAGTAACAACGAGTGGGCAGAGAAGAGCACCGTGCTGAACGCTGCCATCAACGAGTGGGAGGACAGCAGCGTCGTGAACGCTGCCAACGAGATGTTCGGAAATCACAGCAGCGTCGTGACCGCTGCCACAGGACGCGCTTGGGGATCAGCAGCGTCGTGGACGCTGCCGGAACCAGAGTTTGGCTGATCACAGCAACGTCGTGGATGCTGCAAAGAACAGCGTGGGTGATCATGGCAGCGTGGTTACGCAGCCAACAGAGCTTTGGTCACCGTCGTCAACAGTGGGGCATCTGACAGCCCCTTGCCTTCGCAGCAGTATGGAGCACGTTGTGAGCAGCGCGTTGGGTTATCAAGGCAGCGTGGTGGATGCTGCGAACAACCGCGCTGGAGCATCACAGCAGCGTGCTGGACGCTGCCGAGCACAGTGAGGATGGACAGCGCCGCGTGGTGTACGCTGCTTGCCCTCAATGCAGCGTGGTGAACGCTACGAACAACACGTGGGTCGTCAATGCAGCGTGCAGCAGCGTGGTAGACGCTGCGAAGACCGCGTTGGGATATCAATGCAGCATTGTGGACGCAGCTTGCAAACGCGCTGCCTAAGCGCAGCAGCGTGGTGGACACTGCCCACACTTTGTGAGGCAGCAAAGACTTGAGCGGGCGCAGAGATTTTTGAAGGAGTGGCGCCCAGGCCTTGCAAGCGCCGCCCTGAGGAGTAGGTAATTTTCAGCGTTGGACGCTTTTAGCTTTTGCTTCGTGTCGTATTGTCTTTTTCGTCGCCTTCTTCGTTCGCTTACGCGTTCGTTGTTAAGGCTTTATTCTTTGGTTTTGCCTTTGAGTGTGTGTGTGTGTGTGTGCAGGTGCAGCAGCGCAGCACTAGCCAACGCAGCGAGACGCGACACGAAGGGTGAGCACACGTGTACACGTCCTGTTTACAGGTGTGTTATGTGTTGCATGCAGTGTTCGCTTCGTTTTGTTTTTTTTTGTCTTGTCTTTTTTCCGTGGTTCTGGCATTCCTGCTCCTGCTTGTGCAGGTGGAGCAGCGAGGAATCCAGTATGCAAATGAATGAATGTGAAAAATGAGTATGTGCTGCGTGCTCAGTTTGTGTGTTTTTGAGTGTGCACTGTGTATGTGTGTATGTATATAAAGGTTTGTCTTCTTTTTCCTCCTTTTGTATTTTTTCAGCTTTTCTCATTTTGTTGTTTTTCTGTCTTTTTGGGCATCTTTGAGTTGTTTGTTGGGTTGCAGCTGCGTCCCTTCGCCCTTGGCGAACACGCACGACCCGGTTCGGCTGCTACTGCTTCCTCTTTGTTCCTTTCAGTTCCTGTTTGTGACGTTTTGTGGTCTTTACTTCTACGTTTCACTCTTAGCCTTTTTTTTTGTAGTTTGCTTAAGAGTTTGTTTGAGTGCTTGGCGAGCACTTGCTTAGGTAAGACAGTAACCCCCACTGTAGGCAGGGATAGTCCTCCCGTCAAGGCGCCTTTAAAGCCTTTAGGTCTTGGGTGCCTTCTAAAGCCCTTCATTTTTCTTGACAGTCCTGGCGTTGGGTTGGTAAGGCAGGACAGCCCACCCTGAGTTGAAGGGCGATTCTTTTTCTGGGGGTGGCACTTACTCGGGTCGGGCGGGTAATTCGCCACGACCCCTGATTGTCTGCGGGCCGTAGGCGGTCAGAAGTGTTACCACTGCTTCAGGCAGCTTATTTGCAGCTGTTTGGTAGGCTCTTCTATTATATTATAAACAATGACCCGTGTGTGTATGTGTTCATTTTAACTTATGCAGTTGTTTTGTTTTGCAGTGTTGCCTAGTCTTTTACTTTCAGTCTTTTTAATTTCAGTCTTTCATTTCTGTCCTTGTCCATGTAAATTTTATCATGTGTGTTTTCAGTGTTTTCATTTTGTTTCGAATTCGAGAGTGCATTTTTGCGTGCGCAATGTGTGTGAATGTGTTTGCGTAGATTTGTTTAGTCCAGCTTGCTCAGTTTTTGTTATAGATTGCACAACTACAGTTACGCGTTTGACAACAGAAAATAATAATAAAAAGTTTGCATGCTGCGTTTAGATACATTTTCGTTTGCGTTTTCACACGTCATCTGCATTAGCATAGTTGTCGTTTGTGTGTTGTGTGTATTTTCTACTCTCTGTGTGTGCTCTGCAGGCTGTTCAGGAATCAGAGGTGGGAATCAGGAGTTTCGGTAGGGAATTGTCATCAGGTATGACTGACGATCTGACGCGTCGTTTTTTTTTCATATGACATGTGTGTTTTCTTTCTATTCTTTTGCTTTGCAGAGGTGGAAAGAAGTTCAAGACAACGAGCGACACAGAATGCGGGAGCAGAGCACTTCAAGTGTGTTTCTACTGCTCTGCAGTGTTCGGTCGTTTGTGCGCGAGCGGTTGCTTTGCATCGCTTTTCTGCGCTTTCGGTCTTTTCGTTTTTTTTTCTTGTCTCCCTGTTTCTTTGCCTTGCTTGCTCTGCAGACTACAGCGCCAATGAAAACCATAAACAAGTGAAGACAGAACTCAGAAGTCAGGTTAATCAGGTTAATGGGTTTTTGTACTTTACTTCAGGTTTGAAAAACTTCTGAGAAGTTTTAAGAGGAGAACATTTTTATTATGTGGTGCTGTTACTGTTTGCAGGGTTGCAGGTGCAGGGATACAAATTTTCATTTGTAAAATATTCTAACCTTTTCAGGCAGGCAGAAAATTGTTACAGATTTTCTGACAGCCCCCCCCCCCCGCCGCCTCCTCTGCACAAGGTCTAGTGCAGTGCGATGCCTGCTTAGCCATTGCTGCAGGCAGTTAGCTGTTTGTAGGCAGGTTAGTATTGTAGGGTTGCTGTGCAGCTTGGGCCACCCACATTGCTACCCCCACACCCACTCTAACCAGCATGTAGGGCTGCAGTGCACTCTTGCACTGCAGCACACCACAGTAAATTTTTTTAGGGTTTGTGTTTGACAGTTTTTTTGTTTGACACCCTGCTCTGGGCTGTCTACAGCAGCTCAGCCCCCGCCCCCCCCCCCCGCACTAGTGTAAAGATCTGAGTGTCTTTTTTCCTTAGTCAGCCATTTGCTGAGGTAAACCCCAGCAAATAGCTTGGGAAGGGAGTGTAATAGGACACAGAGTAAAGATCGCTAGTGCGATCGCGTGTGTCGCGCATGCGTAGCATAGGCCAGATCAGAATAAAGTAGGCATATCAGAAAGCATAAATTAGGTATGTATTTTACATTCAAAATGTTTGTACAGATTGACGGGATGATATTAAGTTTTGGTTATTGTTCTTGAGTGCTTCGCAGACGTTAGAATGAGATACCAAGACCAAGGACAAAAAACCATTAAACGTGCTGACAGTCGCTTGGACGAAGATCAGTGGCGAGACTTCTTTGCTGAAGCCTCCAAGGCCCTTGCAGAGGTGGACTACGACGGCCGGTACATCGTGAACATGGATGAGACCTTCTTCCATCAGAACTTCATCACCATGTAGGGCAGCGGCACGCAAGGTGTACAGCATCAGGGGTCGGAGATCAGTGCCGCGGCGGCAGGGGTATCAGCGGAAGGCTGTGACTGTCATTGAAGCATTGGTTGCCAGTGGAGAGGCTCTACCGCCCACTCTGTTGTTTGACACCAAGACTGTGAAGGGAACCCATCTAAGGTACTGCGACCGAGAGGTTATACTGAAAGGCACGGGAATTGGGTGGTCCAGTAGTGAGATCTTTGTTGAGTGGGTGGAGCAAGTCCTGGTTCCCAGATTGAGTCCGCTCAGTAATCCCTACAACAAGATGGTGCTGTTCTTGGACGGTTCAAGGACGCATCTTGGAGTGAGAGGTCTGACTGTGTGCAAGAAGGCCGGTGTGTCCGTTGTCCTCTTTCCAAGTCACGCTACAGACATAATCCAGCCTCTTGACTGTGCACTGTTTCGTGGAGTCAAGTGCCGGTACCGGCAGCTGCAGGACCAGTTCATCAAGAGCAACCTGGGGAGGAGCCTGGGTGTGGTCAGATTCGTTTCCTTCGTTGAGCAGGCGTGGTATCAAACGTGCACTGGTGAGAAGGTCCGTAGAGCGTTCCGCATTACAGGCCTTGTACCGCACAGCGTGGAGACCTTCTTACGCCACGCCCCTGAGGAACGTCTGCGCCCTCAGCAAGAGGAGGCAGATGTCAAGTCCTTGGAGCTGCTTGCGCAGTTGGCACCCCGTATTGTACCGGCAAGTGACATGTGTCCCGCATCTCAAGAGTCCTCCGCATCCCAAGACTCCCCATTTACCACCAGAGAAATGGGATCCCAAGCAACCGCACGGACCATCACCATGGAAACAAAGGATGATGCATCGACGCTGCGCCTTGGTGGATGGGTCACGAAGACCAGCTTCCTTGCAGCCGCGCAGGCTGCTGCGAGTAAGAAAAAGTCACTGCCATGTCTTTCTTGGAGGGCTTGATCCAGGCCAAGCCCCCCTTAAAACCCTTTTGTTGATGCTAAGACAAACTTAAGTGTTTTTATCTCTCTTTTGTTGCCTAAAGTACACTTTCTCAAAGTAACTAGGGTTGTGACCCTAGCCCCCCCCATGAAGTTCACCCCTACCACTCAACTGAGCGGAGGTACCTTCCTTCATGGAGGACATACCAAAATTAATCAGGCATTTCATGCTTGATGGCCTTGGAGGTTAAGCCTAGTGGTCTCCCACCCCAAGACCCCTATACTCAATTGTTTCTACCACTTATTGTGGTCCTACTTTGTAACTGTTTCTGAATTCAGTTGCTTGGCCAAGTCATTTTCTGTGTGGTCCTGACATCTATGCCCCTCAGTCCTAACCAGCACCATTTCACCCAAAAGAGTGCACATGAAGTGCCTAATGCTATCTCTGAGGCAAGAGTCAGACCCATTTTCATATAAAATCTTTTGTAGTATCCAATTGTGATTGAATCGTTGTGTATATACCTGCTTTGTCTATCTGCAGCCCTTCTGTGTTACACTGGATTCCAAAACCAATCATTGATTCGATCCACATCCTGTCCTTGCTCTACTTGCTGCTTTGGTTGGGGTTTTCAACTACAAAACCTGCAGGACTACATCAAAATATCTAGGGCATAATTCAAGGACATCTTTCTGGTAGCAGAGGCAGTCCCTTGTGACCTTTTGAACCGACCCTGAGAAGAAGTGCAGCACAAAAGCTCAACAACAAGTTCATCATGTCCACGCCAAGCGTCAGGACCTGGCCCATCCGAACTGTCCAAGTGCAAATGGGCAGCATGGCCCACCCAATGAGTGAACCACCGTACCGAGCTCCGCATCATCTCAGTGGCGCATCTGGGTCCCAAGGAGATCCAGAACACAGAAGGGCGGAAGAGAATAAAGGCCTTACCACCGAGGCCTTAGCAGCACACGGTGGAGACAGCTACAGTCACCTCCACAGACGTGTAGCTGCTTCAATATCCAGATCAAATTGTCCAGCTTCATCCTCAACTGCCATTGAAGGACCTGAGGAGTATGAGGAGCTGAAGCAGAAGATGGATGAGTACATCCTACATGAGGAGTACTACAAATCCATCCGTGGGGAAGATGGAGAGGAGCCATTGGCTGTACATGGATCCATACCACGTACAGACCTAGGGTCCTACGCGCACTCTGGTCCTCCGTCCACTGCATCCCTGCCGAGACGACTAAGACCTGAGTATCCAAGACCATGTTGTCCAACCCCAAGGGCTCCCGAAGTGGGCCCAACACGAGTCGAAGAACAACATCATCCAAGGCCAACCTACGGTGCCCTGGATCACACGGCCCAACGGCCAAACTCCTGTCTGGATCAGAAGATCCAGATGTGACGGCCCTATCGGAGACCATTAAGGCTAAACTGGGTATTGCAGAACCCTTACCCAAGCCAGAGTTGCCCTCTCTCTCTCCAGCACTGAGTACCCTGGCCGAAGATCTCAAGAGATCAAGGGTCTCAAGGCTGTTGCCTAAGGTTACCTGCCCCAGCCCCTTTCACCCCCGTGCCAGGACAGTGCCTATGGCTGATCTACAGGACGTGCCTGTCACAGAGATCGAGAGAAGAGGCCTGTCAGCCCTGGCACCTCTTGCCGGCGTGTCGCCTTCAGGCCTAACTCCGGGGGGTGGGAAGACGGGCAGACCAATCGCCCAGGCGAACATCCAGCTGGAACTGCCGGAGTTCGACCCCAAAAATCTGCCTGAATGGGCAGAAGAATTTGCAGAGTTCCTTTTGTTGACTGGCCAATCCCATGTGGATGTGGCCACCAAATGTTCACTGCTAAAACGCTCATGCAAAAAGAAGTTTTTGCAAAAACAGGTTAAACAGATTGTGAAAACCTGTTCTACCTGGGCAGAGGTACTCCTGAGGTTGGAGAAAACATTCCCAGTCTATGAGACTGACCTCAGCGTACGCACACAGATCGAGGAGCTACCTAAGCTCCCTGAGTTTCCATCCGCTGCGCGAATTTCTGAGTATGTGTGCGACTTGGAGTACTTGTTTTCAAGGATGAATGTGGGCTCCTACGGAGCCACTGAGCCCCACCTGTGGCTCATGAGTAAGATCCCCCAGCGTACGTGGGATCATTGCCGCTCCACCTCTGAGAGGAAGAGCAGGACCCACTCGTACGATGAACTGGTGGATCTCTTGATTGAGCTAGCTCTTGAGAGAGAGAATGACTCCCACATGGAGAAATTCCTCAAGAAGCATTTGGGACGAGGTGGTACCCCTACCCCCGAACGTGGCGAAGGGAAGGGGCATAAAAATCCCACTAACACCAACCAGGGAGGTGGTAAAGGGAGGGGCAACCTACGTGCCATGAACGAGGTTCAACGTGATGCAAGCACACCCCCCCTGTTTTACTGCCGACCTGTCAATGACAGGGGGGGGACCTTGTCATGCCTCTGACTGCGATCTCCGCAGTGGCTGTATGCTGCAGATGAAACGTCAGCAGCACACCAAAGATGGGAAACAGGTGACCCATCAGGACCATTTCAGGTGTATCATCACCTCTGGTTACTGTGGCAAACGTCGTCACTACGAGGACGAATGCCACATCAAGAAACGCGAGAGTGACAAACTCAAGCGTCAGGAGGCGGAGCGCCAGAAGACCCAGACTCCCGCCAGAAATCCCCCGAACGGGGATAAAGGTGGTAAAGGAGGTGGCAAGGGGGGTGGCAAAACTGGACCCCCTAACCCCCAGAGGCGCTCATCAGCGCCTGTTGCTACACCCACTCCTGCTGCTACACCCGCTCCCGCAGTTGACCCCAAGAAACGCCCCCAAGGGGATAACGCTACCCCTGAGGGGAATAATTCTAAGAAGAGGCGCTTGGCCTGGATGGCCAAGTCCCTCATGGCTGCAGGGGTGGATGTGAAATTCCCTGATGAGGAATGGGGGGGCGGCTCCGAAGAGGAGGACTTGGTTTTCTGGATCCTCGTGAAAATCGGGGATCAGGTTTTTCGAGCGGTGCTTGATACCGGTGCAACACTTTCCATAGTGGCCCGGCGCCTGCTTAAAACTTTCAGGAAAACTAAGACCGTGGCCATAAGAGTAGGGGATGGGCGTACCATCCATTCCTTGGGGGGGGGGTCGATGTGACCATATGTCTGGGCGACGAAACCGTGAACCAACACTGCAGAGTGTTGGACACTGACGCCTTTGACATCGTCATTGGCACTGACTTTCTACGAAGAAACCCCCAGGTAAAAATGCTGTCCCTACAGCGTCCCTATTCTTTGCACTGCGACTTTGGCAGTGGGCTATTCTCCGTTCCTTTGGAGCTGTCAGGACGAAAAGAGTCTGGGCTGCGCTACGCAGTCAAGACGAACTATCGTACTGAAAACTATCAACTGGCCCGTCACGTTCTTGAAAATGGACTGGCGGCCCCTCAGGTAAACCTGGATGAGATCCAGGTGGAATTGTTTGCGAGCCAACAACAGCACATCATGCAGTTGTACTGCTCGAAACAACTGAACAATGCTTTCCGTTTCTTCTGGAAAGCAATGGGCCTAGCGTATGCTAACCCTCCCTTCTCCCTGCTGGCGAAGGTTCTCACCAAGATCGCTTATGAGGGAGGAAGGGTTGTTATGTGCACCCCTGACTGGGGTTGCTCTGGTGAACATGCTTACTGGCGCCGTATGCTAGACCGAATGACCGTGGGAAGAGTGCAACTCCCCGACGGCCCCATCTATGTGCCTGAGGACTCAGACACAGCTATGCAGGCCCCTGAGTGGGCCAGTTTTCTGTCCATCGTCGATGGATCCCTCAATCCTGTACCCCTGTGTGACCTAGACCAGGTGCTACTAAAAGAGGTCATGGCCGAAAATCGTGGGCTGACCCTTTATGATCTCAAAAATTGATCTCCTGAGCACCTATCTGCCACACTTACAGGGTGTGAGTCTCCTGATGACTATCTGGAACCTGCAGCTGTAAAAGAGGATGCTGACGACCAACTGTCTGAGATCGCCAGCACTATTCCCTCTGTTGATCCCAGCTGTGTTGACCTAAAACATAGTGCTTTCCTAGCCCAGCTGTTGCTAGAGGAGGTAGATCTAGAGTCAACCTCTGAACCCGCTTCCCATGTTGGGAAGCCAGTGCTACACATGCAGCCTGTGCACACAGGTGAACCCGTGGCCCGGAGTACTGATGCTCTGGCGCGGCCTGCTGCTAATAACATGCCATTGTCTGAGCATGACACTCAAGAACTCCGGCGGCTGTTGTACCTGAAGGCCGAAGGTATTGAGCGCCAAGAGCGGCTGCAATACCTCAGACAGACCTGGAAATACTCCATCTGGTCTGAGGAGGACGATGAGTCCTATACGCTGCCTGATCCTGAGATACCTCTAGTGTATTCTCTACACTATGGGCAGCAATGTTCCCCTGAGTGGGACGATGGTACTGTGCCTGCCGAAACTGCTGATCGGCATAAAAAGAAAGAACATGGAAAAAGCAACCTCCATGCTGAGGAGGATTTCCTTCCGAAACTCGAGAGTCTTAACCTTGACCCCCGCCTGAAGAAACTGCTGATAACCTACGAGGAGGTGTTCGGCGCCTTGCCGCCTCCCCTTTCTTGTAAAAAACTGGTCCAGATGGACCTGAAATTGAAACCAGAATTTGAAAAGATGCGAGTGAGGCGTCGTCCCTATCCCGCTTCACAGGAACAGGTCGAAGAAATCGAGCGCCAGATCCAAGAATGCATTGATGCTGGCCTCGTTGAAGAGTATAAACACGGGGACTATCCCCATCACTGCAGTCCCTGTTTCCTTGTTGCTAAACCAGGGTCGACTGCCCTACGTCTTGTTGTAGACTATGGTGAGGTCAACAAGAAAACCCAGAACCACTCAGGGAGTATTCCTAACATGGAAAACACCCTGGAGCGTATTGCCAAATGCAGGTATAAGACCAAAATGGACAAACGCTCTGGTTTCTGGCAGGTGGACCTAACCGCCGCAGCTCAGGAGCTGTTGGCCTTTATAACCCCTAGGGGTCGTGTTTTCAAGTGGAAGGTTATGCCTTTCGGGGTGGCTAATGCCCCAGCGCTCTTCCAGGAGCTTATGAACAAAATTTTGTACATACTGAGGCGCAGGCCTCTAGTACAAGAGTTGATTTCTCGGGGTGCAGAAATGGAGGCTCACATCGACGACGTGAGTTTGGGTACTAATACCAAAGAGGACCATGTCCTTCTCCTCCGTGAATTTTTCACTGTCTGTCAAGAAAACCATCTCCGAATCAAACTCGAAAAATGTGAGTTTATGAAAGAGGAGATGGAGTATTTGGGTTTCGACGTGGGGTATGGCTGGTGGAAACCAGCCGCGTCTAAGATGCAGCCCCTACAGGACATGCAGATTCGCGATGACCCTAAGAAGGGTCTACACGATGTGAGGAGTTTTGTGGGCGCCTGTAATTTCTATCGGCGTCACATCCACAATTTTACTTACTCCTCTGCACCCCTCACTGACCTGATCAAGAAAACTACTCCCTGGAGGTGGACCTCCAGAGAGGAAGAGTGTTTCCAGGAGTTGAAGAAGAAGATTGCCTCCTCCAACTGCCTGGGAGTGCCCCGCCCTGAGGGCGAGATAGTCCTGATCACTGATGCCAGTGATGTAGGGGGGGGAGGTACGATCTACCAATGGCAGGAGCTTAACCCCGCTGAACTAACCCACTGCCATTATCGTACTACTGGACTGAACCGTGATGGTTCGTTGAAACATGACTATCCTACCAGTGAGTGGCGACTGGTGCCACTGGGACACTGGAATTGGAAATGGAACCAAGCACGTTCCAACTACAGCACCTATGACCAGGAACTCCTGGCCGGTATGTTGGTGCTATCGTCACAATCCCGACTCCTGGGATCTAACCCTATTGTCTGGCTGTGTGACCAGGAGCCTGTGAAGTCTTTTCAGAAGGGCCCACCACCGGAAAAAGCAAAGCTAAAACGTTGCTGGACTTACCTGAGCCAGTTCAGGCTGACAGTGCATCATATCCCCGGGATTAAGACTGAACTGTCTGACTATATATCGCGCAACAACTTCGATGCGCTTATTGGTGAGAGCTCTGAGGCGCTCGCCAAAGAGGCTTTCCAGCGTATGGATGTCCAGCTTGACCTGTCCATGCGCACTGCTGGAATCCTGGAGGGTTGGAGTCTAACCGACTATCAGTCAGAGTATGAAGAAATTCTCCAAACCCTCAGCACTGGTCTCGAACCCCGTGTCATTGACGGGCACCAGTGGTATAAAAACAATCAGTACCTCTTCTACGAGGACCGAATTGTGGTGCCTGAGGCACGACTGGATGGGTGCCTACAGTGGTCCCATCTCAGTTCTGGTCACACTGGCGCTAATCGCTCAGTGGACTTCTTCCGTGAGTGTTTCTACTCTAGTCTAACCCTGACTGAACTGAGGTCGCGTATGCAGACCATTGTGGATGCTTGTGGCTGTCATGCCAGCAAGCAGAGCGACAGTAGGGATAGGGGCCTGATCTCCAGCTTACCCATACCCTATTGTGCTAACTCTCTTCTCTACGTGGATTACATCCACGGCCTACCACGCTTTGGCGGCTATGATAGTTGCCTCGTGGTCACCTGTGGTCTATCTCGCTTCACCCGTGTGTTCCCTTGCAATAAGAAAATCACAGGTGAGCAGACTGTAAAAATGTTGGTCGAACAATGGTTCGAACCCTATGGAGCACCTAAGCAAGTGCACTCTGATGAAGATGTACGCATCCGCAGTGACACTGGGTGGTACAAACGAGTGCTAAATGCCCTCAACGTGGAGGTAACCACAGGTGTGCCCTATACTCACACGTCTAACCCTCTCTGTGAGAGACAGAACCGTGTGGTGGAGCAAAACTTAAGAATCCTGATGAAACAGGAGCGCACCAAGGACTGGGTACACCTAGTGCCCTGGGCAGTTCTGTCCATGAACTCACAGCGGAGCTCTTCTACGGGTTTCACCCCCCACGAACTGTTCCATGGAGGACGACCTGCATGGTTCTTCCAAACCCCTTTCCCTGAGGACTTCAAGAGCCCTGTGGGAGATTGGCTGGAACATAAGCAGTCTCTGGCTAACCAGGCTGGTACTAACCTGAGGCACATTCGTGACCGTGAACAGAGCCGACGGAACCGCCTACGGCGACCTGCCAGCTTCAAGGTTGGTGACCTTGTTTTGGTACACCATTCACGCCTACCCTCCTGGCCACGTAACTGCCTACAGGACCCTTACCTTGGACCCTATTGAAGCGTTTTCGTGACCCTCCTGCAAAGCACCGCAATTTCTGCAAGAATCGAACATTTCGTGAGTCGGTTTAAGTTGCTTAAACTGTTCTAAGGCGTTAGCCACAGGCCTTCAAATCTACATAGATGCCTGTGAAAACACGGAAAAACAGTGAAATCTCACGTATAATTACAAAATGGGGCACAACAGCATAAATTTATTATAAGAAACTGCTATTTGAACATAAAAAACGGCAATCCTCGCTATTGCTCTGTAGCTTTCGTAATCCCATTTTACGTCATAAATTGCGCTATTCAGCGCACGTGCGAGCCACAGCGGGTAGCGGTAGGGAGACCCTGCCGCTACCGCTTCACCCCCCTTCTTAAAGGTTTGTTTATCCTCCAAGAGGAAAAACAAACCCCAGAGGTAGCCTTTTCCTAGGTGTCCGGTGGGGAGCACCAATACTACCCTCAGGCAAAAACCTGCTTCGCCACCTTAGGAAAATAAAAAGAAAAAGGCCTTGGGTGGCCTGCCCCGTTTGTTTCGAAAACCTGAAAAAGTTTTCAGTTTCCCGAAAACCTCCATGCTTTCAAAAACCAAACAACAGGACAGGCATGCACACAGCACTACAACTCAGCATCAAATCAACGTTGCTGTGTCAGTTTGTGCCTTACCCAGGCACCGTGCACTGTACTGTACAAGTGCGGGTGCGGGTGCCAGGGGCTGGTTTGCCCCAAATATACCTGGGTTTTAAGACCCACATATATACCCGGTTGGTGGAGCCTGACATGACTGGGCCCTCACCACGGCAAGTCTGACAAGACTGGACTTGCCCACCGGCGTTCCAACAAACGGAATATTAAATTATCACCGTCTCCAACGACGGCTGCCACTGCCGGGCGTCTGCGTCCCACTGTCTTGGTTGGTCGCTCCGCTGGTCGTGGCGGTCTTTTTCGGCGTCTGGAAGGCGACTTCCACCTTCGTCTTTGCTTCGCCCGTAGCGGACTTCGTCTTGGACGTCTTCTCCAGGCGACGGACTCGCTCTTGCAGACTCTCCTGCTCCGACTTCAGGGTCCGGATCTCCGCTGCTGCATTCCTCGCCCACGCTGCCATCTCGGCGGCCCAGGCCTTCAACTCCACCGTCTCGGTTGGTAGGAAGGCGATCTCCGAGCTTAACCGGCTGGGACTGGGGTTGCGTGGATGTCCGGTGAACGCTCCTCCACGTTGGGGTACTGGTCGGTACTCCGGCGCTTTCTGGGGCGCTGGTTGGCGCTCCCTTGACGCTTGACCACGGTCTGCGTGACCACGGCTTGGACCTTGTCTTCGGTGGAGCGCTGATTGGCACTCCGGCGTTCTCCAGGACGCTGGTTGGCGATCCCACGCTGCTTGACGATGGTCCGGCTTGCGGAAGAGCTCTCTTTCGACGGCTGGTTGGCCGTCACGGTAATCCGGATTGCGGCTGGTACTGCCGCTCTTGGGACGGTCGACGCTGCCGCCGTGCTGGTTCCCACGGCCATAGGGTTGACGGCTGGAAGGGCCATACCTCTGTTGCTCGAACGCGGGACTGCGGCTCGAACTTGGCCTTGGACTGGGACTCCAGTCTGACGCGTCGCTCATGCTGTCCAGGTTGTAGCCGCCATTTTGCGGTCCCCACGTCCTGACGCCGCTGCTGTCGCTGCTGCTCATTCGGGACGCTGCGGAGGCACTTGCCGCCTCTCCTCTGGCGGCGTGCTGCGGCTGACGGCCACGTTGCGGTGCTGATTGGCGCTGCGCCCAGCGCCTTCTGGTTCCAGCGCGTGTTAGCGCCGCTCCTCGGCGCTGCGATGCGCTGCGGCCGGCGGCTGTCCCTGTTCAGGGTTGTTAGAACAGTTTTGAAGCGTTTTCGTGACCCTCCTGCAAAGCACCGCAATTTCTGCAAGAATCGAACATTTCGTGAGTCGGTTTAAGTTGCTTAAACTGTTCTAAGGCGTTAGCCACAGGCCTTCAAATCTACATAGATGCCTGTGAAAACACGGAAAAACAGTGAAATCTCACGTATAATTACAAAATGGGGCACAACAGCATAAATTTATTATAAGAAACTGCTATTTTAACATAAAAAACGGCAATCCTCGCTATTGCTCTGTAGCTTTCGTAATCCCATTTTACGTCAAAAATTGCGCTATTCAGCGCACGTGCGAGCCACAGCGGGTAGCGGTAGGGAGACCCTGCCGCTACCGCTTCACTATCGTATCATCAGGATAGATGGATCCAGGATCCATGTCAGGTGCAGTCCACGTCTAGGTGGTGAACTGTTATGTGCACCTAAGCAGTTGAGGCACTATCACTCCCCTGACGACTTGTCTTGGGATGAGTGGCGCCTCAGCGACAGTGAGATTGAACGTATAGACCTAGAGAACGCTGCCAGTCCAGAGGAGGCAGACGAACTCGAAGAGATGACTGCCGATGAGATGGCAGTCGATGGTTACTACGTGGTTGCAGGTATTGCTCGCCACGAGTATAAACAGGGCTGGAAATTCCTTACCCTGTGGGATGGCTATGGGTTGTCTGAGGCGACCTGGGAACCTATGTCAGCCTTCATACAACCAGATGGGAGTATCAACCCCATCTTCCGCACTTACCTCGTTGAGAACAACGAGGGGCAGCTCCTAACCCGTGCTGAGACTATGTCCCAGCGTAAGAAGCGAAACTAATCTCCCTGTGTCAGTCTACTGACAGGTGCAGTGAGCACTCTTCTGCAGACGTGCCTGTGTATGGGTGTAAGAGCAGTTGTCACAGTTGCCCCGCATTGCATCGCAGGACAGGACCGTTAGCCCCCCGTGATGTCCTTGAATTATGCCCTAGATATTTTGATGTAGTCCTGCAGGTTTTGTAGTTGAAAACCCCAAACAAAGCAGCAAGTAGAGCAAGGACAGGATGTGGATCGAATCAATGATTGGTTTTGGAATCCAGTGTAACACAGAAGGGCTGCAGATAGACAAAGCAGGTTTATGCACATAGATTCAATCACAAATGGATAATACAAAAGGTTTTATATGAAAATTGGTCTGACTCTTGCCTCAGAGGTTGCAATAGGCACTTCATTTGCACTCTTTTGGGTGAAATGGTGCTGGTTAGGACTGAGGGGCATGGATGTCAGGACCACACAGAAAATGACTTGGCCATGCAACTGAATTCAGAAACAGTTACAAAGTAGGACCACAATAAGTGGTAGAAACAATTGAGTATAGGGGTCTTGGGGTGGGAGACCACTAGGCTTAACCTCCAAGGCCTACAAGCATGAAATGCCTGATTTATTTTGGTATGTCCTCCATGAAGGAAGGTACCTCCGCTCAGTTGAGTGGTAGGGGTGAACTTCATGGGGGGGGCTAGGGTCACAACCCTAGTTACTTTGAGAAAGTGTACTTTAGGCTACAAAAGAGAGATAAAAACACTTAAGTTTGTCTTAGCATCAACAAAGGGTTTTAAGGGGGGCTTAGCCTGGATCAAGCCCTCCAAGAAAGACATGGCAGTGACTTTTTCTTACTCCCCCCTGGAGTACTAGGTCATGAAGCTAGTAGGACCAAGGAAAAAGGCTCAAATATTCCCAAAATTACCTCAAAAAATGCATTAAACTTACCAAAAACATCCTCATCACTTAATAGATGCCTATCACACTGTAGGTACCCTTGAAAAACAGTGTAATGTACCGTGAATGATGTCCCTTCGATGGGGCATTCCTCAAAAGTCGCCGGCGTGCGACGAAAACTTTTGGAAAAAGTTTGGGGGCAGTGGGGTTTGAACCCAGGACTCCCTCCCTAGAGCACATGTGCTTGTCCACTAGGGTACAGTCGAGCGCTCTAATGCGGACGGCCATCGCTGTATAAACAGCGTTTTAGTAAACGTCTTGACCAAGGGCCAGGGCGGAGCAATACTCCAAATGGAGGACACAAACCCCCAGGAGCTGGAAAAAATAGAAAATGTAACCAGCAGGGAGTGATTCCTGCGGTTTAGCGGAAGGGGTTGCGATTTAGCAAGTGAAATCGTTAAGAATCGACGAAACCACGCGGGAAATCGTCATTTTTACACATAACTTAAAGTCGCAGACAAGCGCAAAGGAAGCGGACTCCAAGAAAAGGGTTGCGCAAGCGTAAACGGCTTTTGGAAAAGAAGGTATGAGCCGTAGTTTTTAAAGTTTTAAAGAAAAATTTTGCACAGTTGCATCACAATTTTTATAAACTTCAGAGTCAAGTGTTCAAATTCAGCCCACACCACAGAGCAGGTCAACAACCAATCTCTCAGGTATGTCAGTGTCACCTCACACTCACGCATTGCGTTCGTGTTGGTTGTTTCGTCAAAACGTTAGGGTTGTCAACGCTGTGCTCGTTGGGGGGTCGGGTGTTCTTCTCTCGTGCTCTGCACAGGTAAAAGCAGGAATAAAAGGTATGTGATGCGAATGGAGCGCGCAGCGCGCAACTAGGGTTAGAATATGCGCTGTGCTCGCGATGCATGTGCCTAATTGAGGCATCCACACGGTGTGACGCTTACCTGTATCCGAAATCCACCCTTGTTTTCTTCTTCACAGGTAAGTACAGAAAGCGTTTGTTCGTGTGCGGCCGTGGCGTTAAAGTTGAGTTGCTTAAAACGCTTAGGTTTGTTTTGTGTTCGTTTCAATTCGGCATTCACACGATGCATGGTGAGTAAGGTAGGTTAGCCCAGGAGGAGCTCACCTCCTGGTTGAGTCAGTGGTTCAGCCTCCCTTCCCCGCGTGCATGTGATGCATTAAAGGGTAGGCCACGCGAATTGCGCACGGTGAACCTTGTTTAGGTTACCCAGAGGCTCCTCGGTACGTTCTTTAAGAGAACCCGAGGAGTTTCTTAAAGCTTGCTTGCTTGACAGGGGTAGCTGAATCTTCAGCGTGTTTGCGAACAGTGTATTATAGGTCACACTGAGAAGGGTATAATACCTGGAGTGTGGCTTGGTTCCTCCGTCGCAAACACCCCTTCATTTGCCTCTTTTGTACAGGTGGGAGAGGTTAAGGGTGATTGGTGCACGCAGCAGCTGCCTTCGGCGGCTACCATTTTTCTGCCCCAGCAAAACAAGGGCGCTGATCACAAATCAAATCACTGTGCCTCAGCCAGTACTGGCGAGGGCAGTTCGACCTCAACGACATCTGCGCTGTGCACGCAACGAGAGCACCCATTCCCTCCAAGCCCTAGCAGGGGAAACGCGTTGTGGCGTCCCCTGTTAGGCCACAGCTGCTTAGGAGCGCTGTGTTCTCTTGTCTTCTTCACAGGAGGGCCATTAGGGCCTGCGTGAACTTCGACAGCAGCACCCAGTAGCGTGTGTAGGGGTTAGGGTCAGCAGGCCTGGCAGAGGTGAGTGCAAGTCATGAGTGCTCAGCCTGCCTTCGAAGGCCGGTGCTGGCGTTAGTGAGTGTAGTGTAGTGGTGTCTCCTGTCCCGCGTGCTTTTCCTCGTGGGCAGGGGAGTGCGTTAGCTTTTGGCCTGTAGCAAAAATGGGCGTTTTGTATGCCCTTAGCACACTTGGCCACCCCTCCCCTCTTAGTAGGTAGGGCTTTTGCCGTCCTACCCCAAGGATAGGCGCCAGCACAGAAATTGGGCGCCATAGGAGTGGTAATAGTACCTGATTAGGACCTTCGGTCCGACGTCAGCGAAGCCCGGTCTCCGGGAGCCACGCTGGGGAGAGAAGTGAGACACATACAGACATACGTAGCACACTTAGGGGTATGGTAAACCCTGTAAGGAAGGATAGAACCCCATGGGTCTGGACCAGTCAGGGGTCCTAACTGTGGGCTCGCTTGTCCCCAAGGAGGGAAGACACACCTTGCCTCATAACACCTTGCTTGTCATTCCCCCCTGGTGTAGGAAGCCACCGTTCTTCGTTGGCTCACCAAGGTCATTACAGTAGGGCAGTACCCATGCAACACATGGTCAACAAGGCACACACTCGCTGGGTGGCTGCAATCATGATAAGCGGCCACCTGGCTCACGCTGAAAACCATAGGCCTTGGTCTGCAGGGCACAGACAGGGTCAGTGCAGTGCTCAGTATGCAGTAGTCTGTGAAAAACCAATGGCCTTCGGCCAGGGAGTGGTTGTCACGGTTGGCTAACGGTCCTGTCCTGCGATGCAATGCGGGGCAACTGTGACAACTGCTCTTACAGCCATACACAGGCACGTCTGCAGAAGAGTGCTCACTGCACCTGTCAGTAGACTGACACAGGGAGATTAGTTTCGCTTCTTACGCTGGGACATAGTCTCAGCACGGGTTAGGAGCTGCCCCTCGTTGTTCTCAACGAGGTAAGTGCGGAAGATGGGGTTGATACTCCCATCTGGTTGTATGAAGGCTGACATAGGTTCCCAGGTCGCCTCAGACAACCCATAGCCATCCCACAGGGTAAGGAATTTCCAGCCCTGTTTATACTCGTGGCGAGCAATACCTGCAACCACGTAGTAACCATCGACTGCCATCTCATCGGCAGTCATCTCTTCGAGTTCGTCTGCCTCCTCTGGACTGGCAGCGTTCTCTAGGTCTATACGTTCAATCTCACTGTCGCTGAGGCGCCACTCATCCCAAGACAAGTCGTCAGGGGAGTGATAGTGCCTCAACTGCTTAGGTGCACACAGCAGTTCACCACCTAGACGTGGACTGCACCTGACATGGATCCTGGATCCATCTATCCTGATGATACGATAGGGTCCAAAGTAAGGGTCCTGTAGGCAGTTACGTGGCTAGGAGGGTAGGCGTGAATGGTGTACCAAAACAAGGTCACCAACCTTGAAGCTGGCAGGTCGCCGTAGGCGGTTCCGTCGGCTCTGTTCACGGTCACGAACCTGCCTCAGGTTAGTACCAGCCTGGTTAGCCAGAGACTGCTTGTGTTCCAGCCAATCTCCCACAGGGCTCTTGAAGTCCTCAGGGAAAGGGGTTTGGAAGAACCATGCAGGTCGTCCTCCATGGAACAGTTCGTGGGGGGTGAAACCCGTAGAAGAGCTCCGCTGTGAGTTCATGGACAGAACTGCCCAGGGCACTAGGCG
Organism: Eutreptiella sp. 'Long Island Sound 2002'; assembly: GCA_964036045.1. Lineage (NCBI taxonomy): Eukaryota > Euglenozoa > Euglenophyceae > Eutreptiales > Eutreptiaceae > Eutreptiella > Eutreptiella sp. 'Long Island Sound 2002'. The sequence goes on from OZ038386.1 coordinate 71,154,434, forward strand.
TACCCAGTCCTTGGTGCGCTCCTGTTTCATCAGGATTCTTAAGTTTTGCTCCACCACACGGTTCTGTCTCTCACAGAGAGGGTTAGACGTGTGAGTATAGGGCACACCTGTGGTTACCTCCACGTTGAGGGCATTTAGCACTCGTTTGTACCACCCAGTGTCACTGCGGATGCGTACATCTTCATCAGAGTGCACCTGTTTAGGTGCTCCATAGGGTTCGAACCATTGTTCGACCAACATTTTTACAGTCTGCTCACCTGTGATTTTCTTATTGCAAGGGAACACACGGGTGAAGCGAGATAGACCACAGGTGACCACGAGGCAACTATCATAGCCGCCAAAGCGTGGTAGGCCGTGGATGTAATCCACGTAGAGAAGAGAGTTAGCACAATAGGGTATGGGTAAGCTGGAGATCAGACCCCTATCCCTACTGTCGCTCTGCTTGCTGGCATGACAGCCACAAGCATCCACAATGGTCTGCATACGCGACCTCAGTTCAGTCAGGGTTAGACTAGAGTAGAAACACTCACGGAAGAAGTCCACTGAGCGATTAGCGCCAGTGTGACCAGAACTGAGATGGGACCACTGTAGGCACCCATCCAGTCGTGCCTCAGGCACCACAATTCGGTCCTCGTAGAAGAGGTACTGATTGTTTTTATACCACTGGTGCCCGTCAATGACACGGGGTTCGAGACCAGTGCTGAGGGTTTGGAGAATTTCTTCATACTCTGACTGATAGTCGGTTAGACTCCAACCCTCCAGGATTCCAGCAGTGCGCATGGACAGGTCAAGCTGGACATCCATACGCTGGAAAGCCTCTTTGGCGAGCGCCTCAGAGCTCTCACCAATAAGCGCATCGAAGTTGTTGCGCGATATATAGTCAGACAGTTCAGTCTTAATCCCGGGGATATGATGCACTGTCAGCCTGAACTGGCTCAGGTAAGTCCACCACCGTTTTAGCTTTGCTTTTTCCGGTGGTGGGCCCTTCTGAAAAGACTTCACAGGCTCCTGGTCACACAGCCAGACAATAGGGTTAGATCCCAGGAGTCGGGATTGTGACGATAGCACCAACATACCGGCCAGGAGTTCCTGGTCATAGGTGCTGTAGTTGGAACGCGCTTGGTTCCATTTCCAATTCCAGTGTCCCAGTGGCACCAGTCGCCACTCACTGGTCCGATAGTCATGTTTCAACGAACCATCACGGTTCAGTCCAGTAGTACGATAATGGCAATGGGTTAGTTCAGCGGGGTTAAGCTCCTGCCATTGATAGATCGTACCTCCCCACCCTACATCACTGGCATCAGTGATCAGGACTATCTCGCCCTCAGGGCGGGGCACTCCCAGGCAGTTGGAGGAGGCAATCTTCTTCTTCAACTCCTGGAAACACTCTTCCTCTCTGGAGGTCCACCTCCAGGGAGTAGTTTTCTTGATCAGGTCAGTGAGGGGTGCAGAGGAGTAAGTAAAATTGTGGATGTGACGCCGATAGAAATTACAGGCGCCCACAAAACTCCTCACATCGTGTAGACCCTTCTTAGGGTCATCGCGAATCTGCATGTCCTGTAGGGGCTGCATCTTAGACGCGGCTGGTTTCCACCAGCCATACTCCACGTCGAAACCCAAATACTCCATCTCCTCTTTCATAAACTCACATTTTTCGAGTTTGATTCGGAGATGGTTTTCTTAACAGACAGTGAAAAATTCACGGAGGAGAAGGACATGGTCCTCTTTGGTATTAGTACCCAAACTGACGTCGTCGATGTGAGCCTCCATTTCTGCACCCCGAGAAATCAACTCTTGTACTAGAGGCCTGCGCCTCAGTATGTACAAAATTTTGTTCATAAGCTCCTGGAAGAGCGCTGGGGCATTAGCCACCCCGAAAGGCATAACCTTCCACTTGAAAACACGACCCTTAGGGGTTATAAAGGCCAACAGCTCCTGAGCTGCGGCGGTTAGGTCCACCTGCCGGAAACCAGAGCGTTTGTCCATTTTGGTCTTATACCTGCATTTGGCAATACGCTCCAGGGTGTTTTCCATGTTAGGAATACTCCCTGAGTGGTTCTGAGTTTTCTTGTTGACCTCACCATAGTCTACAACAAGACGTAGAGCAGTCGACCCTGGTTTAGCAACAAGGAAACAGGGGCTGCAGTGATGGGGATAGTCCCCATGTTTATACTCTTCAACGAGGCCAGCATCAATGCATTCTTGGATCTGGCGCTCGATTTCTTCAACCTGTTCCTGTGGAGCGGGATAGGGACGACGCCTCACTCGCGTCTTTTCGAATTCTGGTTTCAATTTCAGGTCCATCTGGACCAGTTTTTTACAAGAAAGGGGAGGCGGCAAGGCGCCGAACACCTCCTCATAGGTCATCAGCAGTTTCTTCAGGCGGGGGTCAAGGTTAAGACTCTCGAGTTTCTGAAGGAAATCCTCCTCAGCATGGAGGTTGCTTTTTCCATGTTCTTTCTTTTTATGCCGATCAGCAGTTTCGGCAGGCACAGTACCATCGTCCCACTCAGGGGTACATTGCTGCCCATAGTGTAGAGAATACACTAGAGGTATCTCAGGATCAGGCAGCGTATAGGACTCATCGTCCTCCTCAGACCAGATGGAGGATTTCCAGGTCTGTCTGAGGTATTGCAGACGCTCTTGGCGCTCAATACCTTCGTCCTTCAGGTACAACAGCCGTCGGAGTTCTTGAGTGTCATGCTCAGACAGTGGCATGTTATTAGCAGCAGGCCGTGCCAGAGCATCAGCACTCCGGGCCACGGGTTCACCTGTGTGCACAGGCTGCATGTGTAGCACTGGTTTCCCAACAGAGGAAGCGGGTTCAGAGGTTGACTCTAGATGTACCTCCTCTAGCAACAGCTGGGCCAGGAAAGCATTATGTTTTAGGTCAACACAGCTGGGATCAACAGAGGGAATAGTGCTGGCGATCTCAGACAGTTGGTCGTCAGCATCCTCTTTTACAGCTGCAGGTTCCAGATAGTCATCAGGAGACTCACACCCTGTAAGTGTGGCAGATAGGTGCTCAGGAGATCAATTTTTGAGATCATAAAGGGTCAGGCCACGATTTTGGGCCATGACCTCTTTTAGTAGCACCAGGTCCAGGTCACACAGGGGTACAGGATTGAGAGATCCATCGACGATGGACAGAAAACTGGCCCACTCAGGGGCCTGCATAGCTGTGTCTGAGTCCTCAGGCACATAGATGGGGCCGTCGGGGAGTTGCACTCTTCCCACGGTCATTCGATCTAGCATACGGCGCCAGTAAGCATGTTCACCAGAGCAACCCCAGTCAGGGGTGCACATAACAACCCTTCCTCCCTCATAAGCGATCTTGGTTAGAACCTTCGCAAGCAGGGAGAAGGGAGGGTTAGCATACGCTAGGCCCATTGCTTTCCAGAAGAAACGGAAAGCATTGTTCATTTGTTTCGAGCAGTACAACTGCATGATGTGCTGTTGTTGGCTCGCAAACAATTCCACCTGGATCTCATCCAGGTTTACCTGAAGGGCCGCCAGTCCATTTTCAAGAACGTGACGGGCCAGTTGGTAGTTTTCAGTACGATAATTCGTCTTGGCTGCGTAGCGCAGCCCAGACTCTTTTCGTCCTGACAGCTCCAAAGGAACGGAGAATAGCCCACTGCCAAAGTCGCAGTGCAAAGAGTAAGGACGCTGTAGGGACAGCATTTTTACCTGGGGGTTCCTTCTTAGAAAGTCAGTGCCAATGACGATGTCAAAGGCGTCAGTGTCCAACACTCTGCAGTGTTGGGTCACGGTTTCACCGCCCAGACATATGGTCACATCGACCCCCCCCCAAGGAATGGATGGTACGCCCATCCCCTACTCTTATGGCCACGGTCTTAGTTTTCCTGAAAGTTTTAAGCAGGCGCCGGGCCACTATGGAAAGTGTTGCACCGGTATCAAGCACTGCTCGAAAAACCTGATCCCCGATTTTCACGAGGATCCAGCAAACCAAGTCCTCCTCTTCGGAGCTGCCCCCCTATTCCTCATCAGGGAATTTCACATCCACCCCTGCAGCCATGAGGGACTTGGCCATCCAGGCCAAGCGCCTCTTCTTAGAATTATTCCCCTCAGGGGTAGCATTATCCCCTTGGGGGCGCTTCTGGGGGACACCTGCGGCAGGAGCGGGTGTAGCAGCAGGAGTGGGTGTAGCAACAGGCGCTGATGAGCGCCTCTGGGGGTTAGGGGGTCCAGTTTTGCCACCCCCCTTGCCACCTCCTTTACCTTTATCCCCATTCGGGGGATTTCTGGCGGGCGTCTGGGTCTTCTGGCGCTCCGCCTCCTGACGCTTGAGTTTGTCACTCTCGCGTTTCTTGATGTGGCATTCGTCCTCATAGTGACGGCGTTTGCCACAGTAACCACAGGTGATGGTACACCTGAAGTGGTCCTGACGGGTCACCTGTTTCCCATCTTTAGTATGCTGCTGACGTTTCATCTGCAGCATACAGCCACTGCGGAGATCGCAGTCAGAGGCATGACAAGGTCCCCCCTTGTCATTGACAGGTCGGCAGTAAAACAGGGGGGGTGTGCCTGCATCAGTTGGAACCTCGTTCATGGCACGTAGGTTGCCCCTCCCTTTACCACCTCCCTGGTTGGTGTTAGTGGGATTTTTATGCCCCTTCCCTTCGCCACGTTCGGGGGTAGGGGTACCACCTCGTCCCAAATGCTTCTTGAGGAATTTCTCCATGTGGGAGTCATTCTCTCTCTCAAGAGCTAGCTCAATCAAGAGATCCACCAGTGTATCGTACGAGTGGGTCCTGCTCTTCCTCTCAGAGGTGGAGCGGCAATCATCCCAGGGACGCTGGGGAATCTTACTCATGAGCCACAGGTGGGGCTCAGTGGCTCCGTAGGAGCCCACATTCATCCTCGAAAACAAGTACTCCAAGTCGCACAAATACTCAGAAATTCGCGCAGCGGATGGAAACTCCGGGAGCATAGGTAGCTCCTCGATCTGTGTGCGTACACTGAGGTCAGTCTCACCCTAGTGACCCCTTTTGCACACCTTTGAGCGTAGCGGGTTGAACAGCGGTTGAACCCAGTTGAACAGCATGTTGCTGTTCAACCCCCCAGTTGAACTCGGTTGAACGCGGTGGAACAGTTCAACTGGCCTATCGCGCCAATCGAGGTCGGACCGGAGACGCAAGCGCTATGGGCCGTGGACTCAAAGTGACTAGCCGACAAGGTCCATGAAGCCTTACAAGGCTTGAAGGGATGGCTCCACAAGAAGAAACATGGAGGAGAGTACCGCCGGATCCTATGGGGAGCAACAAGGAAGTTTCCGACGTTTACACACGTGGGCATGTCTAAGAGGACACATGATGATGCACATGTTGTGCGCCTTGTAAATAATTTCCTCACGGTTTGTTTACCGTCCCTCAGTTACACCGCAATTTCCATCGTGTGGGGCAACGGATGTGCACCCATGGATGTACACAAACATCCAAGGGATGACTCCGCGTTGAGTGGGGTGGTGGCGGTGGGTGATTTCCGTGGTGGTGGTTTCTTTACTACGGCGTGGATGGGTGCTGGGGGGGAGGGGGGGGGCGCAGCGTCAAGCATGGATGCAATGTGGGCGTCAAATTGTGCAAGGGGTTGTTGTGGATGCACGAAAGGGGGTGATTTTCAATGCGTGGCGTACGCATGGGCCGGAGCGATGGGAGGGTGAAAGGTATGCCATCGTGGCGTATGCATCTATCGCGTGGCACCGCCTTCCCGCTCCGATGCGCACTGAACTCCTGGACCTGGGGTTCCCATGGTGACAGGCACTGGGATTGTTCATCCAATTTGACGTGAATTGTTGGTGCCATTGTTGTGTGATTGCGATTACGTGCGGCATTTCTCCTAACGCGCTCCGGTGTGTGTTCAACCGTGTTCAACCGTGTTCAACCGTGTTCAACCGCGCGGTTGAACACGCAGTTGAACATGGCCGAACGCGTATGGGCGGCAATATGAAAGTAGCAGAAAATCCATGGTTTTGTGGTTATAATTGATTTGGATAAGGCAGGTGCACACTGCAAAAACCTCTGAACACCATCCACGATAGAATGGAAGCCAAAGGACCACAATGAAGGTCAAAGCTTAGGGGAATGTGTCAAGTGGGGTGTTCAACCGCATGGTTGAACACCAAGGCGGCGTTGACGCTACTCTTGGACATGATAGAAAGGGAGTGGCAATGTTGAAGCGGTACCCAGAACCCCATGGCCAGGTTACGGCATACAACCGGTCTCCGGTCCACTAACCCCAAGGCCCTCCATGTACGGCGTGTTCCGTGACGTGAAGCCCCGCATCGGCAACCGATGCACCGCCAGCGGAGATTTGTGTATCAGAATATCAGGAATCAACAGGGTTTTACTTTCATATTGTTTCCGTCAATTTTTACGCTTCCGTTCTGTTATTCACTGTTTTGACTGCTGGCGGTTGGATCGCGACTTTACCGTAACCGCCAGTTTAACTGTAATTAATGGAAATTTTAACGCTATCCGTCACGAAGGCTCCAAAGTCGTCAGGAACTGCATGGATGCTTCCGCAATTTTCATAATTAACACTCGCAACCTTAATCCGAATTTTTCAGGATGTCGAAATCGGATTTTCAACTTCGACATCCCCGCACTTGATTTGACCTCCTTCGAGTGGACCTACGTGCTTCCCTATGCACGAATCAACTTTCCTTTTATCTTGCCCTCCATTTGTCTTAGAGATACGGGCAAAACAAAGTTGATTCGTGAGGCCACTTGTGAGGGTCATATCTCGTGCCGCTTGCGAGTATTGACAATAAGGAAACGTGGGATGTATTCACAATACTCCCGACGTAATTTAGGAAGCATTATATGCCTTGCGTTTCCACACGTGCGCGCTAGGGTAATGGATCATGGTCAAGAGGGTAGAGTTTGCGTTATAACTCTTTGGCCATGACATTGCGTGCGTTAGGATAACTTTCGAGTGTAGCGCGCAAGTGTTGGTGTTGCATAGGAACTCTCATTGAGTTCCTATGAGTGATTGACACAAAGTTATGCCCTTGGAGGGGCATGACATATCGTGGTGGGAGCTACCTTTTTGGGCAATATGGAGTATGTGCCTTGTGTTGTGTTGCGTGCCCATTTGGCGGGTCCATCGCTCCAAGACAAACCCGCCAATGGACCTCATATTGTGCAAGCCCCTTCTCCATACTCCCCACGATCAATTGCAAGCCTAACCTTCGTGAAGGGAAGCTTGTGTGGTGATCCCGAAGCGATGCGTTGGGAGCAAGGTGTGTGTTTTGCAATTTTCCATATTTTCATGTGGCCACTTGGGAAGTAGCGCTCGTAACCTTTCAAGGCGCCCCAAGTGGAGCACATATGTGGGATCGAAGGTCATTGGTGTCAAGTCATTGTGTGTAGAAGGATTAAGTGATTGCACGATCCAAGCCGAAGATATTATAATATAATTATGCACCTTTCAAGGCACTTTTGTGTGTGCTTGTGCCAATTTTGCCATTTTTGGCCCGTCATGATGTCAAGTGGCCACCGTGTATCTCAACGTTGCGCTCAATTGACATCATGACCCAAGTATGTTATGAGGGTACATACTTCGGTAGCCAACATATCTTGGACCCGGCGAATAACTCCTCTTAGGCTTGGCATACCGTGGCCGCCATGTTGGCAATTTGGGACTATCCCAAATCATGGGCTCACTTGGCGACCCTGCCATTCCCGATACCGGAGGAGTTGGGCGACGCCCCAAAGATATGTTGGGCACATATGACTTGATATCAATCCTATGGCACACTCCGGTCCGAGTCGGGCATGTGCCTCATTTGCCCCAACCATGAGTGTGCGCATTTTTGGCCATTTTGAGCAATTTTCCACTTTTGCTGCCCGCCGTGCACTATGTTCTAACCTTCGTGCACGCCGGACGCATGGACCAATGAACCATATATGACATGGGTGTTATGGGTAATGGTCCCCATGGTTGACACACCACGTGGGCGAGGCGGAGCCACCTTCGTTAAGGCGCTAGCCCAAAGTGAGTGTGGGCAATTTTGCAATTTTGGCATTTGTGGACCCAATTGGGATCGTCACCACGCCGAGTGGCATGGAGATCATTGAGAGCCAAGGGCATGGAAGTCTCCGTTGGACTCCCGGTGGATCGCGTATGGAGTAACGAATCCGATCTCCAAGCCGGCGTGGAGATATACTATTGGGAGCACACCGAATTTTGGCTCATTTCAAGCAGCCAAAATGACCCCATTTTGGGACCCCAATTTCCCCCTTCCGTGTGGTCAATTGGCGGCCCCATTTCTCTAAGCCCATAGGGAGCCCGGACCTAAATCTAAGTTGTACACTCAGATATAAGTCCTAGGTCCTGCCTCCTACCCTGTGAGCCATTGGCCTTACCTTGGCCGGGCGAGCCATGCGTGGGAATGACGCCAATTTTGGTCATTTTGGCATCATGGCCCCACCTGACTCATCCGTGTTGCCCTGATGCCGGGACCTCAGAGGGAACGAGGTTGGGTGAGGGCTCCAGGGAGTTTGTACTCGAAGGGCATAGGGTCAGTTGCCTCGTCCCTACCTCTGACGGGTCCGGACGAGGGGTCAATTTTGGGAATTTTGGAGTTAATTTCAGTTTGGGCTGAAACAGCCCATTTTCAGCTACCAACTCCTGGCTGATAATGGCGGGGCCATATCTCTGGCTCAGAGAGGAGTTGGGACCTGCTGTTAAGGGAGCACAGGGAGCCACTGTCGGTTGGCCTTGAACCCTACTTGGTTCGCAGGAACTCGCCTGTGGCTAGGCGGGACACCTCCCCCATTGGCAGGGTTTCAGGGTCCGGACTGAGCAGGGCACGGGTTGTGTTTGAGCCCCCGCCCCCACCAGCCACTGAGAGGGTCGGACCTGGGATTGGGATACTAGTTAGGATAGAGTGTCTATTGTCCTGTGATGCCCTTACCCCAGTCCAGTCTTAACCCCATGTGTACATATCCTGATGTGTTGTTGTACATACTTTTGTTCCCTCTTTGCAGAGTGGCAAGGATTCTGAAACGCTTTGTCACATGACACGAGCGTATTGATGCCCTTGTGAGCGTAGTGCCTTGCCTGCCTGCTCACCTGTGCGTGTCACCGCAGCGTCCCGTGGCCGGCCCCCCACGGGAACGCGTCAAAAGCGTTTCACCGCCGCGGGGTTACCCAGCCCCCGCGTGCCACTCGGGGCCACCAACCCCGAGCAGCGCGGCGCAGCTCGCAGCTCGCGGCGCAGCGCAGCGCCCCGCAGCGCAGCGCAGCGGCTCGCAGCGCCACTCAGCGACAGCGCCGAGTTCGTCACAGAGCCTGCAGCGCCGTCCAGAGCATCGCCCTGACCGCGCAGCAACCATGAAAGAGGTGCACAGACCAGGACTCCTGCATCAGCCCCATCGGCCGACCCGGAGTCCCATCGGCCGACCAGCAAGGCCGCGTCAACCACCTCCACAACCACCGGCTGACCAGCACCAGCCGCACTTCCAATCCAGTGCTGCAGCACCCTCCTCAACAACCACAACCAGTTCGTTGAGTTGAACGAGTGCACATCAAGGACCTCAAGACCATCTACGCCCCCGCTGCCATGGGGAATTGGCAGGAAGCGGGCAGGACGTGGCCGCGGCCCCACCCCCATGCAGCACGCCTGCTGCGTGGGTTGGTTTGGGACCAGCACTACCGCCACAGCCACCCCCAGTGCGAAGGCGGCATGCCCAGGAGCTTCGAGCTCCGCACGGACATCGCCCCCGACCGCCTGCAGGCCGTGGAGGACTGGCTGCGGGCGGAAGGGTACGAGTACCGCCACCAGCAGAGGCGCTGGAGGACGTGGACCCGGCCGGACAGGCCCGGCGAAGGCCTGCGTCCCGACGGGATTGAGGAGGACAAGGAGCCCAACGTGTACCCGTCGGGCGCCTCGATCAACGTCTCCTTGTGGGACGTGATCGAGAAGAACTTCCCGGAACCGGGGAGCGATCGCAGGCTGCAGGGCAGCAGCAGCGCGTCTCCGGGGAAGGAGAAGCGGTCCGCCGGGGACAAGAAGAGGGACCGGAAGTGGCGGGAGTACCAGGAGTCCCTGGCCGCCGAAGCCGCCCATGGCGCCAAGGGCGGAACCCCAGCCCCCAGTCCCCAACGGGCCAATGGTGGTCACCAGCCCGGCTCCACCACCCTTGGCGACTACATCCAAGTCGCCAAGCAGACCCAGGCCAAGCCCCGTCCGCTGCTCCTGAGGGCCCGGCAGGCCCCAGCAGGCCCCAGCAGCGACGTGCAGTCAGCCCACCGCGGGAGGATGCCGGCCGACCAGGCCAGCTCCAGCAGCAGCGTTGCTCCCGAAAGGGACGTGGCGCGCGCCTGTGAGCGCGCCTGTGGGGTGCCCTGCAACCGTCGGGTTGCCCGGCAACGGGCCAGGCAGTACAGCGCTGCCGTGGAGGGCGCCGTCGGCATCGCCCAGGAGGAGGCTGCGGAGTGGGCGCATGGCATGGCCATCCACGCCCAGACCATGGCGGCCATTGCGGCCGGACTCACGGCCGTAGCCGCCCATGGGGCAGCGACTGCCCAGGTCAACGGTGAGTTGGCGGCAGCCGACGAGGAAGCCCGCCTGACGCAGGAGGCCATTGCCTGCAAGGAGGCCGAGGTGAAGGCGCTGGAAGAGGCGCTTGCCCAAGAGAGGGCAAAGAAGGAGGCAGAGGAAAGGGCCCACGCCGAAGCGACGGCTAAGGCCCAGGAGGACGCCGCCAAGAAGGAAGCCATCGAGGCCGCGCGACGGAAGGTCGCTGAGGAGAAGGCCAAGACGGAGGCGGAGCTGGCAGCGTTGGAAGCGCAGAAGGCGCGGCTGCAGCAGGCCCGGGAAGCCGAGGCGGCTCGTGCTCGGGAGGAAGCCGAAGCGCGAGCTGCCGCAGCCACCGCCGCCGCAATGGAGGAGGCAGAGGCCAAACTCCGCCGCGAGACTCCCCCGGGAGCATCACGAGTGGAGACCCTTCGAAAGCTTTTCGAAGGGGACGCCTCCTCCAGAATGGCGCTGGATGAGGCCGACACGGGCAGCAGTGGGAGCGGTGGCACCACCGCCCGTCGACGGAGGAAGGGCAAGGGGAAGACCCCCGAGAGGCCGCGGAGGCCAGCGGGTGGGCACCCCCACGACAGTGACCCCTTCTTCACCGCCAGTGACGGGGATGAACGAGGCCGTCGACATCGCCAAGTGGTGGCTTGGACGGGCGGAGGCGGCGGAGACGTCCCCATGGAACCGGAAGGTGAGGATAAGAATCTCCCTCCTCCCTACCGGAGCTCGGAGTCCTCCGAGACCGAGACGCCCAGGTGGGGCGACATGGGCGAAGATGACGACATGGACTTCGGCATCACGAGGAAGCGCCCATCCTCGGACCCACCAAGGCGACCCGGCGGAGACCCACCGGGACCCCCTGGCGGAGGACCATCAGGACCCCCTGGAGGACGCCCACCGAGTGGACCCCCTGGAGGCGGACCACCGGGCGGGGGAGGACCCCCTGGACCGGGCGGACCCGGCGGAGGCCCTCCGGGAGGACCCCCTGGGGACCCCGACGACCCACCAGGGAACGGCGACCCGGATACCACCTGGCGGTGGATTGTCTACCTCCGCAGGAGGGTCTTTTCCCTCGAGTGCGAGGTAGACACGGGCAAGGTCGAGATGGCTCGCATCTCCGGGGTCGGCGCGCGTGCGCAGAAGGAGCTGGACATCGCCAGGGCCGAGACCAAGTCGCTGACCAACGTCGTCAGCGGCCTGCAGGAGAGGCTGGATGCGCTGGAAGGCCGTGGGAGCGTCGGCAGCGACCACCCACCCCTGGAGTCTGGCTCGTCGGACGACGGCTGGGGACCCGGACCAGGTCCAGGCAGACCCCACGCCCCCGGCGGAGCCCCCAGGAGTCGTCCCAGCGCCAGTGCCCCCTCTCTCACCGCCCCCTCTCACCACAGCGCGGGCCGCCGCAACGAGCGCGTGCCGCCCGGCAGTGGCAGTGAGGAATGGCGCGATGAGTGGCTCAGCGCGGACTACCACAACCGCCGTGCCCCACCGCGGACGCCTGTACGCCCCCGACGCCCGGCACCAGCCCCGGCGCCAATCCCCAGGGCTGGAGGACGTTATGGTGGACTCAGGGATGAGGTCCCCAGAGGAGACGTGGAGTGGGATGTCGGCGAAGGTGAGGACCTGGACCTGGACCTGGAGGAGTTCGACATCAGCCCGCCGCGTGGTGTACGACGGGAGGACGCTGAACGCAGCCGCCGGCGCCGTGATGAGGATGCGTACATGGATGCAGTACGGCGTGAACATTTCGGTTCAGCGTACGTGGAGGAACCGCGGCGTAGCCACAGGGATTCCATGGAGGAGATGGACGTGGCGGCCGTGGGAGTCCGTGGGAGAGGCCGATGGGAACCTCGGTCGACCTCGCGGCCGGCGTTCATGGTCTCTAAGGCCGCGGATGCCGCCGTGTGGGAAGACTTGAAGGACATCAAGCCCCCCATGTACGACGGCAACCCCCTCAACCTCGACCGCTTCTTGGAGAAGCTGGACGATTGGGGGCTGACCGTCACTGAAGACCTGCCTCCCGCTGATGCGGAGAAGTATGTCTTCAAACGGTTCAGGTACCGCCTGTCGGAAGTGCTCGGAGAGCTATACTTCATGGCGACCAAGGAGGGGAAAATCAAGACCCTCAAGGAAGCCAAGAAGTGGCTCAACGAGCAGGAGCGGGTGGACGCTCCGCAGGTGGCTGCCAAGCGCTGGAAGTCCATCAAGCTTGAGCATGATGGACGGGAGATCCGCCTACGGGAATGGCGTGACTTCCGAGGGAAATACACCCTCTTCCGCCGCAACGTGGAGGATTGGAACGAGGGTGACGAGCAGGCTCGCCTGCTCTCCATGCTGCCGGAAGCATGGATCAAAAGGGTCACCAAGGAGGAATCCAAGCGGGCCAAGTCCAACCACACGGTCAAGATGATGCTCCCCAAGGAGTATCATACGAACGTGGTGGCTTGGGCGAAGAAGAACGTGGCCCGGGATGTCAAACGGCACTCCCTGCGGAACGCTCTTCTCATCACCGTCTCTGGCGATCGCGAGAAGACCGCGATGTGGCGCCTTGACGACTGTGAGTTGAGCGGCCAGACCATCCGTCTGCAGCCCATCCCGGCGCGGATGAGCTGCGACGAGATCCTGGAGTGGGTTGGCGAGGAAGTACTCAAGGAGTACCGAAACCTCCACCACACCCGCGGGTTGAGGCCCGGCGACCGCGACGTCAACTACGTTGGCGAGGGACCTGGCGGGGAAGATGCCATGGACCCAGCGGGAGCCGGCGGCGATGAGACTCTCGTCGACGATGACGACGACGATGAGCCCGCCGAGGTGGCCGTTTGCGCCTTCGTGGCCAACAACCTGAGCGCGGGGAGCAAACCGGGAAACTGGAAGCCCCTGCAGCAGGGTTGGAGGAAGAAGGAGAAGAGGGACCCTCGCCGCATTGGCGACCCTCCGCTGTCCTTTGGGGAGTTCATACGAGCTCACCCGCAGGGCTGTTTAGTGTGTTATGGGAGGAAGAAAGGCTTCAACCATGACCACCGAACGTGCCCCGTCCACAAGGCCGACACGGAGGCTTACAAGAAGGCGCACGGGGCGAAGAAGCGTGCGCCCGCGGGTATCCGGGAAGCCAAGATGGAGGTGGACAAGGACGAGCTGGCCAAGCTGATGTCGTCGGTGGGAACCGAGTTGGCCAAGGAGATCCCGGAGATCAAGCGGAACTGGGTCCCCAGGTCGGATAACAAGAACAAGGAGAACAACCAGAATGACCAGAACAAGGACAAGGACAAGAACAAGGGTAAGAAAGGGGGAAGGAAGAAGGGCGTCAACGACGTTGAGGCCGAGGAGAACACCCCCTCTTCCACAACCGATGCCCCCTAGCGGAGCCCCTGCAGCCAAGGGCCCCAGCTAGGGCGGTCGCAGGATGGTGACGTGGGAAGCGCCGAACCATCCCAGTCGGGAGTCGATAAGCACAAGGGGACTGCCGCGGGCGGAAGGCCCGGTCTGGCACCCAGTCGCGGAGGCGGGGTGAGGGCAAGTGAAGGCACGAACCCTTGCACCGTCCGTCCTTCGCGACCAAGAACGTGTTTGATGTACTACAGGATCTATCCGAGAGTATCGGAGGATCACCCGGACCGCAGCTGGATGCTGCAGACGGGCAGCCTGAGCCCATTGTCCACGACCTGCACCAGTCGCTTGTGGAGCTTCTGGAACGGCCGGAGATCCTGAGTTTGCACGCCGTGCGCCGTGTCGGTCGAGAGCGGCAGTTGCATCTTAAGGTCCGTGCCTTATGCAGGGAAGTGGAAAAGGTTTTCGACGTGTTGGTCGACACGGGAGCTCAGGTCAGCTTGGTCAAGGCTGGCCTGCTTCCACCAGAGTGTCTGACCGACAGTCGGAAACCTGTCAGGCTGAAGGTGGCGAACGGCCAGTACATGGTGGGAGGCACGAAGGAAGCGGCCATTGGGCTGCAGTTCGTGAACCATCGTGAGCTGAGCCGCCCAGACCTCGGCAAGGAAATCCTCCTGCACGGTAGCTTCTACAAGGCCGAGATGGACTGGGACATGATCGTCGGGTACGACTTCATGATGGAGACGGACTCCGGCGTCCTCCCGGCCCAGGCTTCCATGACCCTGTACCAGGACGACCAACTCTCGTGGCTTTCGTCACCTGAGCACCATGTGGAATGCCAATGGATCCACCCCGAACGCAATCAGCTCGAAGTGGCCGCGCTGGACACTGAGCCAACTGGTCCTGCAAACCAGGAGTACGGCGTAAGGCCGGAAGTGGCGAGCCGAGTTGTCGCGGACTTGGGAGCTTCGGATCTGGCCCTGGATGCCTTCTCTTCAGGAACCTCCGCCCATCTGCGGGTGTGTGAGAAGTACTGGAGCGCACAGGACTCCGCGTGGAAGAAGCACTGGGGTCCGCATCAGGGACTGATGTGGATCCATTGCCCCCGTTGGGACATTCCAAGAGCGATAGCGAAGATTCGCAAGGACCGCTCCAAGGCAGTGCTGGTTGTTCCTATGGGATGCACCGAGGAGGAAAGTACCCGACATTGGGTAGCCTCATTGACCAACATGACCTTAAACAAGGTCGTCCTACCGGCTGGAGAGAGTGTCTATCAGGACGCTAAGGGACAGCCCATGCCACCCCAGAGATGGCGAACAGAATTCCACTATGTGGATGGGGGCCTTGATCAGGCCGACACCACGGACTTCGTGTGTGTCAACCGTATCATAGCAGAGCCTTGGAGGCAATGCTTTGCGGTTCCCCCTGTTGACATCGAAGAATCGGACTCCGAAGACCCCCTCATTGAAGAGGAGTGGGATCTGGTTCAGGGGTATATGGATCAGCCCTTTCACGACTGGGGGAACAAGCGTGAGGGCAAAGGCCAGGACAAAGCCTGGTGGGAAGTGGACTCAATCGTCTCTGGTTCCTATGACGGGAATACCTTCGTACAGAGGGTGCTGGATCACATGTCCAGCCAAGACGAGCCGCCTGGCGGTAACCCACCCACCTACGGCGATCTGTTCCAAGGCAAGACCAGGGATGGCCCTTTGGGCCACCTGGGAAGACCACCTGAGCCGAAAGAGAGCGGGGTCGCTACCCCTCAAGTAAGCTCCGTGGTTCAAGTGCCCGGAAAAGCCAAGGCGGAGTCCGATGACTGCCCCAAGATCCAGGCATTGAGGGCCAGGCTGAAGCAGAAGTATGGTGACACCTTCTTCAGCGGTAAGCCTGTGTTTCCCCCACCGGTGCGTGGACCGTATGGCGAGGCCAAGATACGACTGAAGCAGGACCCCCGTGTGTATCGCCACCGGGAGTTTGCCCTGAGGGGCGAGAGGAAAGAGGCCATGGAGAAGATCCTCCGTGACTTCATCCAGAGAGGCTGGCTTGAGCCGTGCCACTCCGAGTGGGCCTCTCCCTGCTTCGTCGTCCCCAAGAAGGTTGCCGGTGAGTGGCGGCTCGTGGTCGACTACCGCGGCCTGAACGCCCAAACGCAGCACGACAGCTATACGCTGCCCCTCATTGAGGACATGCTGCAAAAACAACACCGGCGGAGGATCTTCACGGTGATTGACCCGAAACATGGTTATCATCAGATGCCTCTCGCCGAGGAGTCCCGTGCCTGCACAGCCATGAGCACCCCACTTGGACCTCTCCAGTGGAAGGTGATGCCCATGGGCGTTACCAACGGCAATGCGGCTTTTCAGCGGATGCTGGAGAACCTGCTTGAGCCGGTGCGCGACTGTGCGGACCCCTTCGTGGACGACGTGATCATCGCGTCCGGGGACCCCAGTATGAGCTACGAGGAGCTCCTGGAGGCACACGAGAGGGACGTCACTCGAGTGCTGGACCTTCTGGTTCGGCACAAACTCACGGGCAGCAGTGACAAGGCCACCATTGCGGTAAGCGAGGTGGTCTTCGCTGGCCACGTAGTCGGGAACGGGCAGCGAAAGCCCATACCTGGCAAGGTGGCTGCGATTGAGCACTGGGAAAAGCCCAAAACGGTCTCTGAGCTACGGGCGTATCTGGGGTTCTGCAATTACGACTCGGGGTATATCAAAATGTATGCCGAGTATGCAGCCCCCATGACGACCATGCTCAAGGGCAACCGAGAGGAGACCAAGAAGGGGTCCAAGAAGGCTCTGGTCTGGACACCTGAGTCCGACCGTGCCTTTGAGGGGATGAAGCAGGCGCTGCTATCCGCAGTGGGTCTGCACCTCGTGGATCCCGACCGAGGGTTCGTCCTGCGCACAGACGCTTCCGACTACGCCATTGGGGCTGTGTTGGAGCAAGTGCTTGACGACGGGAGGCACGTGCCCGTGGCCTTCTGGAGCCGAGTCCTGGCGGAAGGCCAGAGACGAACGTGGACGCCCCGTGAAAAGGAGGCGTATGCCATCGTCATGGCTCTCAGGAAATGGGCTGGGTACATAGCCCTCCATCCCGTCACCGTCTGCACCGACCATCAGAGTCTGCAGTCGTGGCACAAGGAGCACGTGGACACCCCCTCAGGTCCCGCCTCCCGACGGGAAAGATGGCATGAGACCTTGGCCAAGTTCGACCTCACGGTTGTGTATATTCCTGGAAAGGATAACACCGTGGCGGACTGTCTCAGTAGGTGGGCCTATCCCGCCAGCAAGGGCATGCAGGATATCTCTGCCCATGGCGATGAGGCTGAGACCGCTGAAGCCAAGAAGATCATCGAAATGGAGCGCCTGATGGAGGAGGAGGGTGCCAAATGCTTCGTCGTCATGGCCGCAGATGCCCCCCTCGCGTCGAGGGTGAGCAGAGCGGTCAGTGTACTCGCCCCTGAGGGGTCTGAGTCCGACAAGCACCTCTTCCCAAAGTCTTGCCTCCAGGACGACTGGACCGACGATTACGCCAAGTCTGAGGCCTTTGCGGCCGAGTATAGGGCTGTGACCGACCCTGATGACGGGCAGAAGTGGCCAAAGGGGCTGACTGAGGAAGATGGCAAGCTCTACCGGAACGGTAAGCTGCTAGTACCAGAGTCCCGGGTGCTCGAGCTGCGTGAAGCTTGGCACCACCACATGCTGCACCCAGGGGTCAAGAAGCAAGCTCTTGACATGCAGCGTCGGTTCGAGATCGACCATATCGTTCTCTACACCGCCATCAAGAAGGTCAGGAGGGGTTGCTCGGTCTGTCAGGCCTGCAATCCCGACAACCGGAACGTCAAGGGGGAACCCCAATGGACCCCGGTTCCTGACCAGCCCATGGAGAGCGTGGCCATGGACGTCTTCTCCATGCCCGAAGTGCACATTGGCAAGGAGACCTTTGACTGTGTGGTTCTCTGTGTGGACCGCCACAGCGGCTACGTTGTAGCCGTTCCGGCACGCAAAAAGGGGTTGCTTGCCAGAGAAGTGGCAGTCATGATGATTCGTCATTGGCTGACCGTCTTTGACATCCCCCGCACCATTTGCAGTGACCGAGGGCCCCAGTTTACTGGTGGCTGGTTCAAGGCTATGTGTTCCCTCATGGGAATACGTCATGCCAAGAGCGTCGCCTATCTCAGCCGGTCTAACGGCCGTGCTGAAGTGGCTGGACGGCAGCTGTTCGAGAAGCTGCGCAAGATCCACATCACCAATCCACGTCGGAACTGGTTTGAGGAGATGTGGCCTGCTCTGAAGGCCCATCATGACACCCCCACTCCGGGCGGTTTGTCCCCTCACCAGATTCTGTTCGGCAGGGACCCCCTGGGTAGGGGACTTCCCTTGTCTGGTGATGGCATGGCTATGGATGCCAAGGAGTTCTTCGCGCGGCAAGAGCAAACGGCGCGGGACATCCGCCAGCAGCTTGAGAAGGAGCATGCTGAGCGTCAGAAGTCCGCCCCGAGCTCCACAGCGCAGAAGTTCAGGGTGGGAGACCCGGTGTGGGTGATCAGACCCCGCCCCATGGGCACCCACCGCACCAAGACCTGGTTCACACCCGGCGAGGTGGTCCGCAGGATTGGTGAGGACACCTACCGCATCAAGGTGGGTCACGGACAGTTCCGGGAGCGCCACGAGAGTCAACTCCGTGTGCGGGAACCCGACCTCCGTGGCCGACATGTGTCCCTGGACTACGCCAAACATGAGGCCGATGCGGACGACGACTATGCTGAGCAGGACGACTATACTGTCGAGAAGATCCTGGCTCAGCGTCCGAAGGCCTCGGCACCCAGAGGTCTGGAGTTCAAGGTTCGTTGGCGAGGCTATGGGCCGTCCCACGACACCTGGGAACCCGTCTCCTCGTTCGTGCCGCGGGTCAATACTCCCTTCATGGAGTACATCCGCAAGCACAAGACCAAGATCCACGTTTCGGACTTGGCAGCACTCACCCGGGCGATTGCAGCCAGGGGTGCCTGATCAGCGCCCTAAGCTCTCCCCTGATGTGTTTTGAGCGCTTGTGAGGCCGACGGATCGTCCCTTGCTTGCTTGCTCTCTTCCATCTTTTGGTGACAGAGTGGCCATATACCCCCCCCTGCTGAATCCAGAGGAGGATGGCCCCTCTCTTTCATTTCTATTCGTCACTCCCCACCTGCTGAATCCTTGGGAAACCAGGTAGGGCGACTGACCTTCATAATTTTGAGCTCTTGGGGCCTTGAAGCCCATACGACGTTGCGCAACGGATGCCGCTGTCATCGGCATTGCGATTTTTGAGTGTGTGGTCTGGTTCCATGGCATTTGCGGAATCCAGACCAGTCGACGTGTGTCTCGAGACTATATATGGCCTGAACTCAGGCGTTTTCCCGTCCACCCTCCTGCATTTGCCTTATCCTGACCGTGGCGTGGTTTGGCACTCTGTCCAGAGTGTGTTTACACGCCTATTTACCCAGATTATTGCTTGTTTTTCTGCCCTCCAGGATATGTGCATCTGTATGTTAAGTGTCATCAGCCCATCGCTGAGGGATGGACTGTTTTTCACCACGAATCGAGATACAGAGGCGCCTTGAGTCGCCGTGTACATGTTCTTACAGCCTGGTCCAGCCTGGACCAGTACTTGATTACAGATTCTACTGTTTGAGTGCCCGTGATACCGTGTTGCCCTATTCGCTGTGATGTGTGGAGATCCTGATGGCACCAGGCGGGAAGCCCAGTTGCCTGACTACACTCCCAGCGGTCCGCCACTATCAGTCCCAGTGTGAGCCTACCGATTCGCAGACGCACTTGCATTCGGATGGCGGCCTCCGGTGCTCCTGACCTCGGTCAGTCTGCCTGGGAAACTGGTGGTTTGAGGAGTCGACGCCTCCGCCCACACTGCATGAGGACTCCCTCATGTATGGCCTTCGTGGCAGTAGGGCGAGGGAAAAGACGGCCTTGATGCCCGATCCCTTCAGGAGGAGTTCCCTTAAGATCTGGGGTTCTTAAGGAGTTCGACTATGGCACTCTGGACTCGCGTCGTATGGATATGGACATGGTGCGCCCGAGGAAGGACCCGTGGGGACTCTCCCCAGTCGGCGGGCCTTGGGAAGCTTGGGGTAGCCTGATGGATCTTTGTGGTCGCTCTCGACTTGTGGGACCACCTCGGTCGTCGTGTGTCGCCTATGTTGGCCGTGTATGCCACTGCCACTGTGGTGGTGACCGTAGCAGCTGGCACCCGGTGCGCCGGGTATGGGTTAACGGGTCCTTTGGATGCCGAACAATCGCCGCCAGGACCCGGGACTTGATACTTGATACTATACATGTGCTACGAGCTTATACAGCATCATACCTATCTTACTGTGACTCACTGGAGTGAAGATGTGACACCCCCCCCCCTTTCAGGAAGTGGTCCTGGGTACCCGCTGCCATGCTTGGGTGTTATCGAGCCCCCCCAGGGTTTGCTCTAAGGAGGGGGGTGAAGCGGTACCCAGAACCCCATGGCCAGGTTACGGCATACAACCGGTCTCCGGTGCACTAACCCCAAGGCCCTCCATGTACGGCGAGTTCCGTGCCGTGAAGCCCCGCATCGGCAACCGATGCACCGCCAGCGGAGATTTGTGTATCAGAATATCAGGAATCAACAGGGTTTTACTTTCATATTGTTTCCGTCAATTTTTACGCTTCCGTTCTGTTATTCACTGTTTTGACTGCTGGCGGTTGGATCGCGACTTTACCGTAACCGCCAGTTTAACTGTAATTAATGGAAATTTTAACGCTATCCGTCACGAAGGCTCCAAAGTCGTCAGGAACTGCATGGATGCTTCCGCAATTTTCATAATTAATACTCGCAACCTTAATCCGAATTTTTCAGGATGTCGAAATCGGATTTTCGACTTCGACATCCCCGCACTTGATTTGACCTCCTTCGAGTGGACCTACGTGCTTCCCTATGCACGAATCAACTTTCCTTTTATCTTGCCCTCCATTTGTCTTAGAGATACGGGCAAAACAAAGTTGATTCGTGAGGCCACTTGTGAGGGTCATATCTCGTGCCGCTTGCGAGTATTGACAATAAGGAAACGTGGGATGTATTCACAATACTCCCGACGTAATTTAGGAAGCATTATATGCCTTGCGTTTCCACACGTGCGCGCTAGGGTAATGGATCATGGTCAAGAGGGTAGAGTTTGCGTTATAACTCTTTGGCCATGACATTGCGTGCGTTAGGATAACTTTCGAGTGTAGCGCGCAAGTGTTGGTGTTGCATAGGAACTCTCATTGAGTTCCTATGAGTGATTGACACAAAGTTATGCCCTTGGAGGGGCATGACATATCGTGGTGGGAGCTACCTTTTTGGGCAATATGGAGTATGTGCCTTGTGTTGTGTTGCGTGCCCATTTGGCGGGTCCATCGCTCCAAGACAAACCCGCCAATGGACCTCATATTGTGCAAGCCCCTTCTCCATACTCCCCACGATCAATTGCAAGCCTAACCTTCGTGAAGGGAAGCTTGTGTGGTGATCCCGAAGCGATGCGTTGGGAGCACGGTGTTTGTTTTGCAATTTTCCATATTTTCATGTGGCCACTTGGGAAGTAGCGCTCGTAACCTTTCAAGGCGCCCCAAGTGGAGCACATATGTGGGATCGAAGGTCATTGGTGTCAAGTCATTGTGTGTAGAAGGATTAAGTGATTGCACGATCCAAGCCGAAGATATTATAATATAATTATGCACCTTTCAAGGCACTTTTGTGTGTGCTTGTGCCAATTTTGCCATTTTTGGCCCGTCATGATGTCAAGTGGCCACCGTGTATCTCAACGTTGCGCTCAATTGACATCATGACCCAAGTATGTTATGAGGGTACATACTTCGGTAGCCAACATATCTTGGACCCGGCGAATAACTCCTCTTAGGCTTGGCATACCGTGGCCGCCATGTTGGCGATTTGGGACTATCCCAAATCATGGGCTCACTTGGCGACCCTGCCATTCCCGATACCGGAGGAGTTGGGCGACGCCCCAAAGATATGTTGGGCACATATGACTTGATATCAATCCTATGGCACACTCCGGTCCGAGTCGGGCATGTGCCTCATTTGCCCCAACCATGAGTGTGCGCATTTTTGGCCATTTTGAGCAATTTTCCACTTTTGCTGCCCGCCGTGCACTATGTTCTAACCTTTGTGCACGCCGGACGCATGGACCAATGGACCATATATGACATGGGTGTTATGGGTAATGGTCCCCATGGTTGACACACCACGTGGGCGAGGCGGAGCCACCTTCGTTAAGGCGCTAGCCCAAAGTGAGTGTGGGCAATTTTGCAATTTTGGCATTTGTGGACCCAATTGGGATTGTCACCGAGCCAAGTGGCATCGAGATCATTGAGAGCCAAGGGCATGGGAGTCTCCGTTGGACTCCCGGTGGATCGCGTATGGAGTAACGGATCCGATCTCCAAGCCGGCGTGGAGATATACTATTGGGAGCACACCGAATTTTGGCTCATTTCAAGCAGCCAAAATGACCCCATTTTGGGACCCCAATTTCCCCCTTCCGTGTGGTCAATTGGCGGCCCCATTTCTCTAAGCCCATAGGGAGCCCGGACCTAAATCCAAGTTGTACACTCAGATATAAGTCCTAGGTCCTGCCTCCTACCCTGTGAGCCATTGGCCTTACCGTGGCCGGGCGAGCCACGCGTGGGAATGACGCCAATTTTGGTGATTTTGGCATCATGGCCCCACCTGACTCATCCGTGTTGCCCTGATGCCGGAACCTCAGAGGGAACCAGGTTGGGTGAGGGCTCCAGGGAGTTGGTACTCGAAGGGCATAGGGTCAGTTGCCTCGTCCCTACCTCTGACGGGTCCGGACGAGGGGTCAATTTTGGGAATTTTGGAGTTAATTTCAGTTTGGGCTGAAACAGCCCATTTTCAGCTACCAACTCCTGGGTGATAATGGCGGGGCCATATCTCTGGCTCAGAGGGGAGTTGGGACCTGCCGTTAAGGTAGCATAGGGAGCGACTGTTGGTTGGCCTTGGAGCTCTTTGGTTTCCAGGAACTCGCCTGTGGCTAGGCGCGACACCTCTCCCATTGGCAGGGTTTCAGGGTCCGGACTGAGCAGGGCATGGGTTGTGTTTGAGCCCCCGCCCCCACCAGCCACTGAGAGGGTCGGACCTGGGATTGGGATACTAGTTGGGATAGAGTGTCTATTGTCCTGTGATGCCCTTACCCCAGTCCAGTCTGAACCCCATGTGTACATATCCTGATGTGTTGTTGTACATACTTTTGTTCCCTCTTTGCAGAGTGGCAAGGATTCTGAAACGCTTTGTCACATGACACGAGCGTATTGATGCCCTTGTGAGCGTAGTGCCTTGCCTGCCTGCTCACCTGTGCGTGTCACCGCAGCGTCCCGTGGCCGGCCCCCCACGGGAACGCGTCAATGTGAGGGGTATGGCATGGAATAGTGCATTGGGCATTAGTATGTTGTTAAAAGCATGGTACATCGTCATGGATGGTTTGGAATGGCATGGTGATACGTCAAAAGTTTAATTTTTGGTAAAATTGCACTACGCGCGGTGGGGGTGTTCAACCGCTGTTCAGGGGTGGTTCAAGGGCCCAGGTGAAGTCAGTTGAACACCGGTTGAACATAGGACATGGCACCATGGTGTGCAAAAGGGGTCACTAGGGCATAGACTGGAAATGTTTTCTCTAACCTCAGGAGTACCTCTGCCCAGGTAGAACAGGTTTTCACAATCTGTTTAACCTGTTTTTGCAAAAACTTCTTTTTGCATGAGCGTTTTAGCAGTGAACATTTGGTGGCCACATCCACATGGGATTGGCCAGTCAACAAAAGGAACTCTGCAAATTCTTCTGCCCATTGAGGCAGATTTTTGGGGTCGAACTCCGGCAGTTCCAGCTGGATGTTCGCCTGGGCAATTGGTCTGCCCGTCTTCCCACCCCCCGGAGTTAGGCCTGATGGCGACACGCCGGCAAGAGGGGCCAGGGCTGACAGCCCTCTCCTCTCACTCTCTGTGACAGGCACGTCCTGTAGATCAGCCATAGGCACAGTCCTGGCACGGGGGTGAAAGGGGCTGGGGCAGGTAACCTTAGGCAACAGCCTTGAGACCCTTGATCTCTTGAGATCTTCGGCCAGGGTACTCAGCCCTGGAGAGAGAGAGGGCAACTCGGGCCTGGGTAAGGGTTCTGCAATACCCAGCTTTGCCTTAATGGCCTCTGATAGGGCCGTCACATCTGGATCTTCTGATCCAGACAGGCGTTTGGCCAACAGCTCGGCCGTGTGATCCAGGGCTCCGTAGGATGGCCTTGGATGATGTTGTTCTTCGACTCGTGTTGGGCCCACTTCGGGAGCCCTTGGGGTTGGATAACATGGTCTTGGATACTCAGGTCTTGTTCGTCTTGGCAGGGATGCAGTGGACGGAGGACCCGAGTGCGCGTAGGACCCTAGGTCTGTACGTGGTATGGATCCATGTACAGCCAGTGGCTCCTCTCCATCTTCCCCACGGATGGATTTGTAGTACTCCTGATGTAGGATGTACTCATCCATCTTCTGCTTCAGCTCTTCATACTCCTCAGGTCCTTCAATGGCAGTTGAGGATGAAGCTGGACAATTTGATCTTGATACTGAAGCAGCCACACGTCTGTGGAGGTGACTGAAGCTGTCTCCACCGTGTGCTGCTAAGGCCTCGGTGGTAAGGCCTTTATTCTCTTCCGCCCTTCTGCGTTCTGGATCTCCTTGGGACCCAGATGCGCCACTGAGATGATGTGGAGCTCGGTGAGGTGGTTCACTCATTGGGTGGGCCATGCTGCCCATTTGTACTTGGACAGTTCGGATAGGCCAGGTCCTGACGCTTGGCGTGGACATGATGAACTTGTTGTTGAGCTTTTGTTCTGCACTTCTTCTCAGGGTCGGTTCAAAAGGTCACAAGGGACTGTCTCTGCTACCGGAAAGATGTCCTTGAATTATGCCCTAGATATTTTGATGTAGTCCTGCAGGTTTTGTAGTTGAAAACCCCAAACAAAGCAGCAAGTAGAGCAAGGACAGGATGTGGATCGTTTGACGTCATCCTGACGCCAACCTGACGCTAAATTATCCTGACGCCTTCCTGACGCCACCCTGACGCCTTCCTGACGCATCCTGACGCATCCTGACGCGCTCCTGACGCCTACACCTTTACCCTGACACACATGTGACGCTTGCCTGACGCCATCCTGACGCATCCTGACGCCATCCTGACGCCATCCTGACGCCATCCTGACGCATCCTGACGCATTCCTGACGCCATTGGACTATCCTGATGTTCCCTGACGCCATCCTGACGCCATCCTGACGACATCCTGACGCTGTCTTGACATTTTCCTGACGTCATCCTGACGCCATCCTGACGCATCCTGACGCAACCTGACGCCATCCGTGATACATTCCTGATGGGATGCTAACGCCATCCTGACGTGATCCTGACGCAATCCTGACGTCATCCTGACGCATCCTGACGCATCCTGACGCGCTCCTGACGCACCGTGCCGCCCTTGAAGCTCCACGCCCAGTTGGAGTACCTTGGTGCCACCCTAACCCTAACCCTACTTACAATTTTTGCAAAATTTATCCATTTCAACAAAAAAAAACAGTTTTGCGCACCATTGCACCTACCCTTACCCAATATGGCAATGTAGCATGCAACCAAAACACTTCAAATCATCAAACAGAATCTTTAGAGTAAATTGCAAACGATCATTGTTAGCAAAAATGGACATTTCTTATCTTTGCACCTTCCTTACGAGGCCATTCCGCAAAAACATGTTTTCTCCCCGAACGTCTGGTGGCGGTTGATCAAAAACGCCATTTGGAGGCACGGTTGACAAAGTAGCAAGTTGCGCTAGAGAAACAGCTTCATCTTGGGGATGCGTCAAATCTAGATCTAGAATGGAGTCGTCCCGTGTTAAAACATCCACATCCTCAGAGGTTGCCACTGGTTGTCGCGGCATTTCCGAGCTGGTTGGTGGAGCGGTTGGCTGAGGAGCTAACGGTAGTGGAGGGGCACTAGTAAGCTGGAGCTCAACTTGCGGCTGGGACTGAGGCCGGGGCTCCTGTGGCTAACGTAGCTGATCCGTTGGGAGTTGGGGCTGTGCCTGAGCCTGTGGTAGGGCCTGATGCTCGGTGATTGGCTGAGGCTAGACAGAAATTGGAGCCTGAGGCTCAGGCTGCCGGTGTACATTACTCTCATGCAGCTGGGGCTGAGGTTGTGCCGGAGGCTGAGGTTGGGGCTGCGGTTGGGGCTTTTGCTCAGGCCGATCTTGTGGTTGCAGCTGCACCTGAGGTTGTGCTGCTCAGGCCACACCTTGACCAATAGATGTCCTCTGCCGGCTGCGTGGCGGAGAGTCCGAGCGGTTACTATCCAGCCGATTCGCTTTCCACTTCTCCAATTCTTCTGGGTTGGTGCGTAGATGCGAAACCCAGTGTCGCCAAAAATGGTTGGACCATGCTTCGGCGGTCACCTCATGACCCGGTCGCCTTGGGGTTCCGGTGAACAAACATCGCAAGCTGCAAGGTACCAATGCTCCACCTTCAGGAACGCCATGCTCCACAACTTGAAGTGCAATGCTTAGTGCTTTGCAACACGAATGGCACAACTTTTTTGTGCATTGGGGAGGAACCTTGCCCCTGCACTGCTTTATGGGACATTTGCAGACCTTTTCTCGGTAATTGAGGGAACTATTCCCATCACGGTGCGCCGCTGGGGATGCCAACTCGTTGCGCATGATTTGTTCGACCGTAGCATCGCGGTTTGCCCTAGCCTGCTCATTCATGCCATGGGGGGGTGCCTTGGGGGAAGGTTGCGTATCGTCCGAATGCATTGCATCGGCCAGACGCATTGGAGATGGGGGATTGGCGCAAGCGATGAAGTATATGTGGAACTTGGTGGCAAGAGTTGGATTGTCAAATCCAACGTGCCTCAACATCACTTTGCGGCGCAAATCCTCCACTGCCCGAACCCAATCCCCATTGGACATGGCGGCATAATGCTCCCACAGCGCCTTTCCGTAATCAGTGTTTAGCCATGCTCCATGTCCCCATCGAACAATGCCCGACAATGCAGACCGGGAACGAAAAGGCAACGCATTGTCCGACAAAACCTTCCATTGCTTCAACCCTAGCCGAGTACATAGGGCTATAATGAAGCGCTTTTCGTCGTCATCATACGATGAATGGTGCTTTGGAGGCATTAGTTGAGCGAAAAATTTGTACCTTTAGAGGAAAATGAAACGTGACAAACATTGAAGCATCATGTGTTCTACGCAACCGAGGAATCTTACAAATACCTATGCTCCACAATTTGGATTGCCTATTATGCTTTGATACATGGAACAATTGATGGCACAAAAAACCTCCAAACTGTCGGCCACAAACAAAATAATCGGGCAAAGAATAAAAAACCTTTTTTTAAAAAAAAAAACAGCTCTTTCCATGTAACAAAACACCATGTCCACCCAGGATAAAATAATCTGGAAAAGAATAGAGCATGTAGCCAGGGATTCTTACAAACACCTATGCTCCACAATTCGGATTGCCTTCTATGCTTTGACACATGGCACAATTGATGGCACAAAAAACCTCCAAACTGCTGTCCATGGACAAATTGTCGGGCAATTTTGAAAAAAAAAACAGCTCTTTCCATGTATTAAAACATCATGTCAACCCAGGACAAAATAATCTGAAATATGGTATAACAATTTTGAAAAAAAAAAAAAAAGCGGATGTTTACTGCCCATCTCAGACATCTGCCCATCTCAGACGTTTCTTCCTTTATGTCTCTCTTCACTTCCCCGTTAATACTGACCTCCAACATCATGCGGCTGTCGAGATGAGTTACACACAAACCATTCACGCTCAGCTTGATACCCATTTGTTATGCTCAAGCAGGAAATGACAGTTCACAGCAGCGCACAGACTGAACACAAAGACAGATGAGCCAAAGATGATGCAGACGTAAGAAGAATAGACTCTGACTGTGGCACTTGGGATGTCTTGTGACACAATGAACAGGAGCGCACAGGAAAAAATCTTGCGCTTGGTGAGCAGTTGTTTCCTGTATTCTGCAGTACAATGAACAGGAGCGCACAGGAAAAATCTTGCGTCTGGTGAGCAGTTCTTTCCTGTATGGATGTCTGCACTGTCTGACGCTGTTCATACATTACAGCCCAGGGACAAGGGCAGCAAGTCCACAGATTCCAACCTCAAAGAGATTGGGCAGCGTAAACACACTCTGAGAACTGATTGGTCAACAGGCATATCTTCCCACCATCCCTGCAGCACAACCCCCCCTCCCCCGTCAGCTGCAGCAGAATTTTTGCTGCCTCCCCCCCCCCCCCGCCGCCCCCGCCCCATGCAGCAGAATTTCTGCTGCCCCCCCCCCCCCGCCCCCCGGCCCATGCAGCAGAATTTCTGCCACCTCGCCTCATAGCAATGGTCTGCCCCCCCCCAACCCCCCCCATGCAGCAGGATTTCTGCCAACCAACCTCTCGCCCCGCCCCCCCCCCACCCACCTGCAGCAGAATTTTTGCTATCCCCCCCCCCAACCCCCCCCATGCAGCAGGATTTCTGCCAACCAACCTCTCGCCCCGCCCCCCCCCCACCCACCTGCAGCAGAATTTTTGCTATCCCCCCCCATGCAGCAGGATTTCTGCCAACCAACCTCTCGCCCCGCCCCCCCCCCACCCGCCTGCAGCAGAATTTTTGCTATCCCCCCCCCCCCCTGCAGCAGAATTTCTGCCACCCAGCCTCATTGCAATGGTCTGCCCCCCCCCCCCTAATGCAGCAGGATTTCTGCCAACCAACCTCTCCCCCCCACCCAACCCGCGCTGACACACAAAAGACACACAGAGCTGATGAACAAATGACACACAGAGAGCGCTGACACAAAAAACACACAGACGGCGCGCTGACACACAAAGGACACAAACAGAGCGCGCTGACACACAGATGACACACACAGAGCGCGCTGACACACAACGAACACACAGACGAGCACCCAAATGACACACAGAGACGGCGCGCTGACACACAGACAGGGCGCTGACACACAGAGAACACACAGACAGCGCGCTGACACACAGAGAACACAAACAGAGCGTCGGAATCCTTGGGAGAGGAGAGATCTTTGCACACTGAGTGCACCTGAATCCCCATTTCGGCGCATGTATTTGACAGCACTGAAGCAAAGCTGTCGGTCGCCTCGTTGCTAGAGGACTGTACTGTGAATGGCATCATGTTCGCAAGAAAGGCTCTGCGCCAGTTCTCCAAGATGTTAATATGTTTTGTGGGGAACACCAACATGCTGGGCAAAGCGTTGGTGGGCCTTGTCTGATCTTTACGGAGGTGAGGCTGCGTAATGAAGACACTGTTTACGGGCACCTCGTCAAAAACGCTCATATGGCTTGCCCCAACATCAAAAATTTCGTCCACCAGACAAACACAGTCCCATTTCTGACCAGCCTGATGACAGTTGAGGATGAACTCCTCAATTTGAGTCTTAGCCAGTTGTGCTGCCTGAAGCATCAATCCAGGCAGTGGACAGCGCAGAGAGAGACGAAGCAGATCCGCAGAATTGGCAGCAGCAAATTTCGAAAACTGTGCGCGAACGTGGCCACTTGTATCTGACTGGACCTGGGCATATGGTCCTAAAGCCATCACGATGACCAAGCGTTCTGAAACGGGAGCCTTCTCAAAAGTTGCTTGGAAAGGCGGAAGCCCAGCAACTATGTCTACCACCCTGGTAAGCTGCTCGCACATGCGCTGTTGCGCGCTGACACACAACGAACACACAGACAGCGCGCTGACACCCAAAAGACACAGAAATGACACACAGACAGCGCTGACTCACAAACGACACACAGACAGCGCGCTCATCAATACCTTGGATAGCTTTTGCTCCGCTTCGCTTCGCGCCTCAACTGCACTTCAGTCATATCCACCTCAGCAGCTCGACGTTGGTTGTGTGCCTTATCCATTTCGACGTCGCGCCTCCTTTGCTCTTCTTGCGTCAGCAAACGTTCTAAGTCACGTCGCATCTTTTTTCCAGTTTCCTGCCAGATTGAGGCTTGAGATTCTGCGGCTTGTCTCATTGCCTTTTCCCTGTCACGCTCCGCTTCGATCCTTCGACGGTACTGCTCCTCCTCCATCAGTTGGGCCTGTAATGTCGCACAACAATACGGCAGGAGTGAACGAGGTTTCCGAGAGCTCCGGTGTACACCAATAGATATGATTCGCTCCTGGACTAACGCAAGACAATCTGATTACGGGTAAATTGTGACCTCATGCTTGACCTGAATGAACTTCTTCCCACTTTTTCGACTTCTTCACTCTTCCTCCTTCATGAAGTTCCTGACTGTAGCAATGATGGGCGTTGTGTATAAATGGCAGGGACATAATCTGTGAAAAGTTGTAAATTGCACACCTGTGAACAATTTTCTTGTAAACCATTTTCTTCTTTTCGGGATTCGCTGCCGTCATACCCGCTGCCCGCTATTCACTTCAACCACCTTTATCTCACAAAGGAAAGATATTTTTCTGTTCAAAAAACAATTTTCGGCTTTTCCTGCCATCAAGCCTTCTAAAAGATGTTCAAAATATCTCATTAGGTTTGTACCCTGTACAACATTTTGTCTTTTATGTGTAATCTATTTCTGGTAAGTATCAACCCCGGAGGCCTGATTGACACCCTGAGATGCCATCAGGTCCTGGTTGCGCCATCCTGACGCTATCCTGACGCTATCCTGACGCTATCCTGACGCCATCCTGACGCCACCATAATATCCTGACGCCACACTGACGCCATCCTGACGCCAGCCTGACGCTCCCTGACGCCATCCTGACGCTATTTTGGTGTTTTCCTGACGCCATCCTGACGCATCCTGACGCAACCTGACGCCATCCTGACGCCAAACTACCCATCATCCTGACGGCATCCTGACGGCCATCCTGACGCATCCTGACGCCATCCTGACGCCATCCTGACGCCATCCTGACGCCATCCTGACGCCATCCTGACGCCATCCTGACGCTATCCTGACGCCATCCTGACGCCATCCTGACGTCTTTACGTCGCAGGGCCCGAATCAAATGATTGGTTTTGGAATCCAGTGTAACACAGAAGGGCTGCAGATAGACAAAGCAGGTTTATGCACATAGATTCAATCACAAATGGATAATACAAAAGGTTTTATATGAAAGTTGGTCTGACTCTTGCCTCAGAGGTTGCAATAGGCACTTCATGTGCACTCTTTTGGGTGAAATGGTGCTGGTTAGGATTGAGGGGCATGGATGTCAGGACCACACAGAAAATGACTTGGCCATGCAACTGAATTCAGAAACAGTTACAAAGTAGGACCACAATAATTGGTAGAAACAATTGAGTATAAGGGTCTTGGGGTGGGAGACCACTAGGCTTAACCTCCAAGGCCTACAAGCATGAAATGCCTGATTTATTTTGGTATGTCCTCCATGAAGGAAGGTACCTCCGCTCAGTTGAGTGGTAGGGGTGAACTTCATGGGGGGGGCTAGGGTCACAACCCTAGTTACTTTGAAAAAGTGTACTTTAGGCTACAAAAGAGAGATAAAAACACTTAAGTTTGTCTTAGCATCAACAAAGGGTTTTAAGGGGGGCTTAGCCTGGATCAAGCCCTCCAAGAAAGACATGGCAGTGACTTTTTCTTACTCAACCACTCCCTGGCCGAAGGCCATTGGTTTTTTCACAGACTACTGCTTACTGAGCACTGCACTGACCCTGTCTGTGCCCTGCAGACCCATGCCTATGGTTTCCAGCGTGAGCCAGATGGCCGCTTATCATGATTGCAGCCACCCAGCGAGTGTGTGCCTTGTTGACCATGTGGTGCATGGGTACTGCCCTAATGTAATGACCTTGGAGAGCCAACAAAGAACGGTGGCTTACTACACCAGGGGGGAATGACAAGCAAGGTGTTATGAGGCAAGGTGTGTCTTCCCTCCTTGGGGACAAGCGAGCCCACAGTTAGGACCCCTGACTGGTCCAGACCCATGGGGTTCTACCCTTCCTTACAGGGTTTACCATACCCCTAAGTGTGCTACGTATGTCTGTATGTGTCTCACTTCTCTCCCCAGCGTGGCTCCCGGAGACCGGGCTTCGCTGACGTCGGACCGAAGGTCCTAATCAGGTACTATTACCACTCCTATGGCGCCCAATTTCTGTGCTGGCGCCTATCCTTGGGGTAAGACGGCAAAAGCCCTACCTACTAGAGGGGAGGGGTGGCCAAGTGTGCTAAGGGCATACAAAACGCCCATTTTTGCTACAGGCCAAAAGCTAATGCACTCCCCTGCCCACGAGAAAAAGCACGCGGGACAGGAGACACCACTACACTACACTCACTAACGCCAGCACCGGCCTTCGAAGGCAGGCTGAGCACTCATCACTTGCACTCCACTCCTGCCAGGCCTGCTGACCCTAACCCCTACACACGCTACTTGGGGCTGCTGTCCAGGAAGACTCAGGCCTTAGTGGCCCTCCTGTGAAGAGGACAAGAGAACACAGCACTCCTAAGCAGCTGTGGCCTAACAGGGGACGCCACAACGCATTTCCCCTGCTAGGGCTTGGAGGGAAGGGGTGCTCTCGTTGCGTGCACAGCGCAGATGTCGTTGAAGTCGAACTGCCCTCGCCAGTCCTGGCTGAGGCACAGTCATTTGATTTGTGATCAGCGCCCCTGTTTGCAGGGGCAGAAAAATGGATAGCCGCCGAAGGCAGCTGCTGCGTGCACCAATCACCCTTAACCTCTCCCACCTGTACAACAGAGGCAAATGAAGGGGCGTTTGCGGCGGAGGAACCAAGCCACACTCCCCGTATTATACGGTTCTCAGTGTGACCTATAATACACTGTCCGCAAACACGCTGAAGATTCAGCTACCCCTGTCAAGCAAGCAAGCTTTAAAAAACTCCTCGGGTTCTCTTAAAGAACGTACCGAGGATCCTCTGGGTAACCTAAACAAGGTTTACCGTGCGCAATTCGCGTGGCCTACCCTTTAATGCATCATGTGCACGCAGGGAAGGGAGGCTGAACCACTGACTCAACCAGGAGGTGAGCTCCTCCTGGGCTAACCTACCTTACTCACCATGCATCGTGTGAATGCCGAATTGAAACGAACACAAAACAAGCCTAAGCGTTTTAAGCAACCCTACTTTAACGCCACGGCCGCACACGAACAAACGCTTTCTGTACTTACCTGTGAAGAAGAAAACAAGGGTGAATTTGGTATACAGGTAAAGCGTCACAGCGTGTGGATGCCTCGATTGGGCACATGCATCGCGAGCACAGCGCATATTCTAACCCTACGTGCGCGCTGCGCGCTCCATTCGCATCACATACCTTTCATTCCTGTTTTTACCTGTGCAGAGCACGGGAGAAGAACACCCGACCCCCCAACGAGCACAGCGTTGACAACCCTAACGTTTTGACGAAACAACCAACACGAACGCAATGCCTGAGTGTGAGGTGACACTGACATACCTGAGAGATGGGTTGTTGACCTGCTCTGTGGTGTGGGCTGAATTTGAATACTTGACTCTGAAGTTTGTAAAAATTTTGATGCAACTGTGCAAAAACTTTCTTTGAAACTTTAAAAACGACGGCTCATACCTTCTTTTCCAAAAGCCGTTTACGCTTGCGCAACCCTTTTCTTGGAGTCCGCTTCCTTTGCGCTTGTCTGCGACTTTAAGTTATGTGTAAAAATGACGATTTCCCGCGTGGTTTCGTCGATTTTTAACGATTTCACTTGCTAAATCGCAACCCCTTCCGCTTAACCGCAGGAATCACTCCCTGCTGGTTACATTTTCTATTTTTTCCAGCTCCTGGGGGTTTGTGTCCTCCATTGGGAGTATTGCTCCGCCCTGGCCTTTGGTCAGGACGTTTACTAAAACGTTGTTTATACAGCGATGGCCGTCCGCATTAGAGCGTTCGACTGTACCCTAGTGGGCAAGCACATGTGCTCTAGGGAGGGAGTCCTGGGTTCAATTCCCACTGCCCCCAAACTTTTTCCAAAAGTTTTCGTCGCACGCCGGCGACTTTTGAGGAATGCCCCTTCGAAGGGACATCATTCACGGTACATTACACTGTTTTTCAAGGGTACCTACAGTGTGATAGGCTTCTATGAAGTGATGAGGATGTTTTTGGTAAGTTTAATGCATTTTCTGAGGTAATTTTGGGAATATTTGAGCCTTTTTCCTTGGTCCTACTAGCTTGATCAACTAGTACTCCAGGAGGGAGTAAGAAAAAGTCACTGCCATGTCTTTCTTGGAGGGCTTGATCCAGGCCAAGCCCCCTTAAAACCCTTTTGTTGATGCTAAGACAAACTTAAGTGTTTTTATCTCTCTTTTGTTGCCTAAAGTACACTTTCTCAAAGTAACTAGGGTTGTGACCCTAGCCCCCCCCATGAAGTTCACCCCTACCACTCAACTGAGCGGAGGTACCTTCCTTCATGGAGGACATACCAAAATTAATCAGGCATTTCATGCTTGATGGCCTTGGAGGTTAAGCCTAGTGGTCTCCCACCCCAAGACCCCTATACTCAATTGTTTCTACCACTTATTGTGGTCCTACTTTGTAACTGTTTCTGAATTCAGTTGCTTGGCCAAGTCATTTTCTGTGTGGTCCTGACATCCATGCCCCTCAGTCCTAACCAGCACCATTTCACCCAAAAGAGTGCACATGAAGTGCCTAATGCTATCTCTGAGGCAAGAGTCAGACCAATTTTCATATAAAACCTTTTGTATTATCCAATTGTGATTGAATCTTTGTGTATATACCTGCTTTGTCTATCTGCAGCCCTTCTGTGTTACACTGGATTCCAAAACCAATCATTGATTCGATCCACATCCTGTCCTTGCTCTACTTGCTGCTTTGGTTGGGGTTTTCAACTACAAAACCTGCAGGACTACATCAAAATATCTAGGGCATAATTCAAGGACATCTTTCTCTGCGCAGCAGGAATGTGATCAGCAAGAGGAAGCCAAAGCGCGACGCAAAACTTTCAAGCAAGCAAGAAACAGAGGCATGCACGCTCAGGCACGGCAAGCGGAGCCCGTTGCTAAACGGGCACGCACATCTGCCGAAGCATCCGCTGCACCGCACACCAATAGCAGGCTGAGACGCCCCCACACGAACGCCTTCGCCGGAGGGTCACGACATGAAAAGCGTGCCCGTCAGTGTGATGAACGGTCTGAGCGTGCTGCCAAGCGTCAAGTGACGGATAGCGACATGTCCAGCGAAGACGAAGCTAATGCCTCCGCATTCGCGTGCTACGTGACGCATGACAGTGGTTCGTCCATGGACATCGACACAGAATAAAACTGTGCTTCCAATGACATCTCCTTCCCTCATGCCACTGTGCCATGCATGGCATGGCTAGTTGATTGTGTACAAGACTTGTAGAGTACATGACTTATAGAGTATATATGTCATGGGACACACTGGCAGACTTAGAATGATTGTGCTTTTAGGCACGGTCATCAAAAGTGCAAAGCCATACACTTTCAGCCAGGTACACGCTTATGTCCATAAGCTGTTTCAGTGCTTCAAGTACCTTTACAACAGGTGTACGGGAGCATTCAGAAACTGTAACCGTGTTGCTCTGTGCAAGTGTGCTAGGGAGACAGTGCAAAGTTATACAAAGCAAGAGATTACCACGTTTTCCCAAAAAAAAACCACTCCTTAATTTTGAAAAGCGTGGTTTTACAAAGGAAAATACCTTTTGCAACAAAAAAACATTGCACGGTTTTAAAAAAACAAACACCTTGCATGGTTCTACATAATGGGAGACATCCACCTTTAGCAAGAAAAAACCAGTCCAAAGTTTTGGAAAAAAAATAAACCTTGCATGGTTTTCCAAAACAGAAGAGTGCAACCTTTTGGCCGAAAAAACAAACATTGAATGGTTTTACAAAGAAATAAACGTTGCATGGTTTTACAAAAAATTAAAAGTTGTATAGTGTTATGAAATAGGAGAGTGCAACCTGGTACATACAAATAGATTACAAAGTTGTCAAAAATAAGAAGCCTCTGCATGGTTGTACAAAACAGGGCACATCAACCTTTTGCAA
The DNA here is from genome assembly GCA_964036045.1 of Eutreptiella sp. 'Long Island Sound 2002'. NCBI lineage: Eukaryota > Euglenozoa > Euglenophyceae > Eutreptiales > Eutreptiaceae > Eutreptiella > Eutreptiella sp. 'Long Island Sound 2002'. The sequence continues at coordinate 71,190,456 of OZ038386.1, forward strand.
CAAAAAGAAATAGTACACGGTTGTAAAAAAACAAATAAACGTTGCATGTTTTTACAAACCATTAGTCAAACACTTTTGGTACGGAGAAAACACATCACGGGGTTTTGAGAGACGTAACTCTCTGCATGGTTTCACAAAAAGAAAAGAGAACAACCTTTTACGAGAAAGAAAAACATTACAGGGTTTGTAAAGGAAAACATGTGACACAAGCTTTTTATGGTTTGTAGTATTTTAGGGTGTGTCCTCTTTATCCCAGGGGGTGCCCTTTTTATCTCCAGGGGGTGTCTTATTCATCCCCACCCTGCCCTGATAATCCCCAGGGTGGGGCTCAACTGGTCACCGGGGATGAACCGGTCCCTTTACCTTAGCGCATATTGATTTGTCCTAGTATGATCGAAAATTTTAAAAAAAGCAAAGGCCCCGGGCGATTCCCGGGGCCATTCTCACACTTGCGCTGCGCTTTCCCTGCCTGACACCCTCCCATGACATGCATGCACATATTCGGCCAGTATTTGGGAGGTAAGGGAGTGTGTACGTAGGGCAAAGTGGGTGTTTTTAAGGTGTCTGGGTGTTTTGGTACCATGGTGCAACAAGCAGGTTTCCCAAAGTACCGGGGGGGTAACTTGGCGCGACCGGCTCGGTTTTTGGCGCTTTTTTTTTGCAATGACACCGCAAAAGTGCCTACTTTTTGAATAATACGACCCGGTCAGGGTGGTTCGACCGCATTTTTGCGCACCCGGACCATTTTTGGTCGCCTCTCCCCCCAAAATTGCCTAACCCTACTGGTTTTCACAAGCAGGTTTCCCAAAGGACCCGGGGGGGTAACTTGGCGCCACCGGCTCGGTCTTGGGCGCTTTTTTTTGCAATATCACCGCAAAAGTGTCTACTTCTTGAAAAATAAGACCTGGTTGGGGTGGTTCGACCGGATTTTTTCGCCTTCGGACCGCTTTTGGTCTGAGGTCTCCCCAAAAATTGCCTAACCCTACTGGTTTTCACAAGCAGGTTTCCCAAAGTACCCGGGGGGGTAACTTGGCGCCACCGGCTCGGTTTTCGGCTTTTTTTTTTTGCAATGACACCGCAAAAGTGTCTACTTTTTGAATAATAAGACCCGGTTGGGGTGGTTCAACCGCATTGTGATAACATGTGGCCCAGTACTTACAATGTTCTCCCCCCCACGTGTTGTGGAGGTATGTGTAAGCCCATTGATGCGTAGGTAAGAGAGATGCTGGCAAGGCAGCCCAACCCTCCTCAAAGGCTTTTATATTCACCTCCTTACGGAGGTCATGGAAACGACTCATGAACGTTTGGAAGCCATGCTTCCCGAGCCTGCGAGCCATTTTCTTGCGGATGTTCTCCATGATGTGCCAAATGCACCAAAGGCCCAGCCTACGGCGAACCTGGAGGGAGAATGATATGAACAATGGGGACAACCCAAGGAAAAGGGTGACACATCAACGAGATCAGGGTTGGAAAAGACGGCGTATATATACGCGTAACGTATATATACGCGTACTGTATCGCGAGAATACAATACAGTACGCGTCTTGTTCCTAGGCTAGCATCTGGCGCCAGCCGCGGGCGCCGCTGAGCAAACAAACATGGCCAAGGATTAACAATGCAAATGTGAGGTACTTTATAGAATTTGCAATGATTTTAATTTGGATTTCGTTTCATTAACATTGGTGGTTGAATTTTTCTGCCTGTCTTGCGTTTGCAGGGCGACACAAGAAGCAAGTGAAGAAGAAGGAGAAGAAGAACAGGAGGGAAGAATATGAAGAGAGAAAGAACAGAAGAAAGAAGCGGAAGAGGCGAAGGAGATCAAAGAGACGTTAAGAAGAAGACAGAAGAAGATCGAGAAGCTGCAGCAGCGAAGAAGACTGAGGAGTGAAGACAAAGAAGACGAAGAAGGAGCACAAAAGGAAGAAGGTGCTGTCAGTGTCACTTGAGTGTTCGCGCATGCTGTGAGTGTCATTTGAGTGTCGGCGCGTGCTGTGAGTGTCGTTTGAGTGTCGGCGCGTGTTGTGAGTGTTATTTGAATGTCGGCGCGTGCTGTGAGTGTCCTTTGAGTGTCGGCGCGTGCTGTGAGTGTCATTTGAGTGTCGGCGCGTGCTGTGAGTGTCATTTGAGTGTCGGCGCGTGCTGTGAGTGTCATTTGAGTGTCGGCGCGTGCTGTGAGTGTCATTTGAGTGTCGGCGCGTGCTGTGAGTGTCATTTGAGTGTCGGCGCGTGCTGTGAGTGTCGTTTGAGTGTTCGTCGCGCTCGCTTCTGTTGTCTCGACAGTTATGAGTGAGCCTTCGTTGTCCTTTATATGACCCTTTATGGTGGACTCAGTCAGTTTGCTGCTGCATCTCAGTGATGTCATTTGAATCTCAAAATTTCACTTCTGCACAGAGGCTTCAAGTGACGCCAGGGACCTGTTATGTGTGCTGCAGCAGCTGTACATATACATGCGCTTGCTTTATTTTTTGCTGGTTGCTCACTTTTTGCCATTTGCCATTTTTGGCCATTCGGTGGTCAGCCTGGGGACAGGTGCCTTTGTGAGGCTGGAATTCCTGGGGCCTTGACCTCCAACGCAATGGTTTTCAAAAATATCTGAATTATTCTTTTTTCAAAAGAAGCACAATGGTTTTTAAAAAAATCAGAAACATTATTTTGTCCACAGAAAACATTGTACTACTACTACTTTTTTGAAAAAGCACTAGGAAGGGGCACAATAGAAGCAAGTAAACCATTAGAAGCAAACCGAAACAACATGAACAAGGAAAAAATTTCACAAACGATGTTCGTTTATTTTCATCGTTCGTTCGTTTGTTCAACGAGATATTGCAGTAGGTTGCAATACCTCTGCTCTCACACTGTCCTTGGTCTTGCCCAAGATGTCACCAACTTTGATCAATGGCTCAACCTTGTCCTGGTCACCACCACTACTCGGGGGGGTTTCTTCAATATGTCCTTCATCATCATCACCTATATCTCCAATGTCTTCACTAGCATCGGCAACATCTTGAGCAAAATCAGTAAGAAAAAGTGCTTTTCCATTGCTTTGAGGCATACTCTAGTTGTATTAGAGATGCACTGAGCATCCATGCATTTTTATCTTAGTATTGGTCCCACCAAAACTGGTGATAACACATTTTGACCTATGGAACCAAACACCCAATCAGGATATGGAGTGGACCCCTTAATCCCCTTTCAATGTGAAGTAAAACATCTTTTCCTGAGTTGACTGAGCACTGACATACCCAAAGTAGAGCCTATGAATTTATCTATGTTTTTCCATGAATTCTTAGCTATCCTAGTGGTATGCACCCTAGGGGGCTGGGCACCTCTTTTTGAGAGGTCCTGGGTTCAATTCCTGGTCAGCCTAGCTAAGTAGGAAGATCCCATGTGACATGGCAGTGACCTCATCGCCACATACCATGCCACCTCAGCACATATGGGACCCAAAACAAAGAGTGCACATCTCCTGAGATGGCACTATGGAGAGAGAGTGACCATGGGGCAGTTTTCTAACTCTTTTCCAAAAACATTTCAGCTATCTTTGTGAATATGCATTCATTTGTGACCTGAGTTGCAGTTTCTGTGAATATCCAATCATCTTTCACTGTTTACACTGCAGGCCTTCATGCTTTGATCCTCAATCCTCTTCTCTTTGCATACTATTGGCTTGGGCTATCCTGGAGTGACTTGGAGTGACTGTATTTCATCAAAACAAAGCTTTTCATCTCCAAAAACAAGCAGCAGGAAACCCTACACCAACAGCAAGCAGCAGGAGAGGCAAAACACAGTGCTGAAAACACTATAAACTTTTCTGGTAGCAAGAGGCAGCCTGTCTCTGTGCACCGGCAGCGACCCCGCGCCGTACAACCAGTGCTCCGAGTACAGGCAAACATAAGCAGAAGGGCGGACTAAGATGGATCCAGGAAAGGAGGACGCTGACGTGAAGACAGCGCCAGCGCCTGAGGCACCAGCAAGGCCGGCACCTGGCGCTGTACCTTCGGCGGAGCCCTTACATGGGCCAGTGGATACGGCTGAGGACTCCCTGGATGGGCTTCAGACGGCCTTCGGGGCCCTGTCGGTCGAAGAAGTGGTCTCTCAGCCTCAGCCTGTGAAGAAGAAGAGAGAGAACGAGAGCGAGAAGGATGCTGGAGGAGAAGCAGACGAAGGAGAGGAACAAGGGCAAGACCTGACGAGTATCCCTACCTTCGAAGGCGCACCAAGCGCTTCTGGCCTCCACGCATCACCCTCTCCCATAACCACCACACTCCCAGCCGCCGCAACATCCACTTCCACAACCAACCTGCCTATGACAGAGGGCACAGGCTTTACTGGCATGCCTCCCTACCCCGCCTATGGTATGGGCCCACCTACCACTGCGCTCCATGAGGCAACTACTGCCAGTGAGCCTGTGGCTTCCAGCGCTGCGCCGCGATGGTATGCAGCTGATTATCCCGATCCACTACACGCTACTGGAACCTATGTGGATGTTCCTGGGTATGCTCCTGGGTATGCACCTGGGTATGCACCCTTGAGTGGGTTGAGGAGAGGACCTGAGTCCCTTGGAGGCAGGAGTAGAGGATCGGGGAGATCCTCCAACAGGTCCCTGACGCGGTCGGAGATCAACGAGGTGCTCCGAGGAGCCACTTCAAAAATCGTGGGCGACCTCACGCAAGAGATCAGGGAGAAACTGGAGCCCCTGATGATCCCGTCCCATGCATCACCTACGACGGTGGGAATGTCACCCCACCGAGTTCAGGCTAACAACCTGGCGGCAGGGTTGACAAATACCCTGGGGAGCCTGAGGAGCCGACCGATGCCGACGCCTGCAGCGATACCGAGAAGTCCATTCGTCCCGAGAACGGCCCAGCCGCCCTACAGCCACGTGACGAACTCGACGAGGGCCGAGCTGGACCAGCTGGGGCTGACAGCCTTAAGGGCTATGGTGGACGTAGAGCCTTATGGCTCTAGTGATCTTGGCGGAGACCCCTCCGATGACGAGCCGCCGTCGATGGATTCTTCTTCGCCCTCAGATGACGAAGACCCTGAGGACCCCGAGGACCCCAAGGGTAAGAAGAAGAAGAAGAAGAAGAAGAAGACCCGACGCCCTGAAGGACGCCGAGCTCAGGAGGCGAAGGCTATTGCCACCTCCAAGATAGGAAGAACCCCGCACGGGCCGCGGACGCCTCGCCGGCGGCTGCCGCAGCAGCAGCAGTGGGCAGGGAGAGCGCGAAGTACCGCGCCCACGCCAACCCGACCCACACCCACACCAGCCCCCCCAAGCCGTTCCCCCCCAAGCCCTTCCCCCCGGGGCGGGAGCGGCACGTCCGCCCCCCGACGCGCGAGCGCTCGCCGCCGGGCGTCACGCTGCCGCAGCTGCAAAGGCAGCGGGACGCCCGGCGAGTGGTCCAGGAAGGGCGCAGCGGCGGGGGGGAGGGGAGCAGCGGTTGGCGCGACAGGCAGGGGGCAGGGGAGGGGCCAGGGCACGGGAAGGGCGCGCAGGGGCGCGGGCAGGGAGCCCAGGTGCAGGGGGCAGGGCGAGGGGAGGTGGGAGAGCGAGCGGGCCAGGGCGTGGTGGACGGGAGGCGGGACCCGCGACACGGGCAGGGGGCCGGGGAGGGGCCAGGGCACGGGAAGGGCGCTCAGGGGCGCGGGAAGGGAACCCAGGTGCAGGGGGCAGGACGAGGGGGGGTGGGAGAGCGAGTGGGCGAGGGCGTGGGGGACGGGAGGCGGGACCCGCGGCACGGGCAGGGGGCTGGAAAGGGGCCCAAGGGCAAGGGCAAGGGCGCCGCGGGCCCCAAGGGACAGGCGGGACGGGGCATGGGAGCCCAGGGAGGAGGGCGGGGCGAAGGGAGGGGGGCAGAGGGCGGAGCGCCCCCGCAGCCGGACGTGCAGCCGGTGAGGTGCATCCCCCCCGGCATCCAACAGATGCCGGCACACCACACCCACCACCACCACCACCACCACCACCACCACCTCTACAACATCGACCCTGACGCCCGCGAGCTCGTCCCCCCCCAACCCCCACGACACCAGCACCAGCAAGCCCCCCCCGCGCCGAGGGCGGAGCCGGCGCGGATGGCCTCGGCGGAGGGGGGACGGGGCGCGGCATCGGCGCCGCAGGCGCAGGGGCAGCGAGGGGAGCCGGCACGGGGGGCGGAGGAGGGCCGGCCATGGGACCGGGACTGGGGCGCGGTCCCGGACCCGCTGGGGGAGGAGACCCTCCCCCTGGTGGGGGAAGTGTACGGGTGGTTGTGCTGGGCCAACCAGGGGACCTCCAGGAGGTCGAGGAACCGGCCCTTCGATGCCGTGCTCCTCCGGAGGGACGGAGGAAACCGAGAGGTACCCCCGGGGGGGTGGGCGGCCCCAGAGGACCACGGGAGGGTCCTCAGGTCAGTGATCCGGGCGGCGTGGCCCGACAGGGAGCCGACGTGGCCGGCCTTCCTGGAAGGGGGAGCGGTGCTCCGCATCACGGATGAGGACGCCAACAACTGGCTCCCCCGGGCCTTGCGTAGCGCCCTCGCCCACTGGCGCTACCGCCGGCACAACCCGCCGCCGCCGCAGCCCCAGCCCCCACACAAGCGGCGGCGCAGGTGAAGGCCCAGAGGGCGGGTGCGGGAGATTTGGGGGGGGGAGCTGGGCCCCCCGACCCACGCCCCCCCCACGGTATGGCACGACGTACGAGGGCGCGCCACCTCCCGCGGGAGGGAGTGCGGAGACAACGAGCGCGGGGGGGAACCTGCTGCCCCGCAACCCGCTAACCACTGACCGCTAACCCTCACGGCCACCCCCGGCCGGCCAGCGCCGCGCGACAACGGCCGGGGGATGAGGGGCCCTAGCGAGGGGCTGCGCGAGAATCCAGCTCTCGATAGAGGGGGGCGGGAGAAGGGCGCGACCCCCTGGCCGATGGCTGGCCCCCGGGGCCAGGACTGCCAAGCCGCCCCCCCCCCCCCTCATTGGCCGACAGGAGGCATCGCCAGGGGACCAAAGGCCCCCCCCCACTCCCCCCCCCCCCCTCCCACACAGGCCCGAGAGCGGGCGGGGGGGCGGCCCCCCCACCCCCCCCCCCCGCACCCACCACAGCAGGGGAGCCACAGGCGCGGCTTTCCGCCCCCCCCAGGGCCGGGGGGGCGCCCCCCCCCTCAGGAGGAACGGCGACGCGGTAAGGGCAACGGCGGCTGGACCTGCTCCCGCGAACCCACACCGGCGTGCCGGAGCAACACGCCCAACGGAACAGGAAGGAGGCTGCACCCCACATGCCCCTCCCGTAACCACAGCCCACTCCGAGGTGACAGAGGGGGGGTTTCAGGTCAGATGGGGCCCCCAGGGGAGCGGTCCACGGGCCGCCCCTCACCCCCCCCCACCCCGGGGCGGCACTTCAGCCCCGACCGCACGCGCGCGCCGGAAAGGAGCGCGCCGGCGACACGGAGAGAGCCAGAAAGGAGTACCGCAGGCCGCCGCCCGGAACGAGAGCAGGGAGGCCGCGGCGCGACACCCCCCCCCCCCGCCCCCCCACCAGCCCGCCAGCCGCGGGGGCCCCGGCCCCCACCCCCCGAGGCAGGGGGGATGCCCCCCCCCCGACCGAGAGGGGAGCCGGAGTGTGACCCGCCCCCCCGCCCCAGCCGCCGGCTCAAATGGGGGCTGCGAAGAACAAGTGGGCCCACACCTGCGCACCGGGACGCCGCGCAGATCGTGCCCAGAGAAGCCGGGTGGGCGCGTACCGGAGTGGTATGGGAGGCCACGCCCCCCATGGACAGCACGACACCAGTGACGCCCGCTTTGTTGCCTGCCCAGGGAAAGCGGCGCGCCACCTCCCGCGGGAGGGAGTGCGGAGACAACAAGCGCGGGGGGAAACCTGCTGCCCCGCAGCCCGCTAACCACTGACCGCTAACCCTCACGGCCACCCCCGGCCGGCCAGCGCCGCGCGACAACGGCCGGGGGATGAGGGGCCCCAGAGAGGGCCTGCGCGAGAATCCGGTTCTCGGTAGAGGGGGGCGGGGGAAGGGCGCGACCCCCTGGCCGATGGCTGGCCCCCGGGGCCAGGACTGCCAAGCCGCCCCCCCCCCCTTGGCCGACAGGAGGCATCGCCAGGGGACCAAAGGCCCCCCCCCACTCCCCCCCCCCCCCTCCCACACAGGCCCGAGAGCGGGCGGGGGGGCGGCCCCCCCACCCCCTCCCCCCCCGCACCCACCCCAGCTCGGGAGCCACAGGCGCGGCCCTCCGCCCGCCCAGGGCCGGGGGGGCGCCCCCACCCTCAGAAGGAACGGCGACGCGGTAAGGGCAACGGCGGCTGGACCTGCCCCCGCGAACCCACACCGGCGTGCCGGGGCAACGCGCACAACGGAACACGAAGGAGGCCGCGCCCCACATGACCCTCCCGTAACCACAGCCCACTCCAAGGTGACAGAGGGGGGGTTCGCAGGTCAGCTGGGGCCCCCAGGGGAGCGGTCCACGGGCCGCCCCTCACCCCCCCCCCGTCCCGGGGCGGCACTCCAGCACCGACCGCACGCGCGCGCCGGAAGGGAGCGCGCCAGCGACACGGAGAGGGCCAGAAAGGAGTACCGCAGGCCGCCGCCCGGAACGAGAGCAGGGAGGCCGCGGCGCGGCACCCCCCCCCCCCCCCGCCCCCCCACCAGCCCGCCAGCCGCGGGGGCCCCGGCCCCCACCCCCCGAGGCAGGGGGGATGGGCCCCCCCCACCCGAGAGGAGAGCCGGAGTGTGACCCGCCCCCCCGCTCCAGCCGCCGGCTCACATGGGGGCCGCGAAGAACAAGCGGGCCCACGCCTGCGCACCGGGACGCCGCACAGATCGTACCCAGAGAAGCCGGGTGAACACGAACCGGAGTGGTATGGGGGGCCACGCCCCCCATGGACAGCACAACGCCAGTGACGCCCGCTTTGTTGCCTGCCCAGGGAAGGCAGAGGGACGGAAAGAGGCAGAGCGACCCCCCGCCCTACAGGCCCCGCCCCGGCCGCACAGCTGGAGGAAACGGCGCACCCCCCCCCCCCCCCCCATGCCCGCCCCTGTCAGCTGGAGCTTACACCGCTAGGCAGTGCCCTGTCGCCTCAGAGATGGCGTGTCAACCTTGGGGCCTCCCACGGGGACGGGGTGTACAAACGCAAGCACAGGCCGTGGTGGCCTGTCTTCCCCTGTTCTCCCTCCCAACGGGCAGATCGGCAACCCGGCGGGACATCCCCAGCTCTAGGGCGCGGCGGCCGGCGATCCGGCAGTGCCTCTGTCCGCCCCCTGCCCCCGTGCACGTCAGTCGGCGATCCGGCGGGGCTACTGTCCGCCTCTTACCCCTGTGCACGTCAGTCGGCGATCCGACGGTGCCGCACCCAACCCAGCCCCCTCCCCCCCTGTCCCGGCCCCGTACGCGTAGACTGGGGCCCCCCGGCACGCGCAACACGCTTCACAACGCACAGCCCCACCCTCGGGACTGGATTCATAGCCGACGGCACCCCTAAGTCGCGTAAGAGACTCCCGCGGCCCAGTAGTGAGAGCGTCGGTCTTCAATCGTCCAGTGCGGGGGTTCGATCCCAGGCGTTGGTGCTCCTGGGATCTCTGCACGTAGAGCTCTCTAGTTGGCGACGTGGGAACCACCCCCCCCTCCAGCAGCTCGCGCCACCACCGATACTGGTGGATCGGGTGGAGGTCTCGTTCGTTTTACCCCCCACCCTGGAAAAACAAAACACATGGGAGCCACCCACCCCTGCAGCAGTGCGCAGCGTCACCTGTACTCGAACAGGTCGACGGGAGGCCTCGTCCGGTATTCGAAGGGATCGGTGGGAGACCACCGATCACGGGGTTCGAACCAGCTCCTTCGCGGCGCGCGCCGGGTGCGCTACCTCCAGGGCGGCTGCCTTCTGAGATACACTGGCACCCGGGTCACAGAACAAACGCGCCCGCAACCCCCTCCCCCTGTGCTAAGTGTAAGCCTGCAGTAGGGATGCTCTGCTGGGCCGTGAACCGGAGCATTGGTGCACCACTCCAGCCACGGTCACACCAACCCCCCCTCGCAACCCGCAGGGCGAAGCTCCGTGCCCATCGGGCTCGTCATGGGAATCCGGCGGACCGGCGCCTGGACACCAAGTCGACACCTCTCTCCCCCCCCACGGGAACAGAGCGGGGCCCCCACAACCGCACGCCCGCGCCCACAGCGCGGACCCCGACAGCCCACCCAGTGGACGGGCAGTCGGGGGAGGAGGAGCGCAAGACCCCAAACGCCCCACGCAACGGTCGAAGGCACCCCCCCGGGGACGCCCTGCCGCCGCCCCCACAACCCCAAGCCAAGTAGGGGGGAACCGGGACCGGACCGCCCCCCCCCAGGCACGCCAGACGGAGCACGGGACCGGGGCAGGACACGCGGAGGGGCACGGACCACGTGGAACGGCCCTACCAGCGCCCAGTGCCGGGACCACGCGAGATGCGCGCGCCACACCACCCAGCGGGGAGCGGACACCGCGAGAGCGCGAGCGCACACACACGAAAAAGGACACGCGGGGACTACCGGAAGGGCAACCGGACCGAGCGCGCGGAACACACAGACCGCATGGAATGGCGTACCAGCGAGCGAGGGTAAGGGACACCCGGACGGGACGGCCCGCCACACGCAGCGCGGAACACGCGGGGCGGGAAGGGGGAAGAAGGGGAGACACAACACCAGGCCCGGGCCCGAACCCCCCCGAACCGGCCGCGAGCGCCGCGCACACACAGACGGGACACTGCACCCGCCAAGGCAGTAGTGGCGCACAGCGCCACGCCCCAACCCCTAGGCTAGGCAGCCTCCGCGCCAGCCCAAGGGTGTCCCACTGGCGACAAGCCAGTAGCACGGGCCCGGCGGCGCCGGCGCCCCGGGCGACCACGCATTAGGGGGGCGACACAGTGGGTAAGCGCCCGCAGCCACGGCTGCGAATTGATGCACTGACCGGGGAGTGGCGAAACGGGGACGCCGGAGAAGGACGGGGCTCCGAGCTCTGTGAACCCGGGGGACTCCGCCACCAGGCAGGAGGTGCGTCTTGGAGGGCCCCCCACTAGGACCCGGTGGGGAGGATATCACCTGGCCCGACCAGGTGGCCCCCCGGGGCCGAAAGGCGTCTAGTACCCGCAAAATCAAACCTCAAACCTCAAACCTGACGAGTATCCCTACCTTCGAAGGCGCACCAAGCGCTTCTGGCCTCCACGCATCACCCTCTCCCATAACCACCACACTCCCAGCCGCCGCAACATCCACTTCCACAACCAACCTGCCTATGGCAGAGGGCACAGGCTTTACTGGCATGCCTCCCTACCCCGCCTATGGTATGGGCCCACCTACCACTGCGCTCCATGAGGCAACTACTGCCAGTGAGCCTGTGGCTTCCAGCGCTGCGCCGCGATGGTATGCAGCTGATTATCCCCATCCACTACACGCTACTGGAACCTATGTGGATGTTCCTGGGTATGCTCCTGGGTATGCACCAGGGTATGCACCCTTGAGTGGGTTGAGGAGAGGACCTGAGTCCCTTGGAGGCAGGAGTAGAGGATCGGGGAGATCCTCCAACAGGTCCCTGACGCGGACGGAGATGAACGAGGTGCTCCGAGGAGCCACTTCAAAAATCGTGGGCGACCTCACGCAAGAGATCAGGGAGGAACTGGAGCCCCTGATGATCCCGTCCCATGCGTCACCTACGACGGTGGGAATGTCACCCCACCGAGTTCAGGCTAACCACCTGGCGGCAGGGTTGACAAATACCCTGGGAAGCCTGAGGAGCCGACCGATGCCGACGCCTGCAGCAATACTGAGAAGTCCATTCGTCCCGAGAACGGCCAAGCCGCCCTACAGCCACGTGACGAACTCGACGAGGGCCGAGCTGCACCAGCTGGGGCTGACAGCCTTAAGGGCTATGGTGGACGTAGAGCCTTATGGCTCTAGTGATCTTGGCGGAGACCCCTCCGATGACGAGCCGCCGTCGATGGATTCTTCTTCGCCCTCAGATGACGAAGACCCTGAGGACCCCGAGGACCCCAAGGGTAAGAAGAAGAAGAAGAAGAAGAAGAAGACCCGACGCCCTGAAGGACGCCGAGCTCAGGAGGTGAAGGCTATTGCCACCTCCAAGATAGTGGTGAACCTGCCTGAGTTCACAGGCAAGGACCTCAGCGAGTTCGCTGAGAACTTTGGCCGGTTCCTACGACTGACCGGCCAAACCCACGCGAGTGGACGAGTGAAGTGCGATCTGCTCCTGCAGTGCTGCAAGACTAAGTACCTGGAGAAGCAGGTCAGGCAGATCGTGACTAACTCCGCCACCTTTGCCGATGTGTTGGTTGCCCTGGAGAGGCAGTACCCGACCTACGAGACCGACCTCTCCATCAGGGCCGAGATCCAGAACCTGCCCGTGCTGCCCAACAACCCCAAACCTGGCAGGGTCTCCGAGCTGTTGGCTGACCTGGATCACTGGGCTGGGCGACTGACGCCCGGTTCCTACAGCAGCGACGACCTGCTGTTCTGGTTGTGCGCCAAGCTCCCCCGAGAGCTATGGGACGAGTGCCGTTTGACTGCTGAGCGCAAGGCTAGATCCCTCCGCTACGAGGATCTATGCGTGCTGCTCCTGGAGATGGCGCTGGAGAAGGAGAGCGACCAGCACTTGAACAACTACTAAAGCAGTACCCAGAACCCCATGGCCAGGTTACGGCATACAACCGGTCTCCGGTCCACTAACCCCATGTACGGCGTGTTCCGTGCCGTGAAGCCCCGCATCGGCAACCGATGCACCGCCAGCGGAGATTTGTATATCAGAACATCAGGAATCAACAGGGTTTTATTTTCATATTATTTCCGTCAATTTTTATGCTTCCGTTCTGATACTCACTGTTTTGACTGCTGGCGGTTGGATCGCGACTTTACCGTAACCGCCAGTTTAGCTGTTTATAATAGAAATTTTAACGCAATCTGTCACGAAGGCTCCAAAGCCTTCAGGAACTGCATGGACGCTTCCGCAATTTTCATAATTAATACTCGCAACCTTAATCCGAATTTTTCAGGATGTCGAAATCGGATTTTCGACTTCGACATCCCCGCACTTGATTTGACCTCCTTCGAGTGGACCTACGTGCTTCCCTATGCACGAATCAACTTTCCTTTTATCTTGCCCTCCATTTGTCTTAGAGATACGGGCAAAACAAAGTTGATTCGTGAGGCCACTTGTGAGGGTCATATCTCGTGCCGCTTGCGAGCAATGACGATAAGGAAACGTGGGATGTATTCACAATACTCCCGACGTAATTTAGGAAGCATTATATGCCTTGCGTCTCCACACATGCGCGCTAGTGTAATGGATCATGGTCAAGAGGGTAGAGTTTGCGTTACAACTCATGGGCCATGATATTGCGTGCGTTAAGATAACTTTCGAGTGTAGCGCGCAAGTGTTGGTGTTGCATAGAAACTCTCCTTGGGTTCCTATGAGCAATTGACACAAAGTTATGCCCTTGGAGGGGCATGACATATCGTGGTGGGAGCTACCTTTTTGGGCAATATGTGGTATGTGCCATGTGTTGTGTTGCGTGCCCATTTGGCGGGTCCATTACTCCAAGCCAAGCCCGCCAATGGACCTCATATTGTGCAAGCCCCTTCTCCATACTCCCTACAATCAATTGCAAGCCTAACCTTCGTGAAGGGAAGCTTGTGTGGCGATCCCAAAGCGATGCGTTGGGAGCAAGGTGTGTGTTTTGCAATTTTCCATATTTTCATGTGCCCACTTGGGAAGTAGCGCTCGTAACCTTTCAAGGCGCCCCAAGTGGAGCACTTATGTGGGATCGAAGGTCATTGGTGTCAAGTAATTGTGTGTAGAAGGATTAAGTGATTGCACGATCCAAGCCAAAGATATTATAATATAATTGTGGACCTTTCAAGGCACTTTTATGTGTCTTTGTGCCAATTTTGCCGTTTTTGGCCCGTCATGATGTCACGTGGCGACCGTGTATCTCCACGTTGCGCTCAATTGACATCATGACCCAAGTATGTTATGAGGGTACATACTTCGGTGCCCAATATATCTTGGACCCGGCGAGTAACTCCTCTTAGTCTTGGCATACCGTGGCCGCCATGTTGGCGATTTGGGACTATCCCAAATCATGGGCTCACTTGGCGACCCTGCCATTCCCAATACCGGAGGAGTTGGGCGACGCCCAAAAGATATGTTGGACACATCTGACTTGATACCAATCCTATGGCACACTCCGGTCCAAGTCGGGCATGTGCCTCATTTGCCCTAACCATGAGTGTGCGCATTTTTGGCCATTTTGAGCAATTTTCCACTTTTGCTGCCCGCCGTGCACTATGTTCTAACCCTCGTGCACGCCGGACGCATGGACCAATGGACCATATATGACATGGGTGTTAGGGGTAATGGTCCCCATGGTCCACACACCACGTGGGCGAAGCGGAACCACCTTCGTTAAGGCGCTAGCCCAAAGTGAGTATGGGCAATTTTGCCATCTTTGCATTGGTGGACCCAATTGGGATTGTCACCACGCCGAGTGGCATGGAGATCTTTGAGAGCCAAGGGCACGGGACTCTCTGTTGGACTCCCGGTGGATCGCGTATGGAATGGCGGATCCGATCTCCAAGCCGGCGTGGAGATATACTATTGGGAGCACACCGAATTTTGGCTCATTTCAAGCAGCCAAAATGACCCAATTTTGGGACCCCAATTTCCCCCTTCCGTGTGGTCAATTGGCGGCCCCATTTCTCTAAGCCCATAGGGAGCCCGGACCTAAATCCACGTTGTACACTCAGATAGAAGTCCTAGGTCCTGCCTCCTACCCTGTGGACCATTGGCCTTACCTTGGCCGGGCGAGCCACGCGTGGGAATGACGCCAATTTTGGTGATTTTGGCATCATGACCCCAGTTAACTCATCTGTGTTGCCCTGATGCCGGGACCTCAGAGGGAACCAGGTTGGGTGAGGGCTCCAGGGAGTTCGTACTCGAAGGGCATAGGGTCAGTTGCCTCGTCCCTACCTCTGGCGGGTCCGGACGAGGGGTCAATTTTGGAGTTTTTCAAGCTAATATCAGTTTGGGCTGAAACAGCCCATTTTCAGCTACCAACTCCTGAGGGATAATGGCGGGGCCATATCTCTGGCTCAGAGAGGAGTTGGGACCTGCTGTTAAGGGAGCATAGGGAGCCACTGTTGGTTGGCCTTGGAGCCCTTTGGTTTCCAGGAACTCGCCTGTGGCTAGGCGCGACACCTCTCCCATCGGCAGGGTTTCAGGGTCCGGACTGAGCAGGGCATGGGTTGTGTTTGAGCCCCCGCTCCCACCAGCCACTGAGAGGGTCGGACCTGGGATTGGGATATGAGTTAGGACTGAGTGTCTATTGTCCTGTAATGCCCTTACCCCAGTCCAGTCTCCACCCCATGTGTACATATCCTGATGTGTTGTTGTACATACTTTTGTTCCCTCTTTGCTGAGTGGCAAGGATTCTGAAACGCTTTGTCACATGACATGAGCGCATTGATGCCCTTGTGAGCGTAGTGCTTTGCCTGCCTGCTCACTTGCGCGTGTCCCGCAGCGTCCCGTGGCCGGCCCCCCACGGGAACGCGTCAAAAGCGTTTCACCGCCGCGGGGTTACCCAGCCCTCGCGTGCCACTCGGGGCCACCAACCCCGAGCAGCGCGTCGCAGCAGCGCGGCGCAGCTCGCAGCTCGCAGCGCAGCGCAGCGTCTCGCAGCGCAGCGCAGCGGCTCGCAGCGCCACTCAGCGGCAGCGCCGAGTTCGTCACGGAGCCCGCAGCGCCGTCCAGAGCATCGCCCTGACCGCGCAGCAACCGTGAAAGAGGTGCACAGACCAGGACTCCTGCATCAGCCCCATCGGCCGACCCGGAGTCCCATCGGCCGACCAGCAAGGCCGCGTCAACCACCTCCACAACCACCGGCTGACCAGCACCAGCCGCACTTCCAATCCAGTGCTGCAGCACCCTCCTCAACAACCACAACCAGTTCGTTGAGTTGAACGAGTGCACATCAAGGACCTCAAGACCAACTACGCCCCCGCTGCCATGGTGAATTGGCAAGAAGCGGGTAGGAGGTGGCCGCAGCCCCACCCCCATGTGGCGCGCCTGCTGCGCGGATTGCTGTGGGACCAGCAATACCGCTACAGCAATCCCCAGTGCGAAGGCGGCATGCCCGGGAGCTTCGAGCTCCGGGAGGACATGGGGGAGGACCGCCTGCGGGCAGTGGAGGAGTGGCTGCGGGCGGAAGGGTACGAGTACCGCTTCCGCCGCAAGCGCTGGAGGACGTGGACCCGGCCGGACAGGCCCGGCGAAGGGCTGCGCCCCGACGGGATTGAGGAGGACGAGGACCTCAACGCCTACCCGTCGGGCGCCTCGATCAACGTCTCCCTGTGGGACGTGATCGAGAAGAACTTCCCGGAACCGGGGAGCGAGCGCAGGCTGCAGGGCAGCAGCAGCGCGTCTCCGGCGACGGAGAAGCGGTCCGCCGGGGACAGGAAGCGGGGCCGGAGGTGGCGGGAGTACCAGGAGTCCCTGGCCGCCGAAGCCGCCCAAGGCGCCAAGGGCGGAACCCCAGCCCCCAGTCCCCAACGGGCCAATGGTGGTCATCACCCCGGCTCCACCACCCTTGGCGACTACATCAAAGTCGCCAGGCAGTCCGAGGCCAAGCCCCGTCCGCTGCTCCTGAAGCCCCAGCAGGCCTCAGCAGGCCCCAGCAGCGACGTGGAGTCGGCCCACCGCGGGAGGATGCCGGCCGACCAGGCCAGCTCCAGCAGCAGCGCCGCTCCCGCCCAAAGGGACGTGGCGCGCGCCTGTGAGCGCGTCTGTGGGGCGCCCTGCAACCTTCGGGTTGCCCGGCAACGGGCCACGCAGCAAAACGCTGCCGTGGAGGGCGCCATCGGCATCGCCCATGAGGAGGCCACCGAGTGGGGCAGAGGCATGGACTACCACGCCTCGAAAGTGGCAGCCATCGCGGCCGGTCTCACGGCTGCGGCCGCCCATGAGGCAGTGGCTGCCCGGATCAGGGCAACCGACGAGGAAGCCCGCCGGACGCAGGAGGCCATTGCCTGCAAGGAGGCCGAGGTGAAGGCGCTGGAAGAGGCGCTTGCCCAAGAGAGGGCAAAGAAGGAGGCGGAGGAAAGGGCCCACGCCGAAGCAACGGCTAAGGCCCAGGAGGACGCCGCCAAGAAGGAAGCCATCGAGGCCGCGCGACGGAAGGTCGCTGAGGAGAAGGCCAAGACGGAGGCGGAGCTGGCAGCGTTGGAAGCGCAGAAGGCGCGGCTGCAGCAGGCCCGGGAAGCCGAGGCGGCTCGTGCTCGGGAAGAAGCCGAAGCGCGAGCTGCCGCAACCACCGCCGCCGCAATGGAGGAGGCAGAGGCCAAACTCCGCCGCGAGACTCCCCCGGGAGGATCACGAGTGGAGACCCTTCGAAAGCTTTTCGAAGGGGACGCCTCCTCCAGGATGACGCTCGATGAGGCGGACACGGGTAGCAGTGGGAGCAGTGGCACCACCGCCCATCGACGGAGGAAGGGCAAGGGGAAGACCCCCGACAGGCCGCGGAAGCCAGCGGGTGGACACCCCCATGACAGTGACCCCTTCTTCACCGCCAGTGACGGGGATGAACGAGGCCGCCGACATCGCCAAGTGGTGGCTTGGACGGGCGGAGGTGGCGGAGACGTCCCCATGGAACCGGAAGGTGAGGATGAGGATCTCCCTCCTCCCTACCGGAGCTCGGAGTCCTCCGTGACCGAGACGCCCAGGTGGGGCGACATGGACGAGGATGACGACATGGAGTTCGGCATCACGAGGAAGCGCCCTTCCTCGGACCCACCGAGGCGACCCGGCGGAGACCCACCGGGACCCCCTGGCGGAGGACCATCAGGACCCCCTGGAGGACGCCCACCAAGTGGACCCCCTGGAGGCGGACCACCGGGCGGGGGAGGACCCCCTGGACCGGGCGGACCCGGCGGAGGCCCTCCTGGAGGACCCCCTGGGGACCCCGACGACCCACCAGGGGACGGCGACCCGGATACCACCTGGCGGTGGATTGTCTACCTCCGCAGGAGGGTCCAGTTGCTCGAGCTGGAGGTAGACACGGGCAAGAGCGAGGTGGCTCGCATCTCCACGGTCGCCGCGCGCGCGCAGAAGGAGCTGGACATCGCCAGGGCCGAGACCAAGTCGCTGACCAACGTCGTCAGCGGCCTGCAGGAGAGGCTGGACGCGCTGGAAGCCCGTGGGAGCGTCGGCAGCGACCACCCAACCCCTGGAGTCTGGCTCGTCGGACGACGGCTGGGGACCCGGACCAGGTCCAGGCAGACCCCACGCCCCCGGCGGAGCCCCCAGGAGTCGCCCCAGCGCCAGTGCCCCCTCTCTCACCGCCCCCTCTCACCACAGCGCGGGCCGCCGCAACGAGCGCGTGCCGCCCGGCAGTGGCAGTGAGGAATGGCGCGATGAGTGGCTCAGCGCGGACTACCACAACCGCCGTGCTCCACCGCGGACGCCTGTACGCCCCCGACGCCCAGCACCAGCCCCGGTGCCAATCCCCAGGGCTGGAGGACGTGGAGTGGGATGTCGGCGAAGGTGAGGACCTGGACCTGGACCTGGAGGAGTTCGACATCAGCCCGCCGCGTGGTGTACGACGGGAGGCCGCTGAACGCAGCCGCCGGCGCCGTGATGAGGATGCGTACATGGATGCAGTACGGCGTGAACATTTTGGTTCAGCGTACGTGGAGGATCCACGGCGTAGCCACAGGGATTCCATGGAGGAGATGGACGTGGCGGCCGTGGGAGTCCGTGGGCGAGGCCCATGGGAACCTCGGTCGACCTCGCGGCCGGCGTTCATGGTCTCTAAGGCCGCGGATGCCGCCGTGTGGGAAGACTTGAAGGACATCAAGCCCCCCATGTACGACGGCAACCCCCTCAACCTCGACCGCTTCTTGGAGAAGCTGGACGATTGGGGGCTGACCGTCACTGAAGACCTGCCTCCCGCTGATGCGGAGAAGTATGTCTTCAAACGGTTCAGGTACCGCCTGCCGGAAGTGCTCGGAGAGCTATACTTCATGGCGACCAAGGAGGGGAAAATCAAGACCCTCAAGGAAGCCAAGAAGTGGCTCAACGAGCAGGAGCGGGTGGACGCTCCGCAGGTGGCGGCCAAGCGCTGGAAGTCCATCAAGCTTGAGCATGATGGACGGGAGATCCGCCTACGAGAGTGGCGAGACTTCCGAGGGAAATACACCCTCTTCCGCCGCAACGTGGAGGATTGGAACGAGGGTGACGAGCAGGCTCGCCTGCTCTCCATGCTGCCGGAAGCATGGATCAAGAGGGTCACCAAGGAGGAATCCAAGCGGGCCAAGTCCAACCACACGGTCAAGATGATGCTCCCCAAAGAGTATCATACGAACTTGGTGGCTTGGGCGAAGAAGAACGTGGCCCGGGATGTCAAACGGCACTCCCTGCGGAACGCTCTTCTCATCACCGTCTCGGGCGATCGCGAGAAGACCGCGATGTGGCGCCTTGACGATTGTGAGTTGAGCGGCCAGACCATCTGTCTGCAGCCCATCCCGGCGCGGATGAGCTGCGACGAGATCCTGGAGTGGATTGGCGAGGAAGTACTCAAGGAGTACCGAAACCTCCACCACACCCGCGGGTTGAGGCCCGGCGACCGCGACGTCAACTATGTTGGCGAGGGACCTGGCGGGGAAGCCGCCATGGATCCAGCGGGAGCCGGCGGCGATGAGACTCTCGTCGACGATGACGACGACGATGAGCCCGCCGAGGTGGCCGTTTGTGCCTTCGTGGCCAACAACCTGAGCGCGGGGAGCAAACCGGGAAACTGGAAGCCCCTGCAGCAGGGTTGGAGGAAGAAGGAGAAGAGGGACCCTCGCCGCATTGGCGACCCTCCGCTGTCCTTTCAGGAGTTCATACGAGCTCACCCGCAGGGCTGTTTCGTGTGTTATTGGAGGAAGAAAGGCTTCAACCATGACCACCGAACATGCCCCGTCCACAAGGCCGACAGGGAGGCTTACAAGAAGGCGCACGGGTCGAAGAAGCGTGCGCCCGCGGGTATCCGGGAAGCCAAAATGGAGGTCGGCAAGGACGAGCTGGCCAAGCTGATGTCGTCGGTGGGGACCGAGCTGGCCAAGGAGATCCAGGAGATCAAGAGGAACTGGGTCCCCAGGTCGGACAACAAGAACAAGGAGAACAACCAGAATGACCAGAACAAGGACAAGGACAAGAACAAGGGTAAGAAAGGGGGAAGGAAGAAGGGCATCAACGAGGTTGATGCGGAGGAGAACACCCCTTCCTCCACAACCGACGCCCCCTAGCGGAGCCCCTGCAGCCAAGGGCCCCAGCTAGGGCGGTCGCAGGATGGTGACGTGGGAAGCGCCGAACCATCCCAGTCGGGAGTCGATAAGCACAAGGGGACTGCCGCGGGCGGAAGGCCCGGTCCGGCGCCCAGTCGCGGAGGCGGGGTGAGGGCAAGTGAAGGCACGAACCCTTGCACCCGTCCGTCCTTCGCGACCAAGAATGTGTTTGATGTACTACAGGATCTATCCGAGAGTATCGGAGGATCACCCGGACCGCAGCTGGATGCTGCAGATGGGCAGCCTGAGCCCATTGTCCACGACCTGCACCAGTCGCTTGTTGAGCTTCTGGAACGGCCGGAGATCCTGAGCTTGCACGCCGTGCGCCGTGTCGGTCGCGAGCGGCAGTTGCATCTTAAGGTCCGTGCCTTATGCGGGGAAGTGGAAAAGGTTTTCGACGTGTTGGTCGACACGGGAGCTCAAGTCAGCTTGGTCAAGGCTGGCCTACTTCCACCAGAGTGTCTGACCGACAGTCGGAAACCTGTCAGGCTGAAGGTGGCGAACGGCCAGTACATGGTGGGAGGCACGAAGGAAGCGGCCATCGGGCTGCAGTTCGTGAACCATCGTGAACTGAGCCGCCCAGACCTCGGCAAGGAAATTCTCCTGCACGGTCGCTTCTACGAGGCCGAGATGGACTGGGATATGATCGTCGGGTACGACTTCATGATGGAGACGGGCTCCGGCGTTCTCCCGGCCCAGGCCTCCATGACCCTGTACCAGGACGACCAGCTCTCGTGGCTTTCGTCACCTGAGCACCATGTGGAATGCCAATGGATCCCCCCCGAACGCAATCAGCTCGAAGTGGCCGCGCTGGACACTGAGCCCACTGGGCCAGCAAACCAGGAGTACGGCGTAAGGCCGGAAGTGGCGAACCGAGTGGTTGCGGACCTGGGAGCGTCGGATCTGGCCCTGGATGCGTTCTCTTCAGGAACCTCCGCCCATCTTCGGGTATGTGAGAAGTACTGGAGCGCACAGGACTCCGCGTGGAAGAAGCACTGGGGTCCGCATCAGGGACTGATGTGGATCCATTGCCCCCGTTGGGACATTCCAAGAGCGATAGCGAAGATTCGCAAGGACCGCTCCAAGGCAGTGCTGGTTGTTCCTATGGGATGCACCAAGGAGGAGAGTACCCGACATTGGGTAGCCTCATTGACCAACATGACCTTAAACAAGGTCGTCCTACCGGCTGGAGAGAGTGTCTATCAGGACGCTAAGGGACAGCCCATGCCACCCCAGAGATGGCCAACGGAATTCCACTATGTGGATGGGGGCCTTGATCAGGCCGACACCACGGACTTCGTGTGTGTCAACCGCATCATAGCGGAGCCTTGGAGGCAATGCTTTGCGGTTCCCCCTGTTGACATCGAAGAATCGGATTCGGAAGAGCCCCTCACTGAAGAGGAATGGGATCTGGTTCAGGGGTATATGGATCAGCCCTTTCACGACTGGGGAAACCAGCGTGAGGGCAAAGGCCAGGACAAAGCCTGGTGGGAAGTGGACTCGATCGTCTCTGGTTCCTATGACGGGAACACCTTCGTACAGAGGGTGCTGGGCCACCTGTCCAGCCAGGACGAGCCAATCGGCGGTAACCCACCCACCTACGGCGATCTATTCCGAGGCAAGACCAGAGATGGCCCTTTGGGCCACCTGGGAAGACCGCCTGAGCCGAAAGCGAGCGGGGTCGCTACCCCTCAAGTAAGCTCCGTGGTTCAAGTGCCCGGAAAAGCCAAGGCGGAGTCCGATGACTGCCCCAAGATCCAGGCGTTGAGGGCCAGGCTGAAGCAGAAGTATGGTGACACCTTCTTCAGCGGTAAGCCTGTGTTTCCTCCACCGGTGCGTGGACCGTATGGCGAGGCCAAGATACGACTGAAGCAGGACCCCCGGGTGTATCGTCACCGGGAGTTTGCCCTGAGGGGCGAGAGGAAAGAGGCCATGGAGAAGATCCTCCGTGACTTCATCCAGAGAGGCTGGCTTGAGCCGTGCCACTCCGAGTGGGCCTCTCCGTGCTTCTTCGTCCCCAAGAAGGTTGCCGGTGAGTGGCGGCTCGTGGTCGACTACCGCGGCCTAAACGCCCAAACGCAGCACGACAGCTATACGCTGCCCCTCATTGAGGACATGCTGCAAAAACAACACCGGCGGAGGATCTTCACGGTGATTGACCTGAAACATGGTTATCATCAGATGCCTCTCGCCGAGGAGTCCCGTGCCTGCACGGCCATGAGCACCCCACTTGGACCTCTCCAGTGGAAGGTGATGCCCATGGGCGTTACCAACGGCAATGCGGCTTTTCAGCGGATGCTGGAGAACCTGCTTGAGCCGGTGCGCGACTGTGCGGACCCCTTCGTGGACGACGTGATCATCGCGTCCGGGGACCCCAGTATGAGCTACGAGGAGCTCCTGGAGGCACATGAAAGGGACGTCACTCGAGTGCTGGACCTCCTGGTTCGGCACAAGCTCACGGGCAGCAGTGACAAGGCCACCATTGCGGTAAGCGAGGTGGTCTTCGCTGGCCACGTAGTCGGGAACGGGCAGCGAAAGCCCATACCTGGCAAGGTGGCTGCGATTGAGCACTGGGAAAAGCCCAAAACGGTCTCTGAGCTACGGGCGTATCTGGGGTTCTGCAACTACTACTCGGGGTATATCAAAATGTATGCCGAGTATGCAGCCCCCATGACGACCATACTCAAGGGCAACCGAGAGGAGACCAAGAAGGGGTCCAAGAAGGCTCTGGTCTGGACTGAAGAGTCCGACCGTGCCTTTGAGGGGATGAAGCAGGCGCTGCTATCCGCAGTGGGTCTGCACCTCGTGGATCCCGACCGAGGGTTCGTCCTGCGCACCGATGCTTCCGACTACGCCATTGGCGCTGTGTTGGAGCAAGTGCTTGACGACGGGAGGCACGTGCCCGTGGCCTTCTGGAGCCGAGTCCTGGCGGAAGGCCAGAGACGAACGTGGACGCCCCGTGAAAAGGAGGCGTATGCCATCGTCATGGCTCTCAGGAAATGGGCTGGGTACATAGCCCTCCATCCCGTCACCGTCTGCACCGACCATCAGAGTCTGCAGTCGTGGCACAAGGAGCACGTGGACACCCCCTCAGGTCCCGCCTCCCGACGGGCAAGATGGCATGAGACCTTGGCCAAGTTCGACCTCACGGTTGTGTACATTCCTGGAAGGGATAACACCGTGGCGGACTGTCTCAGTAGGTGGGCCTATCCCGCCAGCAAGGGCATGACGGACATCTCTGCCCATGGCGATGAGGCTGAGACCGCTGAAGCCAAGAGGATCATCGAAATGGAGCGCCTGATGGAGGAGGAGGGTGCCAAATGCTTCGTCGTCATGGCCGCGGATGCCCCCCTCGCAACGAGGGTGAGCAGAGCGGTCAGAGTACTCGCCCCTGAGGGAGCAGAGTCCGACAAGCACCTCTTCCCGGAGTCTTGCCTCCAGGACGACTGGACCGACGATTACACCAAGTCTGAGGCCTTTGCGGCCGAGTATAGGGCTGTGACCGACCCTGACGACGGGCAGAAGTGGCCAAAGGGGCTGACCGAGGAAGATGGCAAGCTCTACCGGAATGGTAAGCTGCTAGTCCCGGAGTCCCGTCTGCTCGAGCTTTGTGAAGCTTGGCACCACCACATGCTGCACCCAGGGGTCAAGAAGCAAGCCCTTGACATGCAGCGTCGGTTCGAGATCGACCATATCGTTCTCTACACCGCCATCAAGAAGGTCAGGAAGGGTTGCTCGGTCTGTCAGGCCTGCAATCCCGATAACCGGAACGTCAAGGGGGAACCCCAATGGACCCCGGTTCCTGACCAGCCCATGGAGAGCGTGGCCATGGACGTCTTCTCCATGCCCGAAGTGCACATTGGCAAGGAGACCTTTGACTGTGTGGTTCTCTGTGTGGACCGCCACAGCGGCTACGTTGTAGCCGTTCCGGCACGCAAAAAGGGGTTGCTTGCCAGAGAAGTGGCAGTCATGATGATTCGTCATTGGCTGACCGTCTTTGACATCCCCCGCACCATTTGCAGTGACCGAGGGCCCCAGTTTACTGGTGGCTGGTTCAAGGCTATGTGTTCCCTCATGGGAATACGTCATTCCAAGAGCGTCGCCTATCTCAGCCGGTCTAACGGCCGTGCTGAAGTGGCTGGACGGCAGCTGTTCGAGAAGCTGCGCAAGATCCACATCACCAATCCGCGTCGGAACTGGTTTGAGGAGATGTGGCCTGCTCTGAAGGCCCATCATGACACCCCCACTCCGGGCGGTTTGTCCCCTCACCAGATTCTCTTCGGCAGGGACCCCCTGGGTAGGGGACTTCCCTTGTCTGGTGATGGCATGGCTATGGATGCCAAGGAGTTCTTCGCGCGGCAAGAGCAAACGGCGCGGGACATCCGCCAGCAGCTTGAGAAGGAGCATGCTGAGCGTCAGAAGTCCGCCCCGAGCTCGACAGCGCAGAAGTTCAGGGTGGGAGACCCGGTGTGGGTGATCAGACCCCGCCCTATGGGCACCCACCGCACCAAGACCTGGTTCACACCCGGCGAGGTGGTGCGCAGGATTGGTGAGGACACCTACCGCATCAAGGTGGGTCACGGACAGTTCCGGGAGCGCCACGAGAGTCAGCTCCGTGTGCGGGAACCCGACCTCCGTGGCCAACATGTGTCCCTGAGCTACGCCGCACATGAGGCAGATTCGGATGATGACTATGCTGAGCAGGACGACTATACTGTCGAGAAGATCCTGGCTCAGCGTCCGAAAGCCTCGGCACCCGGAGGTCTGGAGTTCAAGGTTCGTTGGCGAGGCTATGGGCCGTCCCACGATACCTGGGAACCCGTCTCCTCGTTCGTGCCGCGGGTCAATACTCCCTTCATGGAGTACATCCGCAAGCACAAGACCAAGATCCACGTATCGGACTTGGCAGCACTCACCCGGGCGATTGCAGCCAGGGGTGCCTGATCAGCGCCCTGAGCTCTCCCCTGATGTGCTTTGAGGCGCTTGTGAGGCCGACGAATCGTCCCTTACTTGCTTGCTCTCTTCCATCTTTCGGTGACAGAGTGGCCATATACCCCCCCCTGCTGTATCCAGAGGAGGATGGCCCCTCTCTTCTTCTCTTCGTCACTCACCCCCCCTGCTGAATCCTTGGGAAACCAGGTAGGGCGACTGACCTTCATTTTTCTGAGCTCTTGGGGCCTTGAAGCCCATACGTCGTTGCGCAACAGATGCCGCTGTCATCGGCATTGCGATTTTTGAGTGTGTGGTCTGGTTCCATGGCATTTGCGGAATACAGACCAGTCGACGTGTGTCTCGAGACTATATATGGCCTGAACTCAGGCGTTTTCCTGTCCACCCTCCTGCATTGCCTTATCCTGACCGTGGCGTGGTTTGGCGCTCTGTCCAGAGCGTGTTTACACGCCTATTTACCCAGATTATTGCTTGTTTTTCTGCCCTCCAGGATATGTGCATCTGTATGTTAAGTGTCATCAGCCCATCGCTGAGGGATGGACTGTTTTTCACCACGAATCGGGATACAGAGGCGCCTTGAGTCGCCGTGTACATATTCTTACAGCCTGGTCCAGCCTGGACCAGTACTTGATTACAGATTCTACTGTTTGAGTGCCCGTGATACCGTGTTGCCCTATTCGCTGTGATGTGTGGAGATCCTGATGCCGATCAATCGCCGCCAGGACCCGGGACTTGATACTTGATACTATACATGTGCTACGAGCTTATACAGCATCATACCTATCTTACTGTGACTTACTGAAGTGAGGATGTGACACCCCCCCCCTTTCAGGAAGTGGTCCTGGGTACCCGCTGCCATGCTTGGGTGTTATCGAGCCCCCCCAGGGTTTGCTCTAAGGAGGGGGGTGAAGCAGTACCCAGAACCCCATGGCCAGGTTACGGCATACAACCGGTCTCCGGTCCACTAACCCCATGTACGGCGTGTTCCGTGCCGTGAAGCCCCGCATCGGCAACCGATGCACCGCCAGCGGAGATTTGTATATCAGAACATCAGGAATCAACAGGGTTTTATTTTCATATTATTTCCGTCAATTTTTATGCTTCCGTTCTGATACTCACTGTTTTGACTGCTGGCGGTTGGATCGCGACTTTACCGTAACCGCCAGTTTAACCGTTTATAATGGAAATTTTAACGCAATCCGTCACGAAGGCTCCAAAGCCTTCAGGAACTGCATGGACGCTTCCGCAATTTTCATAATTAATACTCGCAACCTTAACCCGAATTTTTCAGGATGTCGAAATCGGATTTTCGACTTCGACATCCCCGCACTTGATTTGACCTCCTTCGAGTGGACCTACGTGCTTCCCTATGCACGAATCAACTTTCCTTTTATCTTGCCCTCCATTTGTCTTAGAGATACGGGCAAAACAAAGTTGATTCGTGAGGCCACTTGTGAGGGTCATATCTCGTGCCGCTTGCGAGCAATGACGATAAGGAAACGTGGGATGTATTCACAATACTCCCGACGTAATTTAGGAAGCATTATATGACTTGCGTCTCCACACGTGCGCGCTAGTGTAATGGATCATGGTCAAGAGGGTAGAGTTTGCGTTACAACTCATGGGCCATGATATTGCGTGCGTTAAGATAACTTTCGAGTGTAGCGCGCAAGTGTTGGTGTTGCATAGGAACTCTCCTTGGGTTCCTATGAGCAATTGACACAAAGTTATGCCCTTGGAGGGGCATGACATATCGTGGTGGGAGCTACCTTTTTGGGCAATATGTGGTATGTGCCATGTGTTGTGTTGCGTGCCCATTTGGCGGGTCCATTACTCCAAGACAAACCCGCCAATGGACCTCATATTGTGCAAGCCCCTTCTCCATACTCCCTACGGTCAATTGCAAGCCTAACCTTCGTGAAGGGAAGCTTGTGTGGCGATCCCAAAGCGATGCGTTGGGAGCAAGGTGTGTGTTTTGCAATTTTCCATATTTTCATGTGCCCACTTGGGAAGTAGCGCTCGTAACCTTTCAAGGCGCCCCAAGTGGAGCACCTATGTGGGATCGAAGGTCATTGGTGTCAAGTCATTGTGTTTAGAAGGATTAAGTGATTGCACGATCCAAGCCAAAGATATTATAATATAATTGTGGACCTTTCAAGGCACTTTTATGTGTCTTTGTGCCAATTTTGCCGTTTTTGGCCCGTCATGATGTCAAGTGGCGACCGTGTATCTCCACGTTGCGCTCAATTGACATCATGACCCAAGTATGTTATGAGGGTACATACTTCGGTGCCCAACATATCTTGGACCCGGCGAGTAACACCTCTTAGGCTTGGCATACCGTGGCCGCCATGTTGGCGATTTGGGACTATCCCAAATCATGGGCTCACTTGGCGACCCTGCCATTCCCAATACCGGAGGAGTTGGGCGACGCCCAAAAGATATGTTGGACACATATGACTTGATACCAATCCTATGGCACACTCTGGTCCAAGTCGGGCATGTGCCTCATTTGCCCTAACCATGAGTGTGCGCATTTTTGGCCATTTTGAGCAATTTTCCACTTTTGCTGCCCGCCGTGCACTATGTTCTAACCCTCGTGCACGCCGGACGCATGGACCAATGGACCATATATGACATGGGTGTTAGGGGTAATGGTCCCCATGGTCCACACACCACGTGGGCGAAGCGGAACCACCTTCGTTAAGGCGCTAGCCGAAAGTGAGTATGGGCAATTTTGCCATCTTTGCATTGGTGGACCCAATTGGGATTGTCACCACGCCGAGTGGCATGGAGATCTTTGAGAGCCAAGGGCATGGGAGTCTCTGTTGGACTCCCGGTGGATCGCGTATGGAATGGCGGATCCGATCTCCAAGCCGGCGTGGAGATATACTATTGGGAGCACACCGAATTTTGGCTCATTTCAAGCAGCCAAAATGACCCAATTTTGGGACCCCAATTTCCCCCTTCCGTGTGGTCAATTGGCGGCCCCATTTCTCTAAGCCCATAGGGAGCCCGGACCTAAATCCACGTTGTACACTCAGATATAAGTCCTAGGTCCTGCCTCCTACCCTGTGAGCCATTGGCCTTACCTTGGCCGGGCGAGCCACGCGTGGGAATGACGCCAATTTTGGTGATTTTGGCATCATGACCCCACTTAACTCATCCGTGTTGCCCTGATGCCGGGACCTCAGAGGGAACCAGGTTGGGTGAGGGCTCCAGGGAGTTCGTACTCGAAGGGCATAGGGTCAGTTGCCTCGTCCCTACCTCTGGCGGGTCCGGACGAGGGGTCAATTTTGGAGTTTTTCAAGCTAATATCAGTTTGGGCTGAAACAGCCCATTTTCAGCTACCAACTCCTGAGGGATAATGGCGGGGCCATATCTCTGGCTCAGAGGGGAGTTGAGACCTGTCGTTAAGGGAGCATAGGGAGCCACTGTTTGTTGGCCTTGGAGCTCTTTGGTTTTCAGGAACTCGCTTGTGGCTGGGCGGGACACCTCTCCCATTGGCAGGGTTTCAGGGTCCGGACTGAGCAGGGCATGGGTTGTGTTTGAGCCCCCGCCCCCACCAGCCACTGAGAGGGTCGGACCTGGGATTGGGATATGAGTTAGGACTGAGTGTCTATTGTCCTGTAATGCCCTTACCCCAGTCCAGTCTTAACCCCATGTGTACATATCCTGATGTGTTGTTGTACATACTTTTGTTCCCTCTTTGCAGAGTGGCAAGGATTCTGAAACGCTTTGTCACATGACATGAGCGCATTGATGCCCTTGTGAGCGTAGTGCTTTGCCTGCCTGCTCACTTGCGCGTGTCCCGCAGCGTCCCGTGGCGGGCCCCCCACGGGAACGCGTCACTACCGTCCTGGTGGTGGAGGTTCTGGAGGCAAAGGGTACCAAGGGTCCCGACCTGGGCAGGGGACTACCCCCAAACACGCCCACGCCCGTCTAATGGAAAACGTGAAGGAGCTATTCTGGTGTGATGCCAGAGATGAGCAGGGCCACCTGCAGCACGCCTCTGACTGCGAGCAGCGAGACTGCTTCGTCGTCCAGGGGAAGCAGCAGGAGAAGAACACCGGCGCCAAAGCGAAGCTGCCGGATCATTACCGCTGCACCATCACGTGTGCATTCTGCGGTAAGCGGAAGCACTACGAGGATGAGTGCTACCATAAGCAACGCCTATCGGCGAAGCTTAAGGGGGAAGATCCTGGCAAAGGCTCAGGCAAAGGTGGAGGCAAGGCCAAAGGCAACGACTCCGGCAAGGGCAAGTCGAAAGGACGTGGTCAAGGTGGTCAAGACAAGGGTCAAGGTGGACGAGGAGGAGGCGCTAACCGCCAGCCCGACAACAAGAACAAGGACAAGAACGGAGGCAACCCCAACCCTAATCCAGGGGGGAACTCCGAGCCCTCTGGAGGGCAGTCTGGTCCTACCACACGCTCACAGACGCAGGCCCAGCAAGAACAAGGAGCCAAGCGTGAGCATGAAGGTGGTGATGACGGCAACACTAAGAAGAGGAGCCGTTTCATGAGGATGGCCCGCAAATTGCGGAACAAGGGGTTCGAGGTGACCTGTCCCGCGGAGTTCTGACGGGGACGCTCTGGTGGCACCCAAGACCTGGTGTTTTGGGTACGTATCCGACTAGGGGGACGTGAATACCTGGGGGTACTGGATACTGGCGCCACAATATCTATAGTGGCCCAGAAAGTTTTACCTTGTGGGAGCCTGAAGAACACCATGACCACCGCTGCTATACGTATGGGGGATGGACATGTGGTGCACAGCTGCGGGGACTGTGAAGTGGAGGTACCTATGGGCTCTCGGACTATCGCCCATCGGTTCTATGTGATGGACACTGAGGCCTTCGACTTTGTACTGGGTACTGACTTCTTCGTGCAGCACTCCCAGATACAATTGCTGACGCTGCAAGCGCCCTACCTCCTGTACGTGGACCACGGCAGTGGCAGAGAGTCTGTGCCACTGGAGCAGTCGGAACATACCTCGAGTTACCTGAGACTATCGAAGGAGGAGCCCTCGAACATGATGACGGCCTCCAAAACTGAGGACTATCAACTAGTGGGGGAAGTCCTAGACCAAGGTCTGAAGGAGCTGGGTTACTCTCGAGAAGACCGAAGTGAGAAAGATGTCCTTGAATTATGCCCTAGGTCTTTTGATGTATTCCTGCAAGTTGGTTTTGTAGTGGAAAACCCCAAACCAAAGCAGCAAGTAGAGCAAGGACTGAATATGGATCGAATCAATGAAATCAATGATTGGTTTTGGAATCCAGTGTAACACAGAAGGGCTGCATATAGACAAAGCAGGTATATGAACATAGATTCAATCACAAATGAATAATGCAAAAGGTTTTAAATGAAAATTGGTCAGACTCTAGCCTCAGTGGTTGCAATAGGCACTTCATGTGCACTCTTTTGGGTGAAATGGTGCTGGTTAGGACTGAGGGGCATAGATGTCAGGACCACACAGAAAATGACTTGGCCAAGCAACTGAATTCAGAAACAGTTACAAAGTAGGACCACAATAAGTGGTAGATTCAATTGAGTATAGGGGTCTTGGGGTGGGAGACCACTTAGGCTTAACCTCCAAGGCCCACAAGCAAGGAATGCCTGATTTATTTTGGTATGACCTCCATGAAGGAAGGTACCTCCGCTCAGTTGAGTGGTAGGGGTGAACTTCATGGGGGGGGCTAGGGTCACAACCCTAGTTACCTTGAGAAAGTGTACTTTAGGCCACAAAAGAGAGATAAAAACACTTAAGTTTGTCTCAGCATCAACAAAGGGTTTTAAGGGGGGCTTCGCCTGGATCAAGCCCTCCAAGAAAGACATGGCAGTGACTTTTTCTTACTCCCCCCTGGAGTACTAGTTGATCAAGCTAGTAGGACCAAGGAAAAAGGCTCAAATATTCCCAAAATTACCTCAAAAAATGCATTAAACTCACAGAAAACATCCTCATCACTTCATAGAAGCCTATCACACTGTATGGACCCTTGAAAAACAGTGTAATGTACCGTGAATGATGTCCCTTCGAAGGGGCATTCCTCAAAAGTCGCTGGCGTGCGGCGAAAACTTTTGGAAAAAGTGTGGGGGCAGTGGGAATTGAACCCAGGACTCCCTGTCTAGAGCACATGTGTCTGTCCACTAGAGTACAGCCGAACGCTCTAATGCGGACGGTTATCGCCGTATAAACAGCGTTTTAGTAAACGTCCTGACCAAGGGCCAGGGCGGAGCAATACTCCCAATGGAGGACACAAACCCCCAGGAGCTGAAAAAAATAGAAAATGGAACCAGCAGGGAGTGATTCCTGCGGTTTTGCGGAAGGGGCTGCGATTTAGCAAGTGAAATCGTTGAAAATCGACGAAACCACGCGGGAAATCGTCATTTTTACACATAACTTAAAGTCGCAGACAAGCGCAAACGAAGCGGACGCCAATAAAAGGGTTGCGCAAGCGAAAACGGCATTGGGAAAAGAAGGTATGTGCCGTAGTTTTTAAAGTTTTCAAAGAAAATTTTTGCACAGTTGCATCAAAATTTTTATAAACTTCAGAGTAAAGTATTCACAATCAGCCCGCACCACAGAGCAGTTCAACAACCCGTCTCTCAGGTATGTCTGTGTCATTTCACACTCACGCATTGCGTTCGTGTTGGTTGCTCCGTCAAAACGTTAGGGTTGTTAACGCTGTGCTCGTTGGGGGGTCGGGTGTTCATCTCGCGTGCTCTGCACAGGTGAAAGCAGGAGTGAAAGGTATGTGATGCGAATGGAGCGCGCAGCGCGTATGTAGGGTTAGAATATGCGCTGTGCTCGCGATGCATGTGCCTAATCTAGGCATCCACACGCTGTATCGCTTCACCTGTATCCCTAATCCACCCTTGTTTCTTTTGTCACAGGTTAGCGTTTGTACGTGTGCGGCCGTAGCGTTCAAGTTGAGTTGCTTAAAACGCTTAGGTTTGTTTTGTGTTCGTTTCAATGCGGCATTCACACGATGCATGGTAAGTAAGGTAGGTTAGCCCAGGAGGAGCTCACCTCCTGGTTGAGTCTGTGGTTAAGCCTCCCTTCCCTGCGTGCACATGATGCATTAAAGGGTAGGCCACGCGAATTGCGCACGGTAAACCTTGTTTAGGCTACCCAGGGGCTCCTCTGTACGTTCTTTAAGAGAACCTGAGGAGTCCCTTAACGCTTGCTTGCTTGATAAGGGTAGCTGCTCCATGCAGCGTGTTTGCGGACAGCGTATTATAGGGCACACTGAGAAGGGTATAACACCTGGAGTGTGCCTTGGTTCCTCCGCCGCAAACGCCCTTTCATTTGCCTTTGTTTTACAGGTGGGCAGGTAGGGTGAGTGGTGCAGCAGCATTTTTTTTATGCCCTGCTAAACAGGGGCGCAGATCACACAAACAAGTGACTCCGCTCCGCCTGTGGCAGAGCAGGGAGTCCGACTTCATCGACATCTGCGCCTTGCACACGAGAGCACTCCTTCCCTCCAAGCCCTTGCAGGGGAAACGCGTTGTGGCGTCCCCTGTGAGGCCACAGTTGCTTAGCAGCGCTGTGTTCTCTTGTCATTTCACAGGTGGGTCGCTAGGACCCTCGAGAACTTTCTCTTCGCAACGCCAAGTAGAGTGTGCGTGTAGGTGTGGTAGTCCTGCGTGGGGGCTAGAGCCAGTTGCCCAGCGCTCGCCCACCAGGATGGTGCCACTGTAGGGTGTGTAGGACCTGTAGGGGGCGTGTCACTGTCCCACCTTTTTCCTGCAATTTTAGCTGGGTTGGTGGGCTGTGACAGTGGGTTAGGTTAGTGTTTTTGGCCACATAGCAAACAGGCGTTTTGCATGCCTTCATAGCTTTTGGCCACCCCTCCCTGTAGTAGTCAGGTAGGTAGGGAAAACAATACCTGGACTAACACTCTGGGTATTCCCCCAAGGTTTTGCGCCAGCACAGAAATTGGGCGCATAGGGGAGGGGAGACCCGGGGCGTACCCCGTGGCATCAATAAGCCAACCCTCCGGGTTTAGCAAGGGCGCAGACTTGGGTATAATTAGGACACCACTTCTGCGGCTTGCTCTTAGGACCTTAGGACTAGCACACTCACACATACGTCATGGCAAGTAAGGGTAAGGTAAACCCTGAAAGGAAGGGTAGAACCCCATGGGTCTGGACCAGTCAGGGGTCCTAACTGTGGGCTCGCTTGTCCCCAAGGAGGGAAGACACACCTTGCCTCATAACACCTTGCTTGTCATTCCCCCCTGGTGTAGAAAGCCACCGTTCTTCGTTGGCTCACCAAGGTCATTACATTAGGGCAGTACCCATGCAACACATGGTCAACAAGGCAAACACTCGCTGGGTGACTGCCATCTTGATAAGCGGTCACCTGGCTCACGCTGGAAACCATAGGCATGGGTCTGCAGGGCACAGACAGGGTCAGTTGACTGACACAGGGTCATTAGTTTCGCTTCTTACGCTGGGACATAGTCTCAGCACGGGTTAGGAGCTGCCCCTCGTTGTTCTCAACGAGGTAAGTGCGGAAGATGGGGTTGATACTCCCATCTGGTTGTATGAAGGCTGACATAGGTTCCCAGGTCGCCTCGGACAACCCATAGCCATCCCACAGGGTAAGGAATTTCCAGCCCTGTTTATACTCGTGGCGAGCAATACCTGCAACCACGTAGTAACCATCGACTGCCATCTCATCGGCAGTCATCTCTTCGAGTTCGTCTGCCTCCTCTGGACTGGCAGCGTTCTCTAGGTCTATACGTTCAATCTCACTGTCACTGAGGCGCCACTCATCCCAAGACAAGTCGTCAGGGGAGTGATAGTGCCTCAGCTGCTTAGGAGCACATAGCAGTTCACCACCTAGACGTGGACTGCACCTGACATGGATCCTGGATCCATCTATCCTGATGATACGATAGGGTCCAAAGTAAGGGTCCTGTAGGCAGTTACGTGGCCAGGAGGGTAGGCGTGAATGGTGTACCAAAACGAGGTCACCAACCTTGAAGCTGGCAGGTCGCCGTAGGCGGTTCCGTCGGCTCTGTTCACGGTCACGAATGTGCCTCAGGTTAGTACCAGCCTGGTTAGCCAGAGACTGCTTGTGTTCTAGCCAATCTCCTACAGGGCTCTTGAAGTCCTCAGGAAAGGGGGTTTTGAAGAACCAAGCAGGTCGTCCTCCATGGAACAGTTCGTGGGGGGTGAAACCCGTAGAAGAGCTCCGCTGTGAGTTCATGGACAGAACTGCCCTGGGCACTAGGCGTACCCAGTCCTTGGTGCGCTCCTGTTTCATCAGGATTCTTAAGTTTTGCTCCACCACACGGTTCTGTCTCTCACAGAGAGGGTTAGACGTGTGAGTGTAGGGCACACCTGTGGTTACCTCCACGTTGAGGGCATTTAGCACTCGTTTGTACCACCCAGTGTCACTGCGGATGCGTACATCTTCATCAGAGTGCACCTGTTTAGGTGCTCCATAGGGTTCGAACCATTGTTCGACCAACATTTTCACAGTCTGCTCACCTGTGATTTTCTTATTGCAAGGGAACACACGGGTGAAGCGAGATAGACCACAGGTGACCACTAGGCAACTATCATAGCCGCCAAAGCGTGGTAGGCCGTGGATGTAATCCACGTAGAGAAGAGAGTTAGCACAATAGGGTATGGGTAAGCTGGAGATCAGACCCCTATCCCTACTGTCGCTCTGCTTGCTGGCATGACAGCCACAAGCATCCACAATGGTCTGCATACGCGACCTCAGTTCAGTCAGGGTTAGACCGGAGTAGAAACACTCACGGAAGAAGTCCACTGAGCGATTAGCGCCAGTGTGACCGGAACTGAGATGGGACCACTGTAGGCACCCATCTAGTCGTGCCTCAGGCACCACAATTCGGTCCTCGTAGAAGAGGTACTGATTGTTTTTATACCACTGGTGCCCGTCAATGACACGGGGTTCGAGACCAGTGTTGAGGGTTTGGAGAATTTCTTCATACTCTGACTGATAGTCGGTTAGACTCCAACCCTCCAGGATTCCAGCAGTGCGCATGGACAGGTCAAGCTGGACATCCATACGCTGGAAAGCCTCTTTGGCGAGCGCCTCAGAGCTCTCACCAATAAGCGCATCGAAGTTGTTGCGCGATATATAGTCAGACAGTTCATTCTTAATCCCGGGGATATGATGCACTGTCAGCCTGAACTGGCTCAGGTAAGTCCACCACCGTTTTAGCTTCGCTTTCTCTGGTGGTGGGCCCTTCTGAAATGACTTCACAGGCTCCTGGTCACACAGCCAGACAATAGGGTTAGACCCCAGGAGTCGGGATTGTGAAGATAGCACCAACATACCGGCCAGGAGTTCCTGGTCATAGGTGCTGTAGTTGGAACGCGCTTGGTTCCACTTCCAATTCCAGTGTCCCAGTGGCACCAGTCGCCACTCACTGGTAGGATAGTCGTGTTTCAACGAACCATCACGGTTCAGTCCTGTAGTACGATAATGGCAGTGGGTTAGCTCAGCGGGGTTAAGCTCCTGCCATTGATAGATCGTACCTCCCCCCCCTACATCACTGGCATCAGTGATCAGGACTATCTCGCCCTCGGGGCGGGGAACTCCCAAGCAGTTGGAGGAGGCAATCTTCTTCTTCAACTCCTGGAAACACTCTTCCTCTCTGGAGGTCCACCTCCAGGGAGTAGTTTTCTTGATCAGGTCAGTGAGGGGTGCAGAGGAGTAAGTAAAATTGTGGATGTGACGCCGATAGAAATTACAGGCGCCCACAAAACTCCTCACATCGTGTAGACCCTTCTTAGGGTCATCGCGAATCTGCATGTCCTGTAGGGGCTGCATCTTAGACGCGGCTGGTTTCCACCAGCCATACCCCACGTCGAAACCCAAATACTCCATCTCCTCTTTCATGAACTCACATTTTTCGAGTTTGATTCGGAGATGGTTTTCTTGACAAACAGTGAAGAATTCACGTAGGAGAAGGACATGGTCCTCTTTGGTATTAGTACCCAAACTCACGTCGTCGATGTGAGCCTCCATTTCTGCACCCCGAGAAATCAACTCTTGTACTAGAGGCCTGCGCCTCAGTATGTACAAAATTTTGTTCATAAGCTCCTGGAAGAGCGCTGGGGCGTTAGCCACCCCGAAAGGCATAACCTTCCACTTGAAGACACGACCCTTAGGGGTTATAAAGGCAAGCAGCTCCTGAGCTGCGGCGGTTAGGTCAACCTGCCAGAAACCAGAGCGTTTGTCCATTTTGGTCTTATACCTACATTTGGCAATACGCTCCAGGGTGTTTTCCATGTTAGGAATACTCCCTGAGTGGTTCTGGGTTTTCTTGTTGACCTCACCATAGTCTACAACAAGACGTAGAGCAGTCGACCCTGGTTTAGCAACAAGGAAACAGGGGCTGCAGTGATCTGGTGATGGGGATAGTCCCCATGTTTGTACTCTTCAACGAGGCCAGCATCAATGCATTCTTGGATCTGGCGCTCGATTTCTTCAACCTGTTCCTGTGGAGCGGGATAGGGACGACGCCTCACTCGCGTCTTTTCAAATTCTGGTTTCAATTTCAGGTCCATCTGGACCAGTTTTTTGCAAGATAGGGGAGGCGGCAAGGCGCTGAACACCTCCTCATATGTTATCAGCAGTTTCTTCAGGCGGGGGTCAAGGTTAAGACTCTCGACTTTCTGAAGGAAATCCTCCTCAGCATGGAGGTTGCTTTTTCCATGTTCTTTCTTTTTATGCCGATCAGCAGTTTCGGCAGGTACAGTACCATCGTCCCACTCAGGGGGACATTGCTGCCCATAGTGTAGAGAGTACACTAGAGGTATCTCAGGATCAGGCAGCGTATAGGACTCATCGTCCTCCTCAGACCAGATGGAGTATTTCCAGGTCTGTCTGAGGTATTGCAGCCGCTCTTGGCGCTCAATACCTTCGGCCTTCAGGTACAACAGCCGTCGGAGTTCTTGCGTGTCAAGCTCAGACAAGGGCATGTTATTAGCAGCAGGCCGTGCCAGAGCATCAGTACTCCGGGCCACGGGTTCACCTGTGTGCACAGGCTGCATGTGTAGCACTGGTTTCCCAACAGAGGAAGCGGGTTCAGAGGTTGACTCTAGATCTACCTCCTCTAGCAACAGCTGGGCCAGGAAAGCACTATGTTTTAGGTCAACACAGCTGGGATCAACAGAGGGAATAGTGCTGGCGATCTCAGACAGTTGGTCGTCAGCATCCTCTTTTACAGCTGCAGGTTCCAGATAGTCATCAGGAGACTCACACCCTGTAAGTGTGGCAGATAGGTGCTCAGGAGATCGATTTTTGAGATCATAAAGGGTCAGGCCACGATTTTCGGCCATGACCTCTTTTAGTAGCACCTGGTCCAGGTCACACAGGGGTACAGGATTGAGAGATCCATCGATGATGGACAGGAAACTGGCCCACTCAGGGGCCTGCATAGCTGTGTCTGAGTCCTCAGGCACATAGATGGGGCCGTCGGGGAGTTGCACTCTTCCCACGGTCATTCGGTCAAGCATACGGCGCCAGTAGGCATGTTCACCAGAGCAACCCCAGTCAGGGGTGCACATAACAACCCTTCCTCCCTCATAAGCGATCTTGGTCAGGACCTTCGCGAGCAGGGAGAAGGGAGGGTTAGCATACGCTAGGCCCATTGCTTTCCAGAAGAAACGGAAAGCATTGTTCGTTTGTTTCGAGCAGTACAACTGCATGATGTGCTGTTGTTGGCTCGCAAACAATTCCACCTGGATCTCATCCAGGTTTACCTGAAGGGCCGCCAGTCCATTTTCGAGAACATGACGGGCCAGTTGGTAATTTTCAGTACGATAGTTCGTCTTGGCTGCGTAGCGCAGCCCAGACTCTTTTCGTCCTGACAGCTCCAAAGGAACGGAGAATAGCCCACTGCCAAAGTCGCAGTGCAAAGAGTAAGGACGCTGTAGGGACAGCATTTTAACCTGGGGGTTTCTTCTTAGAAAGTCAGTGCCAATGACAATGTCAAAGGCGTCAGTGTCCAACACTCTGCAGTGTTGAGTCACGGTTTCGTCGCCCAGACAGATGGTCACATCGACACCCCCCAAGGAATGGATGGTACGACCATCCCCTACTCTTATGGCCACGGTCTTAGTCTTCCTGAAAGTTTTAAGCAGGCGCCGGGCCACTATGGAAAGTGTTGCACCGGTATCAAGCACTGCTCGAAAAACCTGATCCCCGATTTTCACGAGGATCCAGAAAACCAAGTCCTCCTCTTCGGAGCCGCCCCCCTATTCCTCATCAGGGAATTTCACATCCACTCCTGCAGCCATGAGGGACTTGGCCATCCAGGCCAAGCGCCTCTTCTTAGAATTATTCCCCTCAGGGGTAGCGTTATCCCCTTGGGGTCGCTTCTGGGGGACACCTGCGGCAGGAGCGGGTGTGGCAGCAGGAGTAGGCGTAGCAACAGGCGCTGATGAGCGCCTCTGGGGGTTAGGGGGTCCAGTCTTACCACCCCCCTTGCCACCTCCTTTACCTTTATCCCCATTCGGGGGATTCCTGGCGGGCGTCGGGTTCTTCTGGCGCTCCGCCTCCTGACGCTTGAGTTTGTCACTCTCGCGTTTCTTGATGTGGCATTCGTCCTCATAGTGACGACGCTTGCCACAGTAACCACAGGTGATGGTACACCTGAAGTGGTCCTGATGGGTCACAGTTTTCCCATCTTTAGTATGCTGCTGACGTTTCATCTGTAGCATACAGCCACTGCGAAGATCGCAGTCAGAGGCATGACAAGGTCCCCCCTTGTCATTGACAGGTCGGCAGTAAAACAGGGGGGGGGTGCCTGCATCAGTTGGTACCTCGTTCATGGCACGTAGGTTGCCCCTCCCTTTACCGCCTCCCTGGTTGGTGTTAGTGGGATTTTTATGCCCCTTCCCTTCGCCACGTTCAGGGGTAGGGGTACCACCTCGTCCCAAATGTTTCTTGAGGAACTTCTCCATGTGGGAGTCGTTCTCTCTCTCAAGAGCTAGCTCAATCAAGAGATCCACCAGTGTATCATACGAGTGGGTCCTGCTCTTCCTCTCAGAGGTTGAGCGGCAATCATCCCACGTACGCTGGGGGATCTTACTCATGAGCCACAGGTGGGGCTCAGTGGCTCCGTAGGAGCCCACATTCATCCTCGAAAATAAGTACTCCATGTCGCACACATACTCAGAAATTCGCGCAGCGGATGGAAACTCCGGGAGCATAGGTAGCTCCTCGATTTGTGTGCGTACGCTGAGGTCAGTCTCATAGACTGGGAATGTTTTCTCTAACCTCAGGAGTACCTCCGCCCAAGTAGAACAGGTTTTCACAATCTGTTTGACCTGTTTTTGCAAAAATTTCTTTTTGCATGAGCGTTTTAGCAGTGAACATTTGTTGGCCACATCCACATGGGATTGGCCAGTCAACAAAAGGAACTCCGCAAATTCTTCTGCCCATTCTGGCAGGTTTTTAGGGTCGAACTCCGGCAGTTCCAGCTGGATGTTCGCCTGGGCAATCGGTCTGCCCATCTTCCCACCCCCCGGAGTTAGGCCTGAAGGCGACACGCCGGCAAGTGGGGCCAGGGCTGACAGCCCTCTTCTCTCACTCTCTGTGACAGGCACGTCCTGTAGGTCCGCCATAGGCACAGTCCTGGCACGGGGGTGAAAGGGGCTGGGGCAGGTAACCTTAGGCAACAGCCTTGAGACCCTCGATCTCTTGAGATCTTCGGCCAGGGTACTCAGCCCTGGAGAGAGAGAGAGGAACTCAGGCTTGGGTAAGGGTTCTGCAATACCCAGTTTAGCCTTAATGGCCTCTGATAAGGCCGTCACATCTGGATCTTCTGATCCAGACAGGAATTTGGCCAGCAGCTCGGCCGTTTGATCCAGGGCACCGTAGGTTGGCCTTGGATGTTGTTCTTCGACTCGAGTTGGGCCCACTTCGGGAGCCCTTGGGGTTGGGTACTCAGGTCGTAGTCGTCTTGGCAGGGATGCAGTAGACGGAGGGCCTGAGTGTGAGTAGGACCCTAGATCCGTACGTGGTCTTGACCCATGTACAGCCAGTGGTTCCTCTCCATCTTCCCCACGGATGGATTTGTAGTACTCATCGTGCATGATGTACTCATCCATCTTCATCTTCAGCTTCTCATATTCCTCAGGTCCTTCAATGGCAGTTGAGGATGAAGCTGGGCAATTGGATCGTGATACTGAAGCAGCCACACGTCTGTGGAGGTGACTGAAGCTGTCTCCACCGTGTGCTGCTAAGGCCTCGGTGGTAAGGCCTTTATTCTTCTCCGCCCTTCTGCGTTCTGGATCTCCTTGGGACCCAGATGCGCCACTGAGGTGATGTGGTGCTCGGTGTGGTGGTTCACTCATTGGGTGGACCACACTGCCCATTTGTACTTGGACAGTTCGGATAGGCCAGGTCCTTACACTTGGTGTGGACATTATGGACTTTTTGTTGAGCTTTTGTTCTGCACTTCTCAGGGTCGGTTCAAAAGGTCTCAAGGGACTGTCTCTGCTACCGGAAAGATGTCCTTGAATTATGCCCTAGGTCTTTTGATGTATTCCTGCAAGTTGGTTTTGTAGTGGAAAACCCCAAACCAAAGCAGCAAGTAGAGCAAGGACTGAATATGGATCGAATCAATGAAATCAATGATTGGTTTTGGAATCCAGTGTAACACAGAAGGGCTGCATATAGACAAAGCAGGTATATGAACATAGATTCAATCACAAATGAATAATGCAAAAGGTTTTAAATGAAAATTGGTCAGACTCTAGCCTCAGTGGTTGCAATAGGCACTTCATGTGCACTCTTTTGGGTGAAATGGTGCTGGTTAGGACTGAGGGGCATAGATGTCAGGACCACACAGAAAATGACTTGGCCAAGCAACTGAATTCAGAAACAGTTACAAAGTAGGACCACAATAAGTGGTAGATTCAATTGAGTATAGGGGTCTTGGGGTGGGAGACCACTTAGGCTTAACCTCCAAGGCCCACAAGCAAGGAATGCCTGATTTATTTTGGTATGACCTCCATGAAGGAAGGTACCTCCGCTCAGTTGAGTGGTAGGGGTGAACTTCATGGGGGGGGCTAGGGTCACAACCCTAGTTACCTTGAGAAAGTGTACTTTAGGCCACAAAAGAGAGATAAAAACACTTAAGTTTGTCTCAGCATCAACAAAGGGTTTTAAGGGGGGCTTCGCCTGGATCAAGCCCTCCAAGAAAGACATGGCAGTGACTTTTTCTTACTAAGTGTGGAGTTGTTCGCCAGCGACAAGCAACATGTACTGGGCCTTTACTGCAGCAAGGGGAAGAACTGCAGCTACAAATTTTACTGGCCCTCTTTCGGGATGGCCTACGGGAACCCCAGGTTCAGTGAACTGGGGAAGGTGCTGACCAAGGTGGCCTTGGAACGTTCCCGTATGGTCCTGTGTTCCCCCGATTGGGGAGCCCATGGGGGCAACGAGTACTGGCGAACCCTCCTTGACAAGCTGACTATCAGCTCTGTGCGGTTACCTGATGAGGCCATCTACGTGCCTCTGGGACGCAAGACGCCCATTGGGAAGCCCGGATGGGGGAGTATGCTAAGCGTGGTGGACGGAGGTCTTACCTCCATTCCCTGGGAGGACCTGGACCCGACTCTGGTCCAGGCCATACAACGAGAAAGCGATGGACTCGCCTTGGGTGACTTGAAGGATCGCCTACGACCTCAAGATGCTGTTGAGACTACACCCGGAGGAGATGAGTACGTCGTGACCGACACCAACGCCCCCAACTCACCCTGCCATGCACCTGTACCTGATGGAGTCTCTGAGTGTGGACTATCTGAGCTACCTAGCTCCATCCACTCAGATGACGAAACTGAGCACGACGCCTTCTTCGTGCAGACCTGTGTGGAGGAAGTGGAGAACGCCGAGTACGTCGCCCCACTGAAACCTCTACTCTCCATGAGGGTGGAAGACCCCGTGGATGAGGACCTGGACCCTCGATCCAGGCTCAGGGAGTATGTGGATTCCAAGAGGAAGTTGGTGGCGAAAAAGCTATGCTACGCGAAGCCTACCCGCAGCTCATGGCCACTGAAGCAAGGACGTATGGGAGACCCATCCCAACTGAAGGAGGACCTCGAACAGAAGATCACCACCTGGCAAAGGGAGGTAGATCTCAAGCTCATGAAGAGCGTGTGGGGCGCCCATGTGAGGACCCCAGAGGAGGACGACCTCTCGGAGGAATGTGTATGTGAACCCCCTCGAGCGTGCCTATGCTGCCATTGTCCATCGGAGATGGTTGAACAAGACCTTCTATATGCCTACCAAGGGCTGAAGGATACTACCGCGGGCGAAGAGTCGGTGGAGGACCACCTTTCGACGTCTATTCAAGGGGCAAGCAACTTACACTCCGACGAGGACATGGAGGACAAGATCAAGGTTTTGGACCCGCGGGTACAGAAGCTTATAAGGACCTATCTGGAGGTGTTCGGAGAACTACCCCCTCCAGCCTCATGTGACAAGCTGGTACAGATGGACCTCAAGCTGAAACCCGAGTTCGTGGGTCACAAGATCCGAAGGAGACCCTATCCAGCTCCTAAAGAGCAGGCCGACGAGATCGAGCGACAGATACAAGAGTGTATCGACGCTGGCCTAGTCCTGGAGTACAAGGACGGGGACTACCCCCTACACTGCAGCCCCTGT
The DNA here is from genome assembly GCA_964036045.1 of Eutreptiella sp. 'Long Island Sound 2002'. Taxonomy (NCBI): domain Eukaryota; phylum Euglenozoa; class Euglenophyceae; order Eutreptiales; family Eutreptiaceae; genus Eutreptiella; species Eutreptiella sp. 'Long Island Sound 2002'. The sequence goes on from OZ038386.1 coordinate 71,233,413, forward strand.
TTCCTGGTGGCTAAACCTGGGTCTTCAGCCAAACGGCTGGTAGTGGACTATGGAGAGCTGAACAAGAAGACGTTGAACCACTCAGGGTCCATTCCCAATATGGAGTCTACCCTGGAGAAGATAGCCTCCTGCCGCTACAAAACCAAGATGGACAAGCGAAGCGGATTCTGGCAAGTGGACCTGACGCCCAACGCACAGGAACTACTGGCCTTCATCACCCCTCAGGGGATGGTGTTCAAGTGGAAGGTCATGCCGTTTGGCGTGGCTAACGCACCCGCTCTATTCCAAGAGCTGATGAACAAGATCTTGTCCATCCTACGCAGGAGACCTAAGGTGCAGGAGCTCATATCCCGTGGTGCCCAGATGGAGGCTCATATCGACGATGTATGCCTCGGTACCAATACCCAGGACGATCACCTAATCCTCTTGGGTGAGTTCTTTGCTGTCTGCCAGGAGAACCACGCTCGACTCAAGCTGGAGAAGTGTGAGTTCATGCAGGAGACCATGCAGTACTTGGGGTTTGACGTTGGCTATGGGTGGTGGACCCCAGCGGCCTCTAAGGCCAAACCCCTGATGGATGCCAAGGTGCGACACGAAGACCCCAAGAAAGGACTTCATGATGTACGCAGTTTCATTGGGGCGTGCAACTTCTATCGCCGCCACATCAAAAACTTCACCTATACCAGCGCCGTACTGACGGACTTGATCAAGAAGAGTACTACTTGGCGCTGGGGCCCACAAGAGCAACAAGCGTTTGACGAGCTCAAAGACAAGGTAGCCAACGCTAAGTGCTTGGGCGTGCCTAGGGCACAAGGGGAGATTATCCTGGTGACCGACGCCAGCAATGTGGGCGGTGGTGGAACGTTGTTCCAATGGCAAGCACTAGAGAAGGAGGAGTTCGACTCGGCCATTTCCAAATGGGGGACGGAAGGTCTCAACCGAGATGGAACCCTCAAGCACAGCTACCCTGACGACAAGTGGGTCCTAGTACCTCTGGGCCAATGGAACTGGAAGTGGAACCAGGCCAGGGGGAACTACTCCACCTATGAGCAGGAATTGCTCGCGGGTATGCTGGTGCTATCCTCCCAAGCACGACTGTTGGGGAGTAACCCTGTGGTCTGGCTGTGCGACCAAGAACTGGTCCGCAGTTTCCAGAAGGGTCACCCACCTGAGAAGGCCAAGCTACGACGCTGGTGGACCTACCTCAGTCAACTACGGCTGACGGTACACCATATCCAGGGAGTGAAGAACGAGTGTGCCGACTACATCAGCCGCAACAACTTCGACGCCCTGATTGGTGCCCGGTCTGAAGCGCTGGCTAAGGAGGCGTTCAGCCGTATGGACGTACACCTGGACCTGAACATGACCATGATACGCCCCCTGGATGGACTCCAACAATCGGAGTACCTGAAGGAGTTTGGGGATATCTACAAGCGCCTGGAGAAACGCCTTGAACCCCTCCTGGTCAACCAAGCCCAGTGGAAGCGGGACAAGAGCTACCTCTGGCATGAGGACCGCATCGTGGTGCCTAGTGACCGGGTCCCAGCGCTGCTGAAGTGGACCCATGAGTCCAGTGGTCATGTGGGTGCTGACCGTACCCTGAGGCTGTTCAAGCAGTGGTTCCACACTACGTGGACTGACGACCAACTGCGGAAAACCCTCCAGCCTATCGTGGACAAGTGCCCGTGCAGGTCCTGTAAACCGGGGGATATCAGGGACAGAGGTCTCTACTCGACCCTGCCCATCCCTCACTGTGCTAACAGTGTTCTATACGTGGACTACACGGAGATGCCGAAGTTCGGGGGCTATGACTTCGCCCTCGTGGTAACCTGTGGGTTGACCAGGTTTACCAGGGTGTTCCCATGTACCAAGCACATTACCGGGGAGGAGACTATCAAGATACTCCTGGAGAAGTGGTTTTGTGTCTATGGGGCGCCCAAGGAGATCAACTCCGATGAGGACGTACGAGTACGCTCTGATACTGGCTGGTACAAGAGGGTCCTGAGATCCCTCAATGTCCAGGTGTCTACGGGGATTCCCTACTCTCACACGAGCAACCCCCTATGTGAGCGACAGATTCGTGTCCTGAAGGAGAACGTCAGGATATGGTGCAAAACTGAACGCACCAGAGACTGGGTGAGACTACTCCCCGTCATATCCTTGATGATGAACTCCCAAGAGAGTTCAGCTACTGGCTACTCGCCACATGAGCTATTCATGGGGCGCCCGGCATGGTTCCTACATGCCCCCTATCCAGAGGACACCCATTCTTCTGTGGGTGAATGGGTCCAAGAGCAACAAGCGAAGGTGGACAAGGCCAAGGCTATGCTCCAGAGAGTGAGGGAGCGTCAGTGGAACAAGAAGAACAAGCACCGTGTACCGGCCACCTACCAAGAGGGGGACTGGGTGCTGGTGCACCACAGTCGACTACCCGCCTGGCCACGCTCTACCAGCGATGACCCATACTTCGGGCCGTACAAGATCCTATCTGTGGATGGACACCGTATCACCGTGCGGTGTTCTCCCCGTCTAGGGGGGACCCTGGTGTGCGCTGCTCACCACCTGAAGCGCTACCATGATCCTGAAGACCTCTGTGGGGAGGAGTGGGAGCTGAACGACGAGGAAATCGCCGCTCTGGACCTACAAGGGGCTGCCAGCCCTATGGTAGTTGAAGGTGAACTCCCCGACACGAACGCCGAGGAGATGGCTAAGGAGGGCTTCTACCTGGTGAAGTCTGTCCTACGCCACCGCTATCGCCAGGGTTGGCGCTTCCTCACCCTCTGGGAAGGGTTTGGAGTCGAAGAGGCCACCTGGGAGCCCTTCTCTGCATTTGTTCTACCTGAGGGACGCCTAAACTCAGTTCTGGTTGACTACTTGTCCCAGAACAACCTTGGTGAGTTGCTGAGGCTCGCTGAGACGCTTGCCTCCAAGACTAAAGCTAGGGACTGAACCTTACCCGTACCTGCCAAAGCGTATGTGTGAGTGTGCTAGTCCTAAGGTCCTGAGAGCAAGCCGCAGAAGTGGTGTCCTAATTATACCCAAGTCTGCGCCCTTGCTAAACCTGGAGGGTTGGCTCATTGATGCCACGGGGTACGCCCCGGGTCTCCCCTCCCCTAAGCGCCCAATTTCTGTGCTGGCGCAAAACCTTGGGGCAATACCCAGCGTACTAATCCAGGTATTGTTTTCCCTACCTATCTGTCTACTACAGGGAGGGGTGGCCAAAAGCTATGAAGGCATGAAAACGCCGTTTTGCTATGTGGCCAAAACACTGACCTAACCACTGCCACAGCCCACCAACCCTGCTAAAATTGCAGGAAACGGGTGGGACAGTGACACACGCACTACAGGTCCTACACACCCTACAGTGGCACCATCCTGGTGGGCGAGCACTGGGGCAACTGGCTCAAGCCCCCACTCAGGACTACCACTCCTACACGCACACTCTACTGGGCGTTGTGAAGGCAAAGGTCTCGTGGGTCCTAGCGACCCTCCTGTGAAATAACAAGAGAACACAGCGCTGCTAAGCAAATGTGGCCTAACAGGGGACGCCACAACGCGTTTCCCCTGTTAGGGCTTGGAGGGAAGGAGTGCTCTCGCGTGCAAGGCGCAGATGTCGATGAAGTCGGACTCCCTGCTCTGCCACAGGCGGAGCGGAGTTACTTGTTTGTGTGATCTGCGCCCTTGTTTAGCAGGGCATAAAAAAATGCTGCTGCACCAATCACCCAACCTGCCCACCTGTAAAACAGAGGCAAATGAAAGGGCGTTTGCGGCGGAGGAACCAAGCCACACTCCAGGTATTATACCCTTCTCAGTGTGACCTATAATACACTGTCCGCAAACACGCTGCAGAAGCAGCTACCCTTGTCAAGCAAGCAAGCGTTAAGGGACTCCTCAGGTTCTCTTAAAGAACGTACCGAGGAGCCCCTGGGTAGCCTAAACAAGGTTTACCGTGCGCACTTCGCGTGGCCTACCCTTTAATGCGTGTGTGCATGCGCGAGTATGCACGATCAGCGTGGGCAAACCTGCCCATCTTAATGTCAATCACGACTCCACCAGGGGGTGGCCCCGCCTGGGCTTACTCACCTTACCTACCGCTGGGAGAGAGAGCAAGTGAGGGGCGCACGCGAAGAACGTTGCTTTGCACTTGTGTGTATGTCTAATCACCCTGATCTGACCGCTAATCATCTGCAATCTTTCTAATCAATCCCTCTATCGCGTCCTATCGTTGTTAGCGCTGCTACAAGGCTCGTTCACGGAGACACGAGACGAGCAATGTGTATGCGGCATGCGAGACGAGCATACCTGTAGTTTATACCTGATTCGTTGAAGTCTTTTCGATTGATTTTCGAATTCTTGAATTTGGATTCTTCTAATAGTGTGGGTGGAATCTGTATGTTTATTTATTAATGTGTGTCTCGTCATTTTCAAGACTACGTGAGACATACGTTTATAATTCCATTATTTCTCCATTTTCCGGCGCTTCGCTAGGAGCCGCTCCTGCGCGCCGCCATTTTATGCGTATGAATTTCTGGATTTAAAAAATCCAGAGATGACTATAATTTCTAGAAAAATGTGCTTCTGATGCACAATTGGATTCTGCTCAGGTGTGTTGTTTCAGAAAACTTCTACGCCGTCATTTGACGGATTTTGGTGTCGTCGCTTCGTTTTTGCGTGGATTCGTCCATAAATCTCCCATTCCTGCCTCTGCAGATACCCACGCGCAGCCTCGCTGAGTAGGCCGTGTTCGGGCCGAAACGCAGGTGCCTGGAGAGACTGAGCAGAACCAAGACCCCACCAAGGGGCAAATTAATTTCTTTCTCGACTCCCTTCGCCCTAAGACAGGTCACAGGTCGCCAGCAGGTTTACGAGAACCCATGCGAGTGTGTATAATCTTGCGTTGGGTTTGTGTCGACGCCTTCGGACCGCTTTTGGTCGGAGGTCTCCCCAAAAATTGCCTAACCCTACTGGTTTTCACAAGCAGGTTTCCCAAAGTACCCGGGGGGGTAACTTGGCGCCACCGGCTCGGTTTTCGGCTCTTTTTTTTGCAATGACACCGCAAAAGTGTCTACTTTTTGAATAATAAGACCCGGTTGGGGTGGTTCAACCGCATTGTGATAACATGTGGCCCAGTACTTACAATGTTCTCCCCCCCACGTGTTGTGGAGGTATGTGTAAGCCCATTGATGCGTAGGTAAGAGAGATGCTAGCAAGGCAGCCCAACCCTCCTCAAAGGCTTTTATATTCACCTCCTTACGGAGGTCATGGAAACGACTCATGAACGTTTGGAAGCCATGCTTCCCGAGCCTGCGAGCCATTTTCTTGCGGATGTTCTCCATGATGTGCCAAATGCACCAAAGGCCCAGCCTATGGCGAACCTGGAGGGGGAATGATATGAACAATGGGGACAACCCAAGGAAAAGGGTGACACATCAACGAGATATTGCAGTAGGTTGCAATACCTCTGCTCTCACACTGTCCTTGGTCTTGCCCAAGATGTCACCAACTTTGATCAATGGCTCAACCTTGTCCTGGTCACCACCACTACTCGGGGGGGTTTCTTCAATATCTCCTTCATCATCATCACCTATATCTCCAATGTCTTCACTAGCATCGGCAACATCTTGAGCAAAATCAGTAAGAAAAAGTGCTTTTCCATTGCTTTGAGGCATACTCTAGTTGTATTAGAGATGCACTGAGCATCCATGCATTTTTATCTTAGTATTGGTCCCACCAAAACTGGTGATAACACATTTTGACCTATGGAACCAAACACCCAATCAGGATATGGAGTGGACCCCTTAATCCCCTTTCAATGTGAAGTAAAACATCTTTTCCTGAGTTGACTGAGCACTGACATACCCAAAGTAAAGCCTATGAATTTATCTATGTTTTTCCATGAATTCTTAGCTATCCTAGTGGTATGCACCCTAGGGGGCTGGGCACCTCTTTTTGAGAGGTCCTGGGTTCAATTCCTGGTCAGCCTAGCTAAGTAGGAAGATCCCATGTGACATGGCAGTGACCTCATCGCCACATACCATGCCACCTCAGCACATATGGGACCCAAAACAAAGAGTGCACATCTCCTGAGATGGCACTATGGAGAGAGAGTGACCATGGGGCAGTTTTCTAACTCTTTTCCAAAAACATTTCAGCTATCTTTGTGAATATGCATTCATTTGTGACCTGAGTTGCAGTTTCTGTGAATATCCAATCATCTTTCACTGTTTACACTGCAGGCCTTCATGCTTTGATCCTGAATCCTCTTCTCTTTGCATACTATTGGCTTGGGCTATCCTGGAGTGACTTGGAGTGACTGTATTTCATCAAAACAAAGCTTTTCATCTCCAAAAACAAGCAGCAGGAAACCCTACACCAACAGCGAGCAGCAGGAGAGGCAAAACACAGTGCTGAAAACACTATAAACTTTTCTGGTAGCAAGAGGCAGCCTGTCTCTGTGCACCGGCAGCGACCCCGCGCCGTACAACCAGTGCTCCGAGTACAGGCAAACATAAGCAGAAGGGCGGACTAAGATGGATCCAGGAAAGGAGGACGCTGACGTGAAGACAGCGCCAGCGCCTGAGGCACCGGCAAGGCCGGCGGCACCTGGCGCTGTACCTTCGGCGGAGCCCTTACATGGGCCAGTGGATACGGCTGAGGACTCCCTGGATGGGCTTCAGACGGCCTTCGGGGCCCTGTCGGTCGAAGAAGTGGTCTCTCAGCCTCAGCCTGTGAAGAGGAAGAGAGAGAACGAGAGCGAGAAGGATGCTGGAGGAGAAGCAGACGAAGGAGAGGAACAAGGGCAAGACCTGACAAGTATCCCTACCTTCGAAGGCGCACCAAGCGCTTCTGGCCTCCACGCATCACCCTCTCCCATAACCACCACACTCCCAGCCGCCGCAACATCCACTTCCACAACCAACCTGCCTATGGCAGAGGGCAAAGGCTTTACTGGCATGCCTCCCTACCCCGCCTATGGTATGGGCCCACCTACCACTGCGCTCCATGAGGCAACTACTGCCAGTGAGCCTGTGGCTTCGAGCGCTGCGCCGCGATGGTATGCAGCTGATTATCCCCATCCACTACACGCTACTGGAACCTATGTGGATGTTCCTGGGTATGCTCCTGGGTATGCACCTGGGTATGCACCCTTGAGTGGGTTGAGGAGAGGACCTGAGTCCCTTGGAGGCAGGAGTAGAGGATCGGGGAGATCCTCCAACAGGTCCCTGACGCGGTCGGAGATCAACGAGGTGCTCCGAGGAGCCACTTCAAAAATCGTGGGCGACCTCACGCAAGAGATCAGGGAGAAACTGGAGCCCCTGATGATCCCGTCCCATGCGTCACCTACGACGGTGAGAATGTCACCCCACCGAGTTCAGGCTAACCACCTGGCGGCAGGGTTGACAAATACCCTGGGGAGCCTGAGGAGCCGACCGATGCCGACGCCTGCAGCAATACCGAGAAGTCCATTCGTCCCGAGAACGGCCCAGCCGCCCTACAGCCACGTGACGAACTCGACGAGGGCCGAGCTGGACCAGCAGGGGCTGACAGCCTTAAGGGCTATGGTGGACGTAGAGCCTTATGGCTCTAGTGATCTTGGCGGAGACCCCTCCGATGACGAGCCGCCGTCGATGGATTCTTCTTCGCCCTTAGATGACGAAGACCCTGAGGACCCCGAGGACCCCAAGGGTAAGAAGAAGAAGAAGAAGAAGAAGAAGACCCGACGCCCTGAAGGACGCCGAGCTCAGGAGGCGAAGGCTATTGCCACCTCCAAGATAGGAAGAACCCCGCACGGGCCGCGGACGCCTCGCCGGCGGCCGCCGCAGCAGCAGCAGTGGGCAGGGAGAGCGCGAAGTACCGCGCCCACGCCAACCCCACCCACACCCACACCAGCCCCCCCAACCCGTTCCCCCCCAAGCCCTTCCCCCCGGGGCGGGAGCGGCACGTCCGCCCCCCGACGCGCGAGCGCTCGCCGCCGGGCGTCACGCTGCCGCAGCTGCAAAGGCAGCGGGACGCCCGGCGAGTGGTCCAGGAAGGGCGCAGCGGCGGGGGGGAGGGGAGCAGCGGACGGCGCGACAGGCAGGGGGCAGGGGAGGGGCCAGGGCACGGGAAGGGCGCGCAGGGGCGCGGGCAGGGAGCCCAGGTGCAGGGGGCAGGGCGAGGGGAGGTGGGAGAGCGAGCGGGCCAGGGCGTGGTGGACGGGAGGCGGGACCCGCGACACGGGCAGGGGGCCGGGGAGGGGCCAGGGCACGGGAAGGGCGCTCAGGGGCGCGGGAAGGGAACCCAGGTGCAGGGGGCAGGACGAGGGGGGGTGGGAGAGCGAGTGGGCGAGGGCGTGGGGGACGGGAGGCGGGACCCGCGGCACGGGCAGGGGGCTGGAAAGGGGCCCAAGGGCAAGGGCAAGGGCGCCGCGGGCCCCAAGGGACAGGCGGGACGGGGCATGGGAGCCCAGGGAGGAGGGCGGGGCGAAGGGAGGGGGGCAGAGGGCGGAGCGCCCCCGCAGCCGGACGTGCAGCCGGTGAGGTGCATCCCCCCCGGCATCCAACAGATGCCGGCACACCACACCCACCACCACCACCACCACCACCACCACCACCTCTACAACATCGACCCTGACGCCGGCGAGCTCGTCCCCCCCCAACCCCCACGACACCAGCACCAGCAAGCCCCCCCCGCGCCGAGGGCGGAGCCGGCGCGGATGGCCTCGGCGGAGGGGGGACGGGGCGCGGCATCGGCGCCGCAGGCGCAGGGGCAGCGAGGGGAGCCGGCACGGGGGGCGGAGGAGGGCCGGCCATGGGACCGGGACTGGGGCGCGGTCCCGGACCCGCTGGGGGAGGAGACCCTCCCCCTGGTGGGGGAAGTGTACGGGTGGTTGTGCTGGGCCAACCAGGGGACCTCCAGGAGGTCGAGGAACCGGCCCTTCGATGCCGTGCTCCTCCGGAGGGACGGAGGAAACCGAGAGGTACCCCCGGGGGGGTGGGCGGCCCCAGAGGACCACGAGAGGGTCCTCAGGTCCTCAGGCTGTTTTTAAGATCTGCAGACAATATTCATCGTGACAGGGTTGGCGAGTTATGGTCAGTAACCCTAACCCTATTCCCTCTGATAATGGGGTGAATCCTAGGCAGTCATGCGGTAAAGTACCGCAAGTGTTATCCGGAGAAATGCGTTTTTTTCCGGATAACCCTTATCCGGAGAAATTTGGCACCGCAGCCAGATTTTGGTCAATTTCAGCCCATTATAGGACAGTACATTATATTTTACAGTTTTCTACATTTGTATTATTATTACTGTTATTATTCTCTGGTGCATCTGTTAAATTTCAGATGTTAAATTTGTCAAAATTTGTCTCCTTAGCCTTTAAATTTCAGATTTTACATTTGTCAAAATTTGTCTCCTTAGCCTTTAAATTTGAGATTTTACATTTGCAAAATTTGTCTCCTTAGCCTGTTGTTGCAAAATGCAAGCCCATAGCACCATGAGGGGCAAAAGGCCCAAAATTATTGATGTTGATTTGCTGAGTGATGTATCATCCCCAAAATGCCACTCACCTAAATCCCCAAGAATCAAAGAAGAAGAACTTGATGACATTGAAGAGATGCAAGTAGAAGCACAAGTAGAAGAAGATGTCATGGGATTGTCGGATGCAGAGTCCGATGAAGTTGAGGAGGAGGAGGAGGCCTCAAAACGGGCTAAAAACACTTGTTTGAGCATCCCAAATGGTCCGGGATCACTTTTGGAAAAACGCGTTTTTGACCCATTTTTGGTCCCAAAATGGCCCATTTTCAAGGCATTTTAGGATTTTCGATGGCCCAAAACGCGCCACCACGGGCTCAAAACGGCCGAAAAACACTTGTTTGAGCATCCCAAGTGGTCTAGGAACAACTTTGGAAAAAATGATTTTTTTCGCCCTGGGGACCCTGGTGGACCCACCGCTGGCCCCCACTGTGCGTGGGCTAGCCTGCCCTCCGGCTCCACCAAGTGACCACTGGTACGGGGGTCTAGGCGTCTCGTTGGGCGATTCTGAGGCTTGGAAACCATAAAAAGTGGGGGGTTGCGGGTGGACTAGGTGCCCTTGGAATTCGTTTTTGAGCCACGTAGCCCAAGATACGGCCCGTTCTTGGTTTCGGGGTGTTGGTGCACATGGCGCAGATTTTGGGGCTTTTTGGCGCCTTTTTGGGCCATTCCTCGGAAATATCGTGGAGTTAGAGGGCACCAAAGGTCCCTTGGTCACGAGAAAGGCAAGCCGCACGTGGAGTGTAGCAGCCGTTTGCCTTCGTTTGGCTGTTTTGAGCCCTTACTAGGGCCGTTTTGGGCGAAAAATGGCTGTTTTTGGCCCAAAACTGCGCAGATTTGGGAGGGCACCTACCAACTTGGCGCCACCGCCCCGGGCCGCCACCGGTGAGTTTTTGGCTCAAAACTTGGATTTGGCAAGGCCACCACCTAGGCTCCAGGATGGCTCAAGTAGAGTCAAGCCCGAGGCGTTGGGAAGGTGCAGTGGCCAAAACTGAATGGTGACGTGTTGTTGTTGTTGTTGCTTGTTGCTTGTTGCTTGTTAGCTAAATTTAAGGGGAGAGGGGTGTAGTAATATATATATATATATATATATATATATATATATATATATATATATATATATATATATATATATATATATATATAAAATTGAAAGTTGAAAATGAGCATGGGAGAGTTGAAAATGAGTAGGAGGGAGTGGATTTTCACTTGGAGCGAGTTGAAAATGAGCATTGGGAGTTGAAAATGAGTAGGAGGGAGTGGATTTTGACTGGGAGGGAGTTGAAAATGAGCAGGGGGGAGTTGAAAATGAGTAGGAGGGAGTTGAAAATGAGTAGGAGGAAGTGGATTTTCACTTGGAGGGAGTTGAAAATGAGCAGGGGAGAGTTGAAAATGAGTAGGTGGGAGTTGAAAATGAGTAGGAGGGAGTGGATTTTCACTTGGAGGGACTTGAAAATCAGCAGCAGTAGCCTTGTTACCAGTAGAGTATCGTTCCCTTATCTGGCGATAAAATAATGCAATTTTTTTATAAATTTGGGCTGCAGAACGGTTCAAAACATCCTTGTCGCCTTTTAGCAGAAGATCAGTTGCAGTAGATCAGTTGCAGTCGTTTTTTCGGTTGTCGTAAATGCGCGTGTCGCCTGTTCGTGCGCAGTCTTTCGCAGTCTGCTAGGGTCACCGGTTCTGGCGCCTCCGCGCCAAATTTCTCCGGATAAGCCTTATCCGGAGAAAAACGCGTTTCTCCGGATAACACTTGCGGTAAAGTACTTCGAAGTACTTTCCTACTACAGTGAACGGCTTGCGCGCATTCCCTCAAGTATGCAGGGAATATGCCACAAAGATATGACGTAGTACTGTTGAAAGACAGCACAAAGTTACGTCTATCTGGCTGCTTGGGTATAAGAGGCAACTTTGCAACAAGTGCTTGAACACAACCCCACACCCCTAGGCTTCTTGGACAAAAACTCCTTAGGGGATGACAAAGTCTCTAAACCTTGAGTTTGGGTTTCCAGGAGTCCAAAACACCTCTATCCTCCCCTAAGTGTTGGTCCTAGGCCTAACTACGAGGCAAATAGCTGTGCCCCACATATTGGGGCTTGGTGGCCAAATGTCAAAAATGGGATGATGGCATCATTGGAGACACGAATCAATGAATGAATGACTTAGTGCAGACTTGTGCTCAAATTGATTTACCCATGTGATGGGAAAGTGTAAACTTGGGGACATTGGTTCATTGTGCCCTTGTGCCCTTGAGAGCCCAACGTTGCGAACCACCATGCTTGTACCATGAACCACCATGCTTGGGGGCAACGAATCTTCAAAAAAAAAGCATCCGACAGAGAAAAGCAACCACAAATAAAGTAGGCAAAGGCAGAACGAAAGCACACAAAGCAAGGCAAACGGAAGTCGAACACACTGCCTTCACTCGGCCGCTTCGAGTCGACTCTTCTTTTCGGCAGCCACCACCAGTACACAACAGTTGCGAATGTGGCTGTACCTCATGTAGGCTTGTCGAGCTGCATGCTTGTCTTTGAATTGTTTGAACCACCTGTTTAGCATGTTCCAGAAGGAATGTCCGGACTCCATTGCTTGTTCATCCCCCAGACGAAGGAACCCATTGGTGTTCAAGAAGTGGACGCCTTGATTGACTGCCATGTAAGCCTTGGGGGTGGGGGGCTGTACCCTACAAAATTTTCGGCCACATACCCTGAAAAGGAGGCGAACCGTGCCTCTGCAATGGACTTGAGCTCTGGTTGCTCGACGAAATCAAAACCACCACAGTTGATTTGGTTCACCGGACCCCACTTGCACAGTCGCCTCCACGCGTTTACTTAATGTCGAGGGTGTGGGGCGTGTTTGACACAACCCCTTCACTTGACTTATCCGCTGTGCTTGCCTACTAGGGGGAGTGCGATGAACTGGTTGAGGTGTTATGTTATGTTATGCAAATAGAAAATCCCCCCCGGTGCCTAGTACTACATGTGTGTGTGTTGCAATGATCACGTTACTTTGTGATCGTAGTCCACCCAATAACCAGAAGAGCAAGCACTAGTCTTGACTCACCTTGGCTCCTCCCTAAAACCCCAGGACAAACCTTCCACTCTCATCCAGGCAACCGCACGCCAACCCCCCCCCCCCATCCAACCTCGACCATTAAGCCGCCAACAACAATAATAGCCCTTGGGACCTACTAGTGAGATTGTGGGAGCATGCTGGACTATTCCAAGCGTGTGCCCCGTCCCGCTGCCTCCCCCAACAAATCCCGCGGTCGTTGTCCACTTGGTTTTGAATTTGCTTCCATTGTTGTTTTCCTCGCACTTTGTCCTTACACGTGTGGATAAGGAGGGGTGGTTGCAACCATGATCGAGATGCAACGTTGCAGCCTATGCTTTGCCTGACCTTTGACTCCACGAAGCTAGGCGCAAATTCATTTGTACGTGGTAACCGTTGCTGGATCATGGCACACAGTGGGGATCCCACGCAAACTTGTCCGATCGAAATGTGTGCCTCTTGATTTTATCGCCGAAAAGACGCCGAGTTGTGCTGTCATTCACTATGCGTGTTAGTATCTTTGGATGTAGTGATGTCGCGTCCGCGATGAGGTCCAAGGTCACGATCCGACGTGGGACGAAGAAGCGGGGCAAAAGTAAATGCGCACCTGCGACCCTACGACGCGGCAATTCGTTCGTGCAGGAGTATAGCGGCCCCGCGAAGGAGGAGATCATGCGGTCTCCATCCATGAACAAGGGCCCTTACACGCACCTAGTTCCTCCGCCACGGGAGGACCGCTACACCGTCGTCTTGGACTTGGACGAGACCCTAATCTATGCTCGCGACGGGCCTTTGGAAGTGCGCCCTTACTTCGATGAGTTTCTCAGCCTCCTCGATGGGTGTTGCGAAGTGATCGTGTGGACTGCAGGGGAGCGTAGCTATGCCAAAGCCGTCATTCGCAACATCGACCACCACGAGGTCTTTCCTTGCGTGTGCCAATGTGCATCACAAGTGGTCATGATGGCGGAAAGATGATTTGGCACCCAAGCTCCCGGTCGCCGTTGCCCCTATTGGTGTTGCTCATGTGGCCGTTGTGTCGTAGCTATTCTCCCGTCAATTTGTTTTGGCCTCTCATTGACATAGAAAAGGACAACAATGTGTACACTAGGACGAAAATTGTCCTTGTCGTTTTGGCTGTTGCGACCGTTCTCATTGCCGTCATAGGTAATTGCACATTGTATCTACCGCCACGAGAAGTGGTTCAACGCGTGCGACTACACGAAGGACCTCAAGCTTCTCGGGCGACACCTAGACAAGGTTTTGATTGTGGAGAACACGCCGGACTGCGTGCGCAACAACCCTCGGAACGGAATCATTGTGCAAGACTACGAGGGCGGTGAGGGGCACGACAACACCTTGCGCCACCTAGCGTCGTTGGTGCAACTGTTATGCCAGAGCGGGTGCACAGTCCCGGATTTCTTGCACAGCTCGAAGCAGTTGCAACTGCAAACCGTCGCCGGCGAGCTCGGCGATGTGGAGGTTTACTTTCTAAGGACGGAGTTTGCCACGGAGAAGGTTTCTCACAACAATGCACAATGTGTTGTCCGCTTCACGCATTGCGAGAATCAAACCGTGCCAGCGCGTGCCACCACCCCGGCGCCTAGCTCGGCATAAGACAACAACGCGACGGCCCAACACAAAGTAGTCGCCGTTGGGTGGAAGTGACGATGGGAAATGCAATAGTACACATGCTAGCCTCATAGTTCGTGCGTAACGCCATGGTCTTGCCGCCGCCATATGATCCCCTTGATCCCCTTGACCCTTGGGGGCCTTGTGTGTTCCTCATGAGTAGCATTGGTCGACACCGTGACGAAACCTCCGAAGTAACAGTGTGTGCATCAAAACGACGTATGCCTAAAGACTGTTGCATTTGTGGTGTTGTGATCAATTGTTGTTCGTATGGTTTCTTTTTGTTTGTGAGGCATGGTGGGCAAGCCCCCGTGGGGCGTTACGTTGTGTAGTGTCGTCATGTGTTGTGTCGGGCGCCTTCTGCGTTGTGTAGGGTGGAATGGCGCCTCACTTTGGAGACAAGGCACGGAGGGAGGGAGGGTTGTTTTTTTAGCATTCTCGATCCATGATCCACTACACTTTTTGCGGGCGGGTTTACACCACCCTAGTCCACTCCGATCCATTTCTATTGGTGCGCACACTTGTTCTATGTAGTCTGATGCTTTTTGGCACGTTCATGATGTGAATGCTGTTTGGACAAGGGCCATCTTTTTGTTTTGGAAGGTGCTTGATCCACAAAAACAAGAAAATAATGTGCACCTAGGAATGTGTCTCCTAGCACAACAGAGCATGCACACGCAATGCCACACCGTTCTTGATCCAATAAAGATAACAAAAGCATGTTGTGAATGCACAACAAAGTTCTTGATCCTCAAAACAGTACAAATTGCAACCAAACCCCGCAAAGCCGCAAAGATTAAAGTTCTTGTTCTATTGTATAGTGTGGATCAAACGTGGTGAGGTTGGGACTTCTATGGCAGTACATGCAGCGTGCCGTGGCTTTCGTTGTATTTTTGGGATCCATTTCGGGAGGGTAGGGCAGGGGGGGAGGTTCACCTCCACGTCCGATCCACGATTGGGACGGGGGGTGCCATAAAGGCTGAAAGAGTATGCCGGTTGGTACTTCCAGGTGTACGTACGTATTCGCCTTTTGAGGAGGGAATCCTTCACTCGTGGATAGGTGGGTTGGTTGTCCACCTGTTGGGTTGGGGGTGAAGAGGGCGGGTTCGAAAACAACTGCGAGTATGTGTGGTGTATTGCGTTGCGTTGACCTTGTGTCGTGCTACGTTAGCCCCCTTTGCCACCACAAGTGTTTGTTTCTGCAGGTGGTCAACATTAACCGAGACAGACCACGCTCCACGATCACAATCCGAAAACGGAAGCGGAAAAGGAGTTCCGTAGCCAAGTCCGCTCGGATCTCGACGGCCTCCGTCTCGTCTATCGGATCCCTCTTACAAAGCGGAAGCCGGCGCAGCTCCTCCGCGACCTTGCGACGCGTATCCACTGTGTCCCGACAGTGTGGAGACTTTGAAACACCGGCACTCACGCGACGCTCCTCGAGGACCAAACGAGTCTCTACGTTGAGTGTTGACCAAGCGCTCAGCCGCAACCGGCAACGGCTCAAGCGCAACCCATGGCGGTTGTAGCGCACAGAGTAGTAAGCAGCAATGCCTCCTCCATAGGCCAACCCTGCGCCCATCTCCCAAACGCCCAACAATTTTCTGCGATGATACGTCCCCAAGGGTTTGCAAATGAAGGGATCACAAGGAGCGTCCCGCCTAAACCAAAGCACCAGCCAAAGCAATAGTCCATGCCTCTTTGCTAAGCACAAGAATCCTCATGTTGACCCACGTGCCTCGTTCTGCATTTGAGGCAATGCATTTTTGGGACATATCATTCCAATTTTGGAGACGTTAGGGAGATTTGGGGAAACGGGGAGATGTGCTGTTTTGGAGATGTGGGGAGATTTTGGGCGATGTAGTACTTACCATCGAGAAAGAAGATGTTGGGAGATGTGGGGCCCTAGGGGGGTGCGGCCCCCCATCTTTTTGAGGATTAGTTGAATAGCGGCGACCGTGACCCCGGACCCCCCATGCGCGACATTGCATTTGTGCTCCAGTCTTATTACCCAACTTCATTTGATACATTTCACTGCTGGCACTTTGCTCTTGCACCTCCTGCAACGCGCGGTCCGCCTCCTCCTACTCGCCCTTCTTTGCCATCACTATGCCTTCCTCGCCGTGTCCCCACATTCCTAATCCCTTGGTTCTCCGTTCCGTTGTGCCTGGGCAACTCTTGCGCGTTGTGTCGCTCCTCCCACGCCAATGCAATTCCTACCATCATGGGCTTTTGATTTTGGGCTTTCTTCGGGCGGTTTCCGATGGGGGCTCGGGCTGTCCTCGTCAATGGCCCGAACGCCTGTCCCTCCATGATTGGGGATGTCTCCAGGGACCTGATTGAGGGGTTCCTGGAGGCAGCACATCAGAAAGAATGTGCTCTACCATATGCTCTCTAACCACCTTTTCCCTCAATCGATTTGCGACAACCCTTTCTCCATTCAATGACCACATCCGAAACCTGCCCTCGGGACTTCTTCCCTATTCCAAAGGATCCTCTTGTGTGGAAGCCGCAACAGATGATTGGTGACCCCCTGGCACATGTATCACAAAGTAGCGTATGCACTGATGAGAGGATAGCCCGGAAAGAGCCTGTGCCACAAGCTTCCTGTGAACCATAATATTGTTGTGCCTTTGTGAAGTATACCAATCCGCATACTGTTGTGGCATGTTCCAGTTTTTCCAGCTACTTGAGCTTTAGACAGAGGTTATTGGTTCGCAGTGGTTAGTGGTTGCGGTTTGGAGTCCTAGTTCCTCTGTGCACGCCTGTGTGAGTAGCCATGCAGTTCAAGGGTGAGAGAAAGCAGAACGACACCTAGCTCTGAATGCTTCGCGGCGTACCGGGGGGGGGGGGGGATCCCGCGGGGGGAATTCTCTGCGGGGAAAATTACGCCTTTCAACTTGGTGCGGAATTTTCCCCTCATTTTTCGAGGGGTGGTGCGGAATTTTCCCCATACGGGATTGTGCCTGTGTAAGCCACCATTGGACCCGTTTGGGTTTTTTCCTTTGCGTGATCATGCTAAATAAGGGGGCTAATGTGTGCTAGTGTCTCATCAGCAGCAAGGGGCAAGCTTGTGGGTATGCTCTGCAAATTCTCTAGCAAGAAATGCAATGTCTGCCCCCACTCGTTGTTTGCCAAAATTTCGCAATCCCAGGTTCCCTTTTGCTTCCAATGCACTCAAGATTTGGGAGGTGCGGAATTTCCCCCTCGCTTTTTTGGGACAGGTGCGGAATATTCCCCATGTGGAATTTTCCCCTGCGGAAAAAACCCTGTACGGAAATCCCCCCCCCCCGGTACAGAATACTGTGACAACGAACGAGTTGCATACGGCTGTGTCTCTAGACATGGATGTGGTGGTGTGTGACATATGCTCCTCTTATGCCCCCATCTCCGGTTGTTGTGCTCCAAAGATGCACTTGTGACCCATTGGGAGAAATTTTGTTTTCTAAAAGTTCTGTCTGTTCAATAAATTCTATTCTGTCCAAATGGGATGCATCTACAAGGCTGGCGTTTTGATGGAATTTTCGCCGATCTTCTGGCCTGCTCCCATTTTTTTTTTGCAGGACATCCGGACATATTTATTTTGGCACAAGATTTTGTTGTTCGCTGTTTTCATGGTCAGCCGTCCCCCAACAGATATATCACAACAAACGGGCACAAGAAACGTACGATGCAATCCACACCAATTGGGCAAGCCATATCTTCAGCCCCTGTCTGTGTTTTACTTTTTGCTCGCTAGGTGTGTGTGTTTCCTGGGGGGAGTGGGGGGCATCAGAAATGCCCCTCTGTTGTCATTAGTGGCAGTAGTGTGCTGGATGCACCCCACAATATGCACCGAAGCCCCTGGGGCGCATGATAGCGTGCAACACGTGCATACAAATCACGCAATGAATGAGGAGCATAAGAATCGCGTCAGCCAAGGGGTGGGGGTGGGGGGTGGGGGGTGGGGGTGGGGGTTTGGCCAATCATGGACATGTCCATGGGTAGATGTCCATGGTATATCCATGGTTGGCTATCAGCCTGTTTTTCCCATCTGTTGTTCCCTGTTTTTTGACAGCCCTTGGCCTAGAAAAAAATGATGTGACAATTGTCGCCCCCACCATCATGGGGCTTGCAAGAACGGTGAGATTTGTCGCAAATGGTGGTACCGCAAAGGCATTCAATGGCATAAGTGTGCTGCTGTTGCTGCTGATGCTGCTGCATTGATTGGCACTACTTTCAGTGTGGCTGGTTTGCTTACCGCTACTGTGCAGCCTGCCCCCCCCCCCCCCCCCCCACAACATCTCCCAATTGTGCTGCTGTACCTGCAGCCCAAAGCAAAGGTGCAACGGAGTACACTGCAGCCCTAGTTGCACACGGGTTCTTTGCTAAAGCCAAGGAACAGTTTTTCAAGATGTCTGCAGAGGAACGTGCAGGCGTGTAGGGGAACAATGCTTTTGTTAAGTTGTTGCCGACACTGATCTGCCCCGGCCCGCGATGCAGAATGTGCATCAACACATTGAACGAGAAAGTCACTGCCCTCCGCAATAGTATGGCATGGTCTAATATCCGGATGCACCTGATTGGGGCAGAGGACATAGACCTCAACAGTTTTGATTTTGATCTCATTGCCCGTTTGTGGGCAGCAACACTAGGAATGCAAACAAAGAGCCCTGAAAACAAAAGTTACCCCATGCTTGAGGGTGGTGAAGGGGAGGAAGATTGGGATTTTCTGGCAGGATCTCAATCAGAAGGCCCATGAAGTATTGGGATACACTTCATGCTGGTCTGGACCCGCGTACCTGCAGGACCATGGGCCCAACCATGGACCATGGACACCTAACCATGGATGGGACAAGGGGGTGGGGAGGGGGGGTCACTGAGGGGTCCAACCCCCCCATCTTATTTACAGCACTAACGAGGAGCATTTGTGCTCCAATCCTGGTCAGTGCAAGCTGCATCCGCAAAAACAAGGTCACTTATGTTATTTCAGGGGCCACAGGCAAGGTGGTGCACATAGAACGCACTACACACAAAAGGCGGCCTGTGGCCACCGCAGGAGTCATGTTATTTCAGGGGCCACAGGCAAGGCGGTACACACAGAAGGCGGTGCCTACACAAGGCAGTGCACACAAAAGGCGGCCTGTGGCCACCGCAGGAGTCATGTTATTTCAGGGGTCACAGGCAAGGCAGTACACACATAACGCGGTGTGCACAAAAGGCGGCCGGCGGTTCGCGGCCGGCCGGACCACCGCCCGGCGGTGTCGGCCAAATTTTCGGCCGAAATCCTCAACGGCGGTCTCGGCCGGCCGATTTCGGCCGGCCGGACTGCCGCCGAGTTTTTCGGCTGAGGACCGCCGCCG
Organism: Eutreptiella sp. 'Long Island Sound 2002'; assembly: GCA_964036045.1. Classification (NCBI taxonomy): domain Eukaryota; phylum Euglenozoa; class Euglenophyceae; order Eutreptiales; family Eutreptiaceae; genus Eutreptiella; species Eutreptiella sp. 'Long Island Sound 2002'. The sequence continues at coordinate 71,252,942 of OZ038386.1, forward strand.
AGCCCCACCGCCGTTTCATTCCGATGAGCTCTGGGTGAGGTAGCGGATGGCCTTGGACCGATTCCGGGAGGTAGTGGTTTGGGTCAGCAACCTTTTTATCCGGCGTGTAACCAGAAGGGTGGGCACTGGTTTTAGGGTGGGTGTGTTTGGGTGGGAGTCATGTGTCGCGGGAGAGAAGTGTACCTGTTCCCACAGGTTTTTTGCTGTCGGGTTTGGTTGGGGTTTCCTACGGTGTAGCGAACCAAACCAGGCAGAAATGGATGTAGCAGGAACGGAAGAATCAGTGCATCGGGGCGGCATGGGTACTTCACCACGTAGGGGCGTTACCGACAGAAGCAAGTGGTACTGATGATACGCAACACGCTCAAGTAGAGCAGGCCGCAGCGCTCGAGGCAGGCCGTCTACAAAAGATTGGCGGATCCGCAAGCGAGAGATATGCACAAGGTTGTCGCGTGTCGCCTGATCATACCAGGAGGTGGCATATTCAGTCCATTCCCCCCAGTTACTGAGCCAGGCTTTCCGGAAGGCTCGTTCCCGTTCCCAGTTGGGACATTTGATGAGCCGCAGTTGGGCTGTGCTGCCATGGCACGTGTTACACAGCGGGCACAGGCTGGTTGTCTTTTCCCGGGGGGGGGGGGGGCATCCTTCCCACCGCACATTTCCCCAGAGCCAGCCGAGCCACAGCATACGCCTGGTGCCCTTCAGGGGCAGCCATGAGACCCAATGAACACCAGGAAACCCAAATGTTCGGCGACGTTGGAGCACCCATTTCTTTGCTAGGGTGTCCTCACTACATGTGAGATCCGCTACCACAGTCATTTGTGGGATCATCGTAGCACTGGACAGCTCTGAATCTTGATTCCGAGGCGTTACCTCGAGTACTGTGAAGTGAGCAGGCTACGCCAGCTCATCTTGGTCCGAGCCCAAAGAAAAACCATGCAATCCACTGATTACGCACACCAAATGCTCCATGCAATGCACACTAATTGAGCACACCAAAATTCTTTGTCTGTGTCTTTTGCCTATTAGGGGCTGAGACGTCCTATATGTTGGGCTTGGATCTCCTGCTCGAACAGTGTGGATTGTATAGAATGTATTGGTGTGCCGAAATAGTTTGCATGGCAGGTTTGCCATACCGAAAAAGTGCAGTTTGCGTAGTCTCTTTGGCGTGCCCAGCCAGTGTGGATTGCTTCACACGTTCAGTGTGCCCAGGCAGTGTGCATTGGATTGGATGGTTTGCATTTGGGAGCTTTTCTGCTCAACGAGGCACTCTGCCTTTGCTCACCATGCAACGGCGGCTCCAGCTTCATATCACGGTTCGGGATAACCCATTTTCAGAAGTCTTGCGAAGAAGGCGTGAGGTGGCGTGTCACAGCCTTGGTCAATGTGATTTTCTCAGCGTTATTTGGGGCCCTGAGGTTGTTGGAAGAAGGGGTACGTTGAAACCGAAAAGCTGAAGGGCAATGATCTGGTGGTAAGGCAAAGCGCATCTACAATCACCTTGGTGAAAGTTGACAGTAAGGCAGCAGGAGTGCAACGGCAACGTGTGTGCGTGATTTTGATTCTGAGTGTGAGTGAGTGAGTGAGTGAGTGAGTGAGTGAGTGAGGGAGTGAGTGAGTGTCCTTCCAGCAATAACAATCCCTGCATACATGCGCGCGCGCACACACACACACACACACACACACTTCGGAACCGCAAAAAATACCAAACACACTCTGTACAAACTGCCGTTACTGGCCAATTCGTCTGACGTTATGAGATTCCTCTTTGAAGTAAACATGACATGGGTATTGATAGAGGCACCAGCTACGGAGACGCCAACAGCACCGTCACTGCCCAGCACCACCTCGCACAATGATTGTCTGTCCAGCTCTCCTTGCCTACCCTGAAATCCGTTTCCGTACAGTGTCCGACAACGAGCCCCTCTCTTTTGATATTCCACAAGACCTAGACCTAGTGCCTAGACCTCTTCGAAGCACGTTGACGTTGGCACGATGGGATTTCAGGACCCGATAATGCAAGGAGGGTCGCTGGGTGACAAGATTATGATCTGCGTCGTGCTCCTCCTGCTGGTGATGGGCTTCTCGTGGTTCTCACTCCCCATCGCCCGGGTCCTTCCCCATCCCTCGTGGTGCGGGGTGCTCAGCACTCTCAATACCAGCACGAAGCATGTGAGCAACAATGGGGGCAGGCCTGTGACATTGGTCACAGGCGGCTTAGGGTTCATTGGCAGCCATGTAGTTGAGGAGCTATTGGCACGTAAGCACACGGTCATCATCTACGACGATGAGAGCAACGGGCACAATTTCAACCCAGGGGCGACCTACACGCATGGGGACATCCAGGTTGTGGGCGATTTCCGGCAGCTCGAGCGCATTGATGTGGAGGTATAAACTGTGCCATGCAGGCTGCAGCTCAGACGTGCCACTGTTGTGGCTTGTCCCAATGACGTCCTGCTGCATGTCATGAAGATTTCCTTCGTCTGTCAATGTGGCAGGGCGGTCTGCCTATATGGCATGGTAGGCTGTCGATGCAGTTTTGCAGGCTTACTAAATGGCATGGCAGTTCGCCTTTATGGCCTGGCTGATGCAGCATGGCAGTCTTCCGAAACTGCTTGCCTAGCTTCACACCGAGGGACCACCATGGCGTTGCCGGCTGCTGACAATTGATCTGGGAGATTCCGGCACTTTGTGCGCCTGCCCCCCCACCCTGCCCCACCGGCTGCGGCTTGCTGCGGTAACGATGTGTGGGTCACTCGCAACGCGGAAAACAACTGATGGTGTATCGGTTTCGCTTGTTCGGTTGAAGAAGGAGCATTCTGAGCTCTTACCACACCCACTTTTTGTCAGTTGCTCCATTTCCCACAACCTTCGCTTGTGTGTGCCGGGTAATGTAGTGCAGAATCTCTTATTTCGCGTTCATGGATCAACTCCTCCTCACGTCGGCATTGGTGATGAAATGAAGGATGCGCACATCGGGCAGTGGGGTAAAGATGCATGTGAGACAGCCGAATGGCTAATGCACGTGCTGGTTTGCATCTTGTACATTTCGTGAACGCACTCCATGTCCTGCAATGCATAAATATGGCCTTCCTTTTGCGTTTGACGTGTATTGCGTGGAAGGTGTCCGGAACCAAACACGGATTCTCATTCACGTACAGTTTGTCATGGATTCCAAAGAGCCTCTGGAGTCCAGTTTCACTGATGTTCTGCGCAGGTCGACTACGTTGTGCACTTGGCCGCGGCCATCTCGGTAGCCGAGAGTATGCGGCTGCCGCAGAAGTACAACCTCACAAACGTCCAGGGCTCCGCTAAGGTGTTCTTCTGGGCCCTGTCGCACGGCGCCAAGCATGTCGTGGCCGCCTCGTCTGCTGCCGTCTACGGCGACCCCCCGCGGCATGAGATCCCCATCGCCGAAATACTGCCGTACCGCGGTCTTTCCCCTTACGCGCGGTCCAAGTGGCAGATGGAGAAGGTCATGGAACACCTAAGTATGGAGCATGGCTTCTGCTGCACAGCCCTCCGGTTCTTTAACGTCTACGGCCCCCGGCAGGTCCACCACGCCACCACTCCTCTATCACCTCAACAACACCCCAGTTGAAACCATTACCCTTGCTAACCGTCTGCGACCTTCTATTGTGATCTACCCCCCCTCCTTTTGGGTGCAGTGGTCAGACACGCCGAGGCAACTTGCGCTGCAAACTGCTGACCTTTATCCCCAACCCACCCCATACACACACGCTTCCGGTCCCACCGGGCGACTACTGACTCTGAGATGACTGCTTACGCCATCAGGGCGGGTCTACAAGTCAAGAGCAGCATCTGACTGAGGCCTACCGAATTGGCTCGGTGGCATTGAAGGTATGGAGGGCTTCATATAGGCTGGTTGGAAGCCTTTTATGTGTCTTGGAGTCATGGCTGATATTGTCAGGTTTGGTTTGGACCCCAGTCAAGAGGGGGGGTTCCCAGGGCCTTGCGTTAATTTTCATTCCGGCAGGGGGGGCTCCCCTCATGGACCTTCTCCTCACCCTAATCCCTCCGCTCTAAATCAGCTGAAAGCCTGGGTTTGGGAACTGTTTTCAGTGACCAAAGTTTTCCCCACGCCTTTATTGCGTGTCAAAGATTGTTTAGTTATTGTTCTGTGTGTAGTCTATGTTCATTGTCTTCCAGATTGCCATGACCCAGCACTCATTGGCTGCGTGTTTTCGATCGCTGGTCCAACTGTCGCCCCATGTGAAATGTGAGTTGTAACCAACACGCTACTTTATTATAGATTTAAAGATAGGCTCACCAGATGGAAGAGACAATAAGCATACAGCTATGCGCAAAAAGCATGTTCCAGAACATTTTTGAGCGTACCAATGGCAATGCTGTGCGAATTTGCCATTGTGGTGTGGCAAATGGCAGCGGCAGACCGCGAAGTACATTGTTTGCTGCATGAATTTCATGAATTTCATGAATTTCATGTAATGCAGTGAACTAGCTATTTGTGGTCATGTGCAGTGTCCCGCTTTCTTGTGTTTGTTGTGTGATAGGTGAGGGAACGCTCAATTGGCCTACAATGATGATTCCGCGTTGTTTCTTAACGACAACATGACATTTCCATGTACCGAATAGGTCATTGTACAACAATTTGTCTATTTGCAGGGCGTTGGGTACATTCCGGCAGGGCGGGTCCCCTTCCCCCCTGGACCCGCCCTGCTCAAGCAAAGCCCTTGTTGTTGGGGGGTGGGTTGATAAGAGGAGGGGGGTATTGGGGAAAAAGTGGGCTGAAAATATTGTTGTAATGTAGAGTAAAAGACATGTAGTATCAACGTTTACTACCATAGGAAACAGAGTGCGAAAAAGGCGGTGCATTTGCAGCATGTATTTGGGTAAGGGCACTGTGGTTTTCAACATACCAGGAGGGCGGTGTACACCTTCCCACTGTGTTGTATGAGACGATGAAGGCAGTGCTTGGGTCTAAGCGGGTACCGGTCAAGTGCTGAGGGCGTATCGTGGGTAGTAAGTACATGCCAGTAGGTATCACCATCTAGGGGCTGGCGCTCAGCAAGGAATCGGCTATCGTGAGCACCATTTTTGACGGCGTTAGTGGTATTTGTGTATCCTCTCCAAGCATGGTGTCTACATTCTGATGTATGCAAACAATCTCATGATCATCGGTCAAAGGGGAGCGGACGGAGAGCACGGCGCATGATGGAAGTACTGCTACAGTCTGGAGGGGTTTTCAGGGCTGAGGCAAAATGGTGGCAATTAAAAAGAATGAGGGGTAACGGGAATAGTTGGAGTTGTTGGAGGGTGAAGGTGCGCGTGCGTGTACGTGTGTAAAGCATTGTGTGCTGTATTTGGAGGTGTAGCTACCTAGTGGGCTCCAGTGGGAGAGCCAGTTCGGTAACCTTCTTTGTTCCCTGTGGTCCGGACATGGTTAAGACATCCTGGGAATGGGAAGCAATGCCTGCCCCACTAGGATGAAAACTCCGCTTCCTTCCGCACTAGGATGAAAACTCCGCTTTCTTCCGTTCTTTGGCAAATATAATTTTGGGGTCAAAGGTGAGCAATGTATTTTAGTACCAGCAAGCAACAAGCAGCAGCAAACAGCAAACAGTTAACAATTTGTGTGGGCAATGTGGCACACAATCGGCATCCTAGTAGCTCAAGATGACTGCAGAGCAGATGCGCATCACGTGAAACAAGTTTCGTGTGAGTGTGAGCCGCCCAGGCCCATTTTATGCGTGTGATTGTGAGCCGTCCAGGCCCATTTTATGGCCAATTTGGTGTCCAAAAATGGCTATTTTCAGCCAGTTTTCAGGACAGTTGTCATGTGGGCGTCCTCAATGAGGGTCGTTCTTCTACCACAGCAATTGGGCTGTCAAATGATTGCACACAGGTGTTCATTGCGTGGTCTCTCACGCTGTGGTGCAATGCGGTGGTCTATTTTCAGGTGGAAATGAGCTGTTTTTCAACCAGGTTCAAGAGAACCATAAGGAACCAGCTCGGTCCTAGTTGCAAGTCTGATCGGGTGAGGAGACCCAATTACGGCTGTGTATGTTGTAATTCGTGTAATTTTTTTTTTTCGCTGTAAATGTGCGTAACAAAAAAACCGTCACGTCGTGTAATTTTTTTTTTTGCCGTAAGTCGTGTAAGCCGGCTTACACGACTTACAGCAAAAAAAAATTACACGACGTGACGGTTTTTTTGTCACGCGCATTTACAGCGAAAAAAAAAAGTTACACGACTTACCGCAAAAATAAAAAAATTACACGACTGGACGATTTTTTCGTACACGCGTTTACCGCAAAAATAAAAAAATTACACGACCTTACCGCAAAGAAGCAATTACCAATTTTACTGAAAATGCATGCATGTAGGCGATGTGCCCACCTGTGGCCACGTAGTGGCTGCTAGGCCTGTGTAGCCGCCATGGGCCCTCCGGGCGCCCCAAAATTGTTGTTGTGTAGGCTATTTAGTGGCACTTGAAAAAATTTTCACATTTCGACTTTTTCCGAAACCCTTCTGTTGCCCCTAGCTTGGGTTTGGGTGATCATTTGGTGACAATACGGGTACTTGAGCGTCCATGGGGACCCACGTAGTGGCCACTGGGCCCATCTAGCCCGAGCCATGGGCCCCCCAAAAGCTTCGAAATTGCTCTTTGTAGGTGGTTCAATGGCATTTGGTGTGTGCACAACCTGCTTAAGCAGTTTTCCGACCTCTACAGGTCAAAAATGGAAAATTTTGCAATTTTTTTTTTGATATTGTGACCACTCACAATGATGAAATATGCTATGTAAAGCATGTTTTAGCCCCTCTTTATGTGTTTTTCACCCTATTTGGGTGTTGGGGGGGTGGGGGGCTCCCAAGGGGGCCGGGGCACAACCTGCTTATGTAGTTTACCAGCCTCGGCAGCTGAAAAAATGGAAATTTCCGAAACTGATCTTTTTGATACTCTGACAATCCAAAATGATGAAATATCCTATATAAAGCATGTTTTAGCCCCTCTTTATGTATTTTCACCCTATTTGGGTGTCAGGGGGGGGGGGGGGGGGCTCCCCAAGTGCCTGGGGCACAACCTGCTTATGCAGTTTTCCAGCCTCGGCAGCTCAAAAATGGAAATTTCCGAAACTGATCTTTTTGATACTCTGACAATCCAAAATGATGAAATATCCTATATAAAGCATGTTTTAGCCCCTCTTTATGTATTTTCACCCTATTTGGGTGTCAGGGGGGGGGGGGGCTCCCCAAGTGCCTGGGGCACAACCTGCTTATGCAGTTTTCCAGCCTCGGCAGCTCAAAAATGGTCGTTCCTCTCCCCTCTTCGAGGTGCTGATCGTGCTGTGCGGGCCGTTGAAGCGCCCTATGGACCTATGGGGGCCTGTGGGGACCTATGGGGGCCTGTGGATGGGGGCCTATGGGGACCTATGGGGGCCTGTGGGGACGTATGGGGATCTATGGGGACCTACGGGGGCCTATGGGGACCTATGGGGGCCTATGGGGGCCTATGGGGACCTATGGGGGCCTATGGGGAACTATCGGGGCCTTTGGGGACCTATGGGGACCTGTGGGGACCTATGGGGGCCTATGGGAGCCTATGGGGGCCTGTGGGGACCCATGGGGACCTATGGGGACCTATGGGGACCTATGGGGGCCTGTGGGGACCTATGGGGACCTATGGGGACCTATCGGGGCCAATGGGGACTTGTGGGAGCCTATGGGGACGTATGGGGACCTATGGGGGCCTATGGGGACCTATGGGGGCCTATGGGGGCCTATGGGGACCTTTGGGGGCCTATGGGGACGTATGGGGACCTATGGGGACCTGTGGGGACCTATGGGGGCCTATGGGAGCCTATGGGGGCCTGTGGGGACCCATGGGGACCTATGGGGACCTATGGGGACCTATGGGGGCCTGTGGGGACCTATGGGGACCTATGGGGACCTATCGGGGCCAATGGGGACTTGTGGGGGCCTATGGGGACGTATGGGGACGTATGGGGGCCTATGGGGACCTATGGGGGCCTATGGGGGCCTATGGGGGCCTATGGGGGCCTATGGGGACCTATCGGCCCCTATGGGGGCCTATGGGGGCCTATGGGGGCCTATGGGGAACTATCGGGGCCTGTGGGGACCTATGGGGACCTGTGGGGACCTATGGGGGCCTATGGGAGCCTATGGGGGCCTGTGGGGACCCATGGGGACCTATGGGGACCTATGGGGACCTATGGGGGCCTGTGGGGACCTATGGGGACCTATGGGGACCTATCGGGGCCAATGGGGACTTGTGGGAGCCTATGGGGACGTATGGGGACCTATGGGGGCCTATGGGGACCTATGGGGGCCTATGGGGGCCTATGGGGACCTATGGGGGCCTATGGGGACGTATGGGGACCTATGGGGACCTGTGGGGACCTATGGGGGCCTATGGGAGCCTATGGGGGCCTGTGGGGACCCATGGGGACCTATGGGGACCTATGGGGACCTATGGGGGCCTGTGGGGACCTATGGGGACCTATGGGGACCTATCGGGGCCAATGGGGACTTGTGGGGGCCTATGGGGACGTATGGGGACCTATGGGGGCCTATGGGGACCTATGGGGACCTATGGGGGCCTATGGGGGCCTATGGGGACCTATGGGGACCTATGGGGGCCTATGGGCACCTGTTGCCACCTATGGGGGCCTATGGGGGCCTATGGGGACTCAATGGCATCTATGGGGACATTTGGGGACCCATTGGCACCTATGGGGACCTTTGGGGGCCTATGGGCACCTATGGGGGCCTATGGGGACCTATCGGCCCCTATGGGGGCCTATGGGGACCTTTGGGGACCCATTGGCACCTATGGGGACCTACGGGGACCTATCGGGGCCTATGGGGACCTATGGGGTGGGGGGCATCAACTTTTTGCACATCCATTTGGACACCAACCCCCCCCCCCCTTCCTCCAAGCATCAGATCTATATCAGGCATATCACACATCTTGTTGTGTACACTGCAAAAACAACATGCCACACCAGACATCAGACTTTATACACAATCCTGCCATGGCCCTGTCAGGACTCTTTTCTTTGGCCTGATTTTGTGTCCAGTGCCAATGACTCCATGTGAAACTATGTTATATTGGCCGAGTCCCAACTAATTGGTGGCCATGCAGAGTACTACGTGCTTTGTGGACTTGGCGTCCCATCGTTAAGGTCGCTATGGGGTGCCATACGGAACCGGCAGCTGTACATATTGCGCATGTATTGCAAAGGTTGCATTTCTTTCAATTTTTCAATTTTTTTTTATAATTTACACGACTTACAGCAAAAATAAAAAAATTACACTCCCTTACCGCAAAAATAAAAAAATTCAATTTTTTTTTATAATTCACACGACTTACAGCAAAAAAAAAATTACACGCATTTACAGCAAAAAAAAATTACACGACTAGACGGTTTTTTTGTACACGACTTACATTTTTCACATTACGGCTTAGGACGCCCTTGTCCCATAATCTGAGGTGGGCAGGCAGCCGCGGTGGGTGTAGAGAGAGTTTGATTTTGATCCCAGACCAAGAACTATTTGATTGCCAGTTGGTGAATTCAGGGCAGCCTTCAGTATTGCTATGGAAGCCTGCACAATGATAGTTCCCAAGGGACAGCCAAGGAGCTAGACTTCATCTAGTGGGTGGCGAAATTGTTTGCTTCCAATTTCAGTGGCCTCCTTGATGTTGAAGCTTCATGCACCTTGACGCCGTGAGACACAACCCATGCTGCAGTATATATGAGGCACAACGTATGCCGCAGGACGTGGGCATGGTACCAGCAGGAAGGTGAAAATTTTGGATGGGCTTTGCGTACAACACCGTGTGGCCTACATCCAGCCAGTGGCCCAAGTCACCACAAAAAACAGACGTGATTGGTGGCGTGGCTATGATGTTCGGTTTAGTCAGTGCATCCATGATAGAGCAACCGTTATCACAACCAGTGTTAAGGAGAAAGCAGGGACCGAGTGCCGTTCTATTCTCCATTGCAGTTGTGGATGAGTCTCCGACAGGTGTTTCCCAGGGATGAGCATAAGAACGGGTCCAATTTCTTGGTGGTGGTGGTGGGGGGTTTTGCTATCTGTCACTCAGTGACAGATGGAGAGTGACACACGGAGATGATACTACAGTGACGGTGACAGTTGGTTGCACAGTGTGATGTCTGCTTTTGTCATTAAAAATTTGTGTAATGCCTGCTGCTTTCCTGCTGCAGACCTGGCTCTCTTTTTTGGTACACAATGCCTGTGAAGGGCAGTTGGCAAGTGTGCTGCACCACTGAATTTGGGCACCACCCTCCGTGCCCCAACGGGAGCAGTTGCGCGTCCAGGCTCGTGAGGGACAAGATCAGGGCTCAAAAAGTCATGGTGCATCATTTTGTCACTCGTCACTTGTGGGGGGGGGTGGGGGCAGCTGGTGGGGGGGCGCTATGTCCACCACTGGTGTTTCCAACTGCGTCGCCTCCTCGGATAGTGGTACATCTACTGACACGCCTTCTTCATTCACCTGCGGGTTCGCAACGGGTACAGTGGTCATGGAGTACACCCAGCCAGTGGAGGAACTGTCAACATGAATTCATTTCTGGTTGACAATGATCACGCATCATCAGCGGCTGCTGATGAGTTGTCAGCTTAAGCAAAGCATGGCTCACACACGACCCAGGGAGTATCAATATTCGTCGAATGGGGACCAGAGGGAGGACGACCAGAGGGAGGACAATTCACAGCAACCTTTGGTAATACTCCACAAGTTTCCCTGACCCTTACGACTCCTCAATCCTGAACAACCGTCTGTAAAAGTCTCCAACCTTATTCAACCTCCAAGGCCCCTAAGAGTTATTCTGCAACCGTCAACAACTCTGGTGAGCCATTGCTCTTCATTGCAGGACCCCCACAACCCGTACAGCGGCGTGATTTCCCTCTTCATGGATAAGGCCAAGAACAATACTCCGGTGGTGGTGCTCGGCGACGGCACACAGACACGGGACTTCGTCTATGTCAAGGACGTCGCGCGCGCGATCGTCACCGCGCTCCTCTCCAACCGCTGCAAGTTCGACGTATTCAACGTGTGCACGGGCGTGGAGACTTCTGTGCAGGACCTGGCCCACCTGGTGGTCAAGAAGTTCAAGTCGCGGTCCCCCGTTAGCAATGGCCCTGCCAGACCCGGAGATATCAAGCAGTCTGTGTGCAACCCACGGAAACTGAACACCGGGCTCGGCTTCGTGGCGCAAACGAAGATCGGTGTAGGCCTGTCACACACGCGTGATTGGTTCATGTCGCAGTAGCCTGTGGCCACTTTCGCCCCGGTGCGTCACGCCCTCCTGTTTGCTGCGAATTCAGTCTTCATCAGTCTAATCCTGTGGCCCTGTGCCATCACCTCCAACGTGATCTGTGGCGGAGAACACCCTCCGGGCTTCACGGCCTGGGAATGCCTGAAGGTGAAGCCTGTCTGCCCTGGAGGTGCAGGGGAATAGTCACAGGGCAGAAAGCTCACAAAACTCTACACCCCGCCCCGGTGCTCATTTCCCCTCCTCCACTCCTGCATGCATCCCCCCCCCCCCTGTACTACACATACGCACACCCAGATCTGATTTTGACCAACAAGCAACAAGCAAGCCATACAAAAGGCATGGCACTGAGCACCGGTTGTATTACACGGGAGCCTACCAGCCTTCATCGACCAATACACTCCCCAGATCAATCATCTGAGGCATGCTGTTCCGATCGGGCTGGTATCAGTGATTTTAGCACAGATGTCAGTGACCCCAGACGGCAGCTGATAATGACTTTGAATACAGTGAGTGGGATACGGATAATAGCGGTGGGAAATTATAGCTCTTCCGGCCGGTGTCCACTCGAGCATTGGATTCAGCTCGACCCTCATTGACCACATTGCCCTGTTGGCTTGCAGCATGTTGTCATCCCTGTCTGCTCAAACTTCGAAGCAGCCCCCCCCCCCCCCCAAATAATCTGTGCAGTTCCCACGCGAACTTCTCACCGGCCCTGCAACCCCAGCCCCCTGCTCCCTGCCCCCCCCCCCCCCACCCTCCACCCACGAGACCACGGAAGTTCCTGGGTTTGTTTTGGGGGGTCTTGTCCATTGAGCTCTCTTTGGGGGGTATAGTCAAGCCCCCCCCCTCCCATTCCGCCTTTCCTTGTGTTTCCTAGTAAGCCTTGGGATGTGATTTTTGGCCCCATGTTGAGCACGTACAGCTCTTCAGAGTAAGGTATTCCTGGAAGCAGTCCGCTGCGCGCCACTTCCTCAACGCCCACCAGAGCTCCGGGACCAAGGGCTGTGGGGAATACATGTGGCACCCACCCACATGGCCGTGGGGAACGATTCCCGAGGGTGGCAACCATCGCTGCTGTCATGGCCACACAAAGGTATGGACTCAACGCCACTGAGCACCTGCGGATCAACAACCCTGGATACCTCGCTGCAATCCGGTGCATGCATTGGAGCATGCCACATTGTTTCCAGCAGCTCTGGTAGCGTCCCCATGACCACTCTCACCGACGCTTGCCGTCAGCTCGCATCGAGTGCTGATATCTTCTGTCTTGCATTGCCTTCTGTCTTGCATTGCAGTGTGGCCTGTCACACACTTGTCACATTGTCCGAGAGTAGCCCAATGCTGCACTGTCAGTCTTGCACTGTCCTCTATACGGCTGCAGAGCAGTGACTGGACGAATAGGGAAGGGATCTGGAAATGCACACCTCCGGGCTCCGCTCCTGAGGTTGCTGTCACTGGGAATACGCCCCATAGACTGCTGTCTGTTCCACTAACCTCTACATGTCCGGAGAGTGCCCCGGGTCACATTGGGACCAGTGGATTTTTATCTGCTAGTGTTCGCATCTGTGGTGGACGCACTGCACAGCAGGCAGGCTAATCCTCACCGACACCGGCACCGTAACCCACCCCTTTTCCACCCAGGAGGGGAGAAAGAACAAAAGGATATTCATGACACATACTGAACATGCAACATGCAGTTCCATATCTGTGTGTGTGTGTGTGTGTGTGTGACGCCCATTCATTTCATCCAAAGCAATAGCATTCGCTATGATACATGTGTGTGTGTCCAGGGGGTCGCCTCAGACCCCGGCATCGTCAATTGTTCGAGGGTAGCACGTTCCCTTACATCGAGCCCTGCATCCTCAGTATACTCCAGGGTGGCGCACTCGCTCACCCCCAGCCCAATGCCCTCAGTATATTTTTCAGTAGCAAGGTCACTGACGCCTAGTTCCCACCTGCTGCCGGTATACTTACCGGTGGCTCTGTCCCTTTCGCCGGAGTATTCCCAGGTGACTCCCGCTTCACAGCATGGGGTGAAATGGAAGGCAGCTGGTGTGAAGCGTCAAAAGACAGCCAGGCAGTTGTTCTCGTGGCCATGTATTGTTGGTTGGTTGCGGCGTTTCCGCTGCTGACCTGGTTTGCCACAGTTTGCTGCGGGGGGTGGATGAGCGTCGCGGGGATCCTGCATGCTGTGCTGCAGCCCCTACAAAGCTAATCCGCATCCAAAGCTGTGAATCAATGTGCTAGCCGCCGGCCTGCCAGCGTGGCACCTCGAACTTGGAACTCATGGTTTCGCTGATGAATAGTAGGAATTTAGGTCTGCTGAACCTTGCAGTTGGAGCATTGATTGAAATTCTTGGGCGTCACACACACACACACACACACACACACACACACACACACACACACACACACACACACACACACACACACACACACACACACCACCGCCCCGGTCCCCCCCAGTGCCTGTCCCACATGGGCTGGAGGAGACTGCAGCTGAAGACACCGTAGCCCGCCCGCTTTTTCTGACGAGGCACGGGAGAGCCAACACTCTGGTTACTTAACCAACAAACCACTGAGGTTGTGATTCCGCAGAAGGGAGGCGACCAACGTCACACAGAGGCCTCAGGAGACCTGAGCCGAATGGGGTGTCCAGCCCAACGCTGCAAAAGGATCCACCTCTAAAAGTACAGATCACACACACACACACACACAGGTGTTTTGTTTTGTTTGCCTGCAAGTGGTAACACTGCCACTGCTCCCCCCGGAGTACCGAAAACTCTACTCGGAAGCTCATCCCCGCGCCGACGCGCTGTCAGGCGGCCCCCCCGCGGCCCTTGTGGTCGCAGTCAACATATACCCCCCCCGGGGACAACCACATCACCCTGGCGAAGATTTCTTTAGACCAACGCTCACTACAGGCGCTTCGCGACCTGATCAAGGAAGAAGTGGCATCAGCCATCGCAGGGCCAGGGGCCCGCAAGGCGCACAACACACAGTCTTCAACGAAAGAGGACGAACTGCTCAAAACTATTCAGCAACTGAACGAGACCATCCGTGGGCTCCGGGAAGAACTGGCCGCCGCCAAACGTGGTGGAGGTATGCAGTCACAGCAGCAGCAATCCTCTCCTGGATCTACTACTCGGAAAGTGACTTACGCAGAGGCATTAGCCTCCAAGAAAGTGTCGGTCAAATCCACAGTGGCGGTGCAAGCACTGCCGACCCAAGGTGCCCCAGTGCAACCGGTGGCCTCTGCAGTGAGCAAAATGCTACGGAAGCATGAGTGTACTTCGGTCTTCCCTCTGGAACATTACTCGGAGGAGGAGCGCAAGACAGAGCACATAAAGCAAGTCAAGGCAGGGAGGAAAGTGGCAGACTGGCCCACCAAAGACGCGGCAGATTTCAAACATGTCCTGCTGGTGGGGCACTCGGTGCACGAAGCGCATGTGATAGCCACTCAGGCTCTCGAATCTCACGACTGCATTCACTCAATGTCAGCAGCGTTACTGGCCACGGAAGCTACGCGCCAAGACGCGTCCGTCTCTCATGTCCTGTCATCACTGGGCCGGTCACGAGACAGCCTGCTGATCGCGGGGTGCTCAATGCACTCCACAGTGGTCACGGAGCGCATGCAGTGGACCACAGCGGAGAAGGGGGAGCACATCTATCCGAAAGGCCATCTGCTGCTTGTGCAGTGGAGCAGGGGTTCACAGGACTCCGAGGAAGTGAAAGACAGCGAGCCGGCACCTTTGCCACGCGACAACACGGCGGTACGAGTGGTTTGCTTGTTGAACCCCCAGTCCCTGAGGGAAGGAGGCAACAACACCAACAAGGTCAAGACCCAGAAATGGGCAAAGGAAGTATGCTGGGAGACCACTGCGCCTCTCCTCAAACCACCGCTCACGACCCCCCCCCCCCCCCTCCATGGTTGTGGGGAAACGCGGGGGATGGCTCGAAGTCACCATGGCACTATCGTATCAACTGGTGCAGCAAGTGCTCAAACAAAGCAGTGCACGGGAGGGCGTCGAGTACTGGTTGTTCCTGAGCAAAGACGTGAAGATCGAGGGGCTCCAGGCACACATGTGTTGGGTGAAACTGCCGGAGGCAAAACCCATTGCCAAGCTGCACCAAGCCCTGGCAGGACAGCCCCGGTTCGCTGGCCTCTTGTCCGGGGACAAGCCAGACAGAGTCGGAGTCCGGGTCTGGGGAGGCCGAGTCCAACAACAAGTGAGAGCATAGATTGCGAGTCTCCTGGGAATCAAATTCCAAGCTCCCACAACTACCGTCCGGGTGCGGGGGTATGGCCTGTCGTTCGGCCTCGTGTCAGGAGACCAGCAGGTGGCTCAAAGGGAAGCGGACAAAGTCTTTGGAGCCAATGTGGTCTCTGTCAAGCACACCAGGCACCTACAGAAGAGCGGTCTGGAGAGGCCAGTGTACGACGTGGAACTAACAGGGGTTCCGCCGACGTGGGAAGGCGAGGTCGTGCCAGCCGGCGACTCCCGAATGCCAGACAAGAAATGGCAGCGCATAGTACGAAAAAACACCCCTCCCGTGTACCAGAGGGTAGGACAGAAGGCATCCCTGCCGGCAGTGGAGGCGAACGACAAGTCCGACGAGATGGACACGGATGCCAATCCAGAGGACCCGAACCTGCTTTGAGAATCCTCCAGTGTGGGGACATCTCCCCGAACCCTGGCCCCACCAACACGGCGGGGATAAAGGTCATTAACGCCAATTGCACCTCACTGCACGCACACCACAACACGATTTTTGATTATTGCGCAGACATAGTTGGCCTGCAAGAGACGAGACTAACAGCCTCAGGTCAGAGATGCTTACAGGCCACTGCGGCCCAGCACGGATGGCAATGTTTTTGGGGCTGTCCGCTGGAATCGCCCACAGCGGGGATATGGGGAGCAGCACACGGAGGCGTAGGGTTACTCATCCGCAAGGGCTGGGTGGCCCGTATGGCAGAACGAGATAAGACAAACCCGGTGCAAGAACAGCTCTGGCACTCGGGCAGGTGGGTCCATGTTCTGGCCTGCCTAGGGGGGGGGGGGGGCACATTCATGAACGTGCAAGTCATTTACAAGGTGGCAGGGAAGGCAGCGCTGAACGCCGAGCTGTGGGAGCTGGCCATGTGCTATACCAGTGCTTTGGGGAACACCCCACAGATCATTCTCACGGATACCAATTTTGACTTGAACAACCCCCGAAAGATGCCATACGCCCCTGTGACAGCGCTTGCGGATGGGTGGCTGGTGGATGCTGACGCTGCCTTTGCGCAGTTACAGGGCAGTGAATGTGTTAGCAAATACACACAGGGCTCCACACACAAGCGCATTGATACTATGTTTATCAGTGCCACACACTTCGGCTGCGTTACGCAGGTGACCGAAGTCCAGGACCACGGGCTGCCGGGGCACACAGCAGTGTGCTACAGTCTGGATTTGCAGGCTCCCTGCCAGCAGGTCGTCAAGTTGAGAAAAATTAAAAATTTTGACCCCGCCCCGAGAGAGGACGAGGGGTCTATCGCATTATGCGACACGCTAATCGCCCCCCACAAGGCAGTCTGGCAGCGCATGCTGGGGCACCGACCACATGCTCAAACACACCACCATGGGCCCGTCCCACACCACACGGCAGGGGGGACCCCGCACTAAGCTGTTGTCTAAAATACAGGCGACCATGGGCTGCCTCAGGGACGTCATCCGCTGGGGGCGCAAAGTGGCCAGGCGGGAGGGGGGAAACTGCAGGGCAAGAGCCAAGAAGCCCCTGAGCACGCTGCTGTGCGACACCCCTGTGGATGTAATGCAGGCATGGAATGCAGCATGCAGACGCATGAGGAAATTAGGACAGGCAGTCAGGGACGATCTCCAACTTCAAGACTTGCACCACCTCTCTCCAGACCCCCTCTGCGAGGTACCGCGGCCCGTCTCCAGCCTGACGGATGCCATGCGGCATTATGACAAGCTGCAGTCATTAGGCCGCAAACTGGCCAAGCGGGAGGCCACTGAGCACATTGCTAAGTGGAAAAAGAAAATGAACGTAGCCTGGTCAGAGTCACCCAGGGACATATATGCCTGGATCAAGAATGAAAGCTCAGCGCCCCTGCTGATGCTGAAGGACCCAGACACTGGGGAGCCCACCTCCAATGTCAATCGCATGGACAACATCCTGCATGAGGCCTCGGATAAGGTCATGCGTAAGTACGCAGACCAGGCCGAGCCGGACCCAGAAATTTTCTTACGCAAGTACGCGCCCTTTTTCGGGGGGGGGGGGGCAGCGGATGCAAACCACTCCACTCACAGGGGCGCGGCTCAGAAAACGATTCAGGAAAATGGGGCTGCGCACATCCACAGGGCTAGACGGCCGGTGCGTCGCCGACCTCTTGTGCCTGCCCGATGTACTGCTCAACTGGCTTGCTGAACTGCTCACTGTCATTGAACAGACTGGCCGGTGGCCGAGAATCCTGGCCCGTGGCTTCATTTCTCTTATTCCAAAAGGGGAAGGCATGCTCCCCATGCAGCAAAGACCACTGTCTGTCCTGTCTCAGATTTACCGAGTATGGGCGGGGTTCGATTGGAGGAATGCATGACATGGCAAGAAACCCGGATCCATCCTCAGGCATTTGGTTTCAGAAAGAAAAGAGGGGCCACAAACGCAGCGGGCATGATCTCCCTGCTAATTGAGTTATGCCATGTCATGCAAACGACCCTCATGGGTTTCGGGCTAGATTACGTCAAATGTTTTGACCTCATTCCACAGCAGGTGGTTCTCTTGGTCGCCAAAGAAGAGGGCATGGATGAAGGGGTCCACAGGGCTTTATCCGAAATGTACGCCCAGCTCATGCGCTGTTTTAAAATTATGGCGTGTATGTGCAGTTTTTTCCAAGCCACCAATGGCATTCTTCAGGGCTGTCCCCTCAGCGTGATTTTAATAAACTTGCTGACCAGCATTTGGAAGCGAGTCATGGACGCACAGGCACAAGCAATCCAGGTGTCAGCAAACCGCATGCCACCAGGGGGATCTCCCACGGAAGCACTGTCCTTCATAATCACGGCACTAGGATACGCAGATGACACCTACGGATCGGGCACGGCGCGACCGCGCACGCAGCGACTGCTGGAGCGCACGGAGGAGTGGCTGACCGACACAGGGCAGGCAGTGAACCCGTTGAAATCGGTAAGCTTTCAAGTCGGCCTTGCTGACAAAGATCCACCGCGGATGGGGCGGGAACCCTTTCCAATTTCAACAGAGTTTAAGTCACTAGGGGCAGGGGTGCGCACGACAGGGGATACCAGTTCGGGCCCACTCATCTTGCAACGTATTGCGCGTGCCGGCAAACTGCTGGACAGGGTGCACGGAGCCCAGGGACACTTTGAACGGAGATGTTCCGTCGTCTCTACGATGATTACGGCCACAGGCCTCCATGCAGCGGAGATCGTGCCACTACAGCCCGAAAGCCTAAGCTCCTTTGAGACCAAAATCATTACCACCATTTGGGGTCCCTCCCGCCCAGCGAGGGCCAAGGAAATCGTTTTTTGCCTGCTCTGTGCAGGGCACAGGATCGCCCCCACCCTAATAATCCCGTATCAGCGCGCGGTATGGCTGGCGAAACTGTGCCGCACGCGGGGACCATCGCTTGTTTTGGCCCAGGCCATATGGGAGAAACACCCCTCACCGCAATCGGCAGGACCTTTCGGCAGGGCACTGCAGACACTGCACAATTGGGGCTGGACCCCAACGCAAGGGTGGTGGGAATGGACAGCGCCAGGCGTCGCCCAGCCCCTGAACCTCGTGGGAGACAAGGCGGAGGTCAAGCACCATGTTCGGGAACAGCTCAGGGCACAGCTGATAGCCCAGCTTATTCAGCGCAGGCCACGACAGTTCACAGGCATGCACTACACCACTAACAGGCGTTTGGTCCCACAATGCATTCTCTCTTTCACGTCAGAGCTCGAATGCTCTCTGCTACGCACCATCCTTGCGGGGGGGGGGGTCTGGACAGCGCTGCGCGCACATCAAAGGGGCCTGCGGCCCACCTCTGACTGCCCCTTCTGCGGTAAGTCCGCAGAGACAGAGCAGCATATTTTATGGAGCTGTGAGGCATGGCACAACATCCGAGACTCTCACTCCCCCAATATGGAGCACCTGGCTTAGCAGTTTCCAGGACTGGAACGCACTGCCCACCGGCCCCCCTGCCTACTCACGTGTGGACTCGCGCCTGACATGCCACTGCCTGTCAACAGGCAGGAGCGCAATACCAGCCTGGAATTTTTACAGGCCATACATGCCATGTATGTGGCCATTCTTGCGGCCCGCAAGATTCGGGATGAGCGGGCACCCATGCTGTTTCCCTCAGCCAGACATGTCAGGCAGACAGGGTATCCGTACCAGCAGCTGATAGGCCCGGTCCCGCGCACCGAAAATTTAGGCACGCTGACGCTCGCCAAGCCCACATCCAAAACCTGGCCTTGGGAGCTACCCTTCTTAGCAGACCTCTTGTCCTGGACGCGCCAGCAAGTTTGGGTAGACGAGCCAGGCACAGTCACATTCATAGAGCTCGCGCTCGATTTCGAGGAAACGTCACATCGCACCCTTCCTACAGCACCACAGGCCAAATACAAAGGGACAGCACTGCCGCTGCAAGAGCGCGCCAGAATTCTCAGGCTGGCGTTATGCACCATGCAGAAATTGGTTACGCGGGGCGCCTTGCACCCCGCCAAAGTAATCACTAGGGCGAACTCTCTGGTCCTGCTAGGGGGGCCTCAGCAAAGCGGACTCAGCAGACGCCCATATTTTGTGTCCAGACAGGCCATGGTGGGGCATATTGCTAAGCTCAGTCAATACTGCGAAGAAATATGGGCATTGCACGCACACTCCAGACAGAACAAGGCACGCGCGTACGTGTACAGACACAGGCGCAGTCCAGCGGAAGTGGAAGAGGCCCGGACCCAGCGGGCCCTCATGGGAGCGTTGAACACCGGGCTTATGCCCTCATCCTCGGACACCGCCAAAGGGGGGGGGGGGGCTTCGCCGCAAATTTCTTCCCCGTCATTGGGCAGGGCAAAAACCCGCAGGCGCCATATCAGACAACCAGGCAACGCAAGTTCGCAGCGCCGCCGGCGCCGCAAGCATGTGTGACAGCACTGGCACCACATACATGCGCACGGGCTCTCGACCTATGCAGTACACACCAGCGCGCACTGTGCATCACATGCAAGCGTCTGCGCAAGTCAGGGGACGCGTGCTGTGCCCTCGGACATCACCGGCTAGGATATGTGGACATGTTGCGCCTGTCAGTCACGTGCCGCCAGCATGGACTGCCGGCCTGCGCCAGATGCACCAGAATGCAACGAGGGGTCCGAAACTGCTGTGCTAGAGGGCACCACAAAGTACACACGCCGGTGCGCAAGCGGCCAGCCGCGCCGGACACGCGACCAGCTAAACGGCTGCGCACTGCCCGCAGCCCCGCACGCACACACATGGAACATGCGCGCTCCCCGCACATACCGGCCACACCGCCCGCCCCAAAACGACGGAGACCCAAGTCACCATGCCCCCCCTCCCCCCACGCCCCGCGGCTTTGCGAGATGATGGGAGAGGGAGAGCCAGAGCACGTCAGCCGACTTCTGTTTGGTGCAGAGCACGGGAGAGCTTCCATGGAAATCACATAAGTATGACGGCGCAGAGGTTCTGACTTTTTGACCGCAGAGAGCAGGCAGACCAATAAGTGTACACACTCAGGTGTACACTTCGGCAAGCCAATCTCAGCACGCAGTCATACATGGGTCTCCCTCGTTAATAGCAGACGTCGTGGGACGTGGACGTCATTCTGGTCCAAGAGACCAAGCTGTCCGCGTCAGGGCAGCGGGTACTGCGGGGGGCGCTGTGCCAGCGGGGGTAGATTGTGTTCTGGGGAGCGCCCTTGGAGACGCGGGGGCGGGGGATCTGGGACGTTCCGGAGGGGGGCGTGCGCGACGGGCACGCGGCGGAGGCGGCAAAGCTGCCCAAGACAAGGCAGGCGGACCCGCTGGCGTGGGACCTGTGGCTGTCGGCCAGGTTCCTGCATGTGCGCGTCGCCATGCGAACGGGCAGCACTGTGCTGCATGTGCTGTGTGTCTATGGAGTGCCGGGCGACCCGGAGCTCAATGCGGAGCTGCGGGACTCGGTACTCCAGTACGCGGCGCGGCTGGGAAACGCCCCGTTCGTCGTCGGCGGGGATTTTAATTTCCCCCTGGGGGAACTGGGGTCAGCGCCGCCGGCGGTCTTGGGGCACTTGCTAACACAGCGGCTCGTGGACGTGGACGCCGCCTTTGCCGCGGGCGCAGGGCGTTCCCCGCAGTGCTCCTTCCACAGGCAGGGGGTGCACCCGGGCACCTGCATAGACGGGGTCCTCGCAGACCCGCGCGTGGCGGCCATGGTCACGGACGTCGCGGCGCTGCCCGGCACGGGCATCCCGGGACACCTCCCGGTGGTGTTCACCTTGGCCATGGAGCGGGCCGCGCAGCGCCTGGTCCGAGCGGTGCGCCCGGGGTGGAGGTGCCAAAGAGGGAATCGGTCTTACGGATGGAGTTGGAGGAGCGGCTGACGGCGCCGCTGCAACCGGACTGGGACCGGCTGCTGGCATTGCGGGAGGTGGACGCGCTATGGTCCTACTGGACGCGGGCAGCGGAGGAGTCCCTCCTAGCGCTGTCGGTGCCCGCCCTGCGGCCCGAGGACGTCAACGAGGCCCACCCGCTGCCGGTGGCGCCGATGGCCCTGCAACGAGGGCGGGGCACGGCGGCCTTCATCCGCAAGGTGCGGCAACGCCCCGAGCAGCTGCGGGCAGGCGGAGGGCCGAAGACGTCAGTTCTGGCCCGCATACACGCAGCGCAGGGAGCGGTACGATCGTTGCGGCAGCAAGCGTACCCCCCACAACGGCAGGCCGACACGGTGCGGGGGAGGGGGGAGAGCACGTCCCACTCCTGGTGCGCGCTGCGCCGGCGGGTGCAGCGGCTGCATGAGCTGCAGATGCCGGAGCTAGCCCGGTTTTCGCTGACGCCGCAGGCAGTGGCCAACGCGGGGGCGCCGGTGCCATCCGCGGCGACACTGGACGAGTGCATTGTGCAACTGAAGGGTCCGGCGGCCACACAGGTGCAGCGGGAGGATCGGGAGCGCGTGCAGGCGTGGCGGGCCTGGCTGCAGGCCGAGTGGGGAACCAAGCCAGGAGCAGTGTACCGCTAGCTCAAGGAAGAGGGGTTCTCACCGCCGGTGGTGTTCATTGCGCGACCGGATGGTACCCCCACGGCCAATGTCCGGGAGATGGACGAACTGGTCCGCGCGGCATGGGGGCCCATCAACCGCAAGTACGCGGAAGGGCCGGTGCCCTGTCCGGAGACCTTCGTGGCGAAGTACGGGCACCTGCTGCATCGTGTGCCCATGTTGGCCAAGCAGCTGACAGGGCCGTATCTCAGGCGCCGCCTCATGGCCATGCTGCCATCGGCCATGGGCCTGGACGGGTGGAACCTGCAGGATCTGCGGGCGCTCCCGGATCGGGTGCTGCAATGGTTGGCCCAGCTCCTCGCGCTAATTGAGGAGGTGGGTCAGTGGCCCGCCTTACTGGCCCAGGGATACACCTCCCTCATCCCCAAGCCGGGAGAGGAGGGGCCATTGGGCACAGGCCCGCTGACGGTCCTGTCCATGGTCTACAGACTGTGGGCGGGGACCCGTCTGTGGGAAGTGATGCGATGGCAGGAGGCGTGGGTCCATCCGCGGGCCTACGGGTTCCGCGTGGCGCGGGGGGCCGTGGATGGGGCCACGGTCACCCACATCCTACTGGAGCTGGCCCGGCTCAAGGGATGGCGGCTGGAGGGGCTGAGCCTAGACTATGTCAAGTGCTTTGACCTCATCCCGCAAGCGGTGGTGCTGCGGATCGCCCGCGAGCTGGGCATGGACGACGGGGTGCTGCGCGCCCTTGCGGCCATGTATCGGCAGCTCCGGCGGGCGTTCCGCCTGGCGGGGGCGCTGGGGGCATGGTGGCAGGCCACCAACGGCATCCTGCAGGGCTGCCCGCTCAGCGTCATTTTGATCAATCTCCTCACCACAGCGTGGAAGATGGAGATTGACACCATGAGGCGCCACGTCGTCGTGGCGACCGCAACGCTCCCGCCGCTGCTCGAGCAGCCCCGGGCAGCACCAGGGCAGCCGCTACCCCCGCTGTGCCTGCGGGTGCAAGGCCCGGGGCGAGAGGACGTGTGCCCACTGGGGTATGCGGACGACACACAGGCCATCACGCTCGAGCCTCGGCCCGGGGCGCTGGGGATAACCGACTCACAAGCGGTCGTGGACCGCACGGCCGTTTGGCTGACGGACACCGGACAGAACGCCAACGCAGCGAAGTCCTGCTCATGGCGGATGACCGACCAGCTGGCGCATCCGGTCACCCTGCACGGAGTTCCGATCCCGTTGGCGCGGGAGTTCAAGCAGCTCGGGGTGGGGGTACGCTTGGACCCAGAAAGAGGCACCGGACCGGTGCTCCAGGAGCGATTCGCGCGCGGGGCGGTCATCCTGAGGCGAGTAGGATGTTTGCCGACGTTCCGCATGCGGGAAGTGGCCATTGGGATGCTGGCCCTCGCCAAGGGTATGTATGGCGTGGAGCTAGCGGACGTCGGCTCCCGGGGTGTGGCGCGGCTGGAGCTGGCCGCGGTCCGCGCCCTGTGGGGTCCCACACGCACCTCACGCGCAAAGGAGGTGTTATGGGCCGTCCTGGTGCCGGGGCACCGGGTCTCGCCGGCGTGGCGCCTCAAGTATTCGAGAGTCCTATGGCTGGCCCGCCAGGCACGCATGCCAGGGGCCGGGCAGGTGCTAGTTCAGGCAATATTGGAGGAAACCGACCGCCCGCCGGACACAAGACCGGTGGGCAGGGCCTTGCAGTCGGTCCGGCAGCTGCGCTGGGAGGCGGTCCACGGCTGGTGGGTGTGGCGTGTGCCGGGGCAGCGCGAGCAGCTACACCTGGTCCTGGGGGACTGGGCCGAGGTCTGCCACCGGGTGCGGCAGTCGCAGCGATACACCGCCTTGGCGGCGCTGGAACGGCGCCGACCAGCCACCTTTGGGGGGTTAGGGGCGGAGGTATGCAGGCCCGCCTGCACCGAGGGCATGACAGTGGCCAGCTGGGAGACGGAGCGCTCGCTGCTGCGGGCGCTGCAAGCCGGGGCCACATGGACCGGGGCGCGGGTCCGGAAGCATCGAATTTCGGATTTGGCGGCCTGCCCCTACTGCGGGGCCCCCCCGGAGACGGAGGTCCATCTCCTATGGGACCCCGCGGTGGCAAGCACAACGGGCCGCCTGGCTCCCGCTGGTGCAGGCCGAGGCGGCGCCTTTGCCGGCGCTGGCCCTCCCGTCGGCGTGGCCGGTGTGCCTGCGGGCAACGGGCCTGTTGCCGGCGGCATTGGTCCGACCGGAGGAGGTGGATCAGGCGGGGCGGCTCATGTACCGCCTCTATGGCATGTGTCTGGCGGTGCTATCGGCGCGTATGGGAGCGGAAGTCGCGGCACGTCGAGACGCGGGCGCGGGCCCCTCGGTCTTTGCGATCGCGCGCAGACGCCCTCCCGATGCGCGCCGGGGCTACCCATGGGGGCATCTGGGCGCGGGCCCACACGCCCCCGCGCCGCCAGCGGCGCCGGTGGCGTTGCGCGGCGGCCTGCCGCCAGGGTGGCCGTGGGAGGCATCCTTTGCTATGGCGCTCCTGCAGTGGGCTAGCCG
This sequence comes from Eutreptiella sp. 'Long Island Sound 2002', assembly GCA_964036045.1. Taxonomy (NCBI): domain Eukaryota; phylum Euglenozoa; class Euglenophyceae; order Eutreptiales; family Eutreptiaceae; genus Eutreptiella; species Eutreptiella sp. 'Long Island Sound 2002'. The sequence goes on from OZ038386.1 coordinate 71,277,997, forward strand.
ACTGCGGTGGCTGCCGGGGCAGGGCCATGTGACCTACGTGGAGCTGGCCCTGGAATTCGAGGTCCACGCGGAGCGGGCACTCCCGGCCCCCAGCGACCACCGGCTGCGGGGGGTCACCTTGCCTCTACACACCAGGGGCCAAGTGCTGAAAATGGCCCTGGATGCGTTGCAGCCGCATCTGCAGGCAGGGGACCTCCTGCAGGGCAAGGAGGTGTGGATGGCGAAGTCCCTCCTGCCGCTGGGGGGCTTCAAGTGTGTGGGGCGGTCGGCGCGCCCGCTGTTTGCCTGCCCCGCAGCCATGTTGTTTCAAATGAGGCAGTTGGAGGCGCATTGCCGCGAGCTATGGACACGGCGCTTGGCGCGGCCGGGAAGGGGAAGGCAGGATATGTTCCTGCTGGATTACCTGCCGCCGGCGGGACCGGGGCGGCAGCCACTGCGGCCATTTCAGCGATTGCCGCGCCGGCAGGTGCAGCGCGACCGGCACGGGGCGGGCGACGGAGGCGTGGGGCGCGCGGTGGCTCCGCCGCAGGTGGCCCTGTGCGCGAGGCACCGGGCCCCGCCTTGTGCCGCCTGCACGCAGCGCGGAGCGGAGCACTGCTGCCGGCGGGCGCACAAAGGGCACCGCATGGATGCGGCGCAAGCGCGCGTGGCGGCGCGAGCGTTGCGGGCGTGGCTGCAGCCCGCACCGCCAGCCGGGGCCGGGCCGGCGGTGGCATCGCAGCCCGTGCGGGATCCGCCGCGCGGCCGCAAGCGCTCCCGCTCGCGGTCCTCATCACCGGAGCGAGCAACGCGACGGGCGCGCCCGGCGTCGCGCGAGTGCGCACGCCACCTGGGGGACCTTTCCGACCCCCCCCCTCGCGTCCCGATGGGGGGGGCACCCAGCCTGAGCGGCTCGGGAATGTTGGATGGGCGGGGGGAGCTCCGGCGGCCCTTGCCGCTCCCCCCCCCGTCACTCCCCCCGGGGAGAGCGCCAGGGCAAGGGGGGGCAGCAGCAGGGGGTCGGCCGCAGGTGCCGCAGGCGCCGGTAGGAAGCCCGGGCGGCCGCATTAAGGGTGGGGGGGGCGCCCTGTCCCCCTCCCCCCCCTCTACGTCCCCCCCCTCCTCCTCCCAGGGGCTGGCGGACATTTTTGGGAACATTTCCCGCCAGCTGACGGTGGCCCGGGCGGGGGTCCCGGCCCCCGGGGTGGGCACAGGCCGCCCCCCAGGGGTAGTGGACTCTTCTTCAGGGGGGGGGGGGCAGGAGAAGCCGACAGACCCCCACCCCACAGGGGACGGCTCCGGGGTGGTCGTGGCGGCGACGTCCGCCGCTCGGGCGGGGAAGGCCCCCCCTTCAGGGGCAGTCACAGGGCATCAGGGAGAGTCCCTGCCCCCCTCCCCCCCACAGAAGAGGGCGCAGCGGGCGGGGGGAAAAAGGGTGGGGCAGCCGCGGCGCCCCATGCACACCCTGTGCGATGAGCACAGGGCCCCAGCGTGCAAGTCATGCAGGGGGCACAGGGGGGTGCGGCATTGCTGCAGCCGCCATCATGAGGGGCATCCCAGGGTGTTGGGGGGAGGACAACGGTGCCTGCCGGTGCGGAGGGGGTGCTACAGCAACAAGCGGGCGTGTTGCCCTCCGGAGGGCCGGCGCTCGTGCCAGGCCCCGTGACCAGGGCGGAGGGCGGAGACCCAGCAAGGCAGGGGACGGCGGCGTCGCCCCGAGGCGGCACACAGGGCCCGGATCAGGGCCATGGGAGGGCCTCCGAGGAGGGCACATAGCCACAGGACGGCGTCCTTCCGCCGCGCCGCGACATACCGGGGGGCCGGGGGAGGGATAGGGCAGGCTTCAGGCAGGCTCTAACCCGCTAACCCCTAACCCCCCCGTCGCAAGAGCGGCCAGGACATTAAAAGCCATCAACCCTCGTTAATAGCAAAGAGCACACACACACACACACACACGCACACACACACACACACGCACACACACACACAGACACACACACACACACACTTACACACACACACACACACACACACACACACACACACACACACACACACACTTACACACACAGGAGGAGGAGGAGGAGGAGGAGGAGATGTGGTCCCCTGGTAGGGCACACCCGCTCACCAACCCCACAGTGCGTACCGGCCCCCACCGATCAGGAAGCCGGCGATCGATGCGGGGGACCTTGACTGCGGGCCCAGTCCGGCTCAGCATTGTGGTTGCGGCTCTCCTCTTCGTCTCCTCCCCATGGACCCGTGACCCACGCAACACCCCAACCGTGTGCAGTGGGTACCACTCCGGAGCCTTGGAGGGGGGTCGAAGCAGGGAATCTAGCTCCATTTCCAGTCCGGCTTCCACCCCCTCCCCCAGAGGGTGGGGAGACAGTCACACGGGTGCGAGCCCTTAGCCCGCCAGGTACTCCCGACGGGCGGCGTTTTGTTGGCGGGTCAGGAGCTGGTCCGTCGCCTACTCCCACACCCCGCCGCACAGCTCGAGGTGCTGGTATGCGGTAAGGTAACCCCCCCCCCCCCCCTCGGCGCATATTCTGGCTGGGAGCGTACCTGAGGTTGGGAATTGCCCGGGATGATCACTGAACCCAGCCATGCGCAGCGTGGCCATCATCATGTTGCGCAGGCGGCTGGCCCCCAGGCAATCATGTGGGACTGTTGCGACTCTCCAATGAGAACGACATGCCGAGGGAAATGTTCATGGTGTTAAGGAAGGGTTTACTCGTGGACGTCATGAGTGCCCGCGCGGAGGCGCGGGGGCATCAACCATGCCCGACCTACCAAGGCGGTTCGGGCACGGAGACCCGCATTGATGGAATCCTAATAGACCCTAGGGTGGCCTCCCTGGTGCAATATGAGAGGGTGATCAAAAAGCCACGGCTACCGGGACACTCCCTTCTGCGAAAAGACATCAGCCTAGATATGGCGAACCAGAAGGTGACCAAGATCAGAAGCGTGGAGGACCCCGAGGAGCATAATATGCACACGGAGGAACGCCAACGACTGGCCTCAGTTTTCTGGGACAGTGTACACGAGTCCTGGAAAGCGGTTGTATGCGCCGAGGACGTCAACAGAATGTGGCACACGTGGACATGGGCAGCGGAGGAATTCCTGTTGATGGAGCTCGGGGAGGACAGCACCGTGGAGTCGGCGCTCCGCATGCATTGGCCGGGCCCCCAGGTGGTGAAGACTGACTTGAGGGAGCTGGACAAACGGGGCGGGGCACGTTGCGCACGGTGACCACTACCAAGCTCTGTCCCAACAAGAAACTGCCTAGCGGGGCGCCAAAAACCAGAGTCATACGGATTATGGACGCGGTCAAAGGGGCACTGAAGCCGGTGCTGCGGTATGTGCGGGCGCGAAAGCAGGCAAGTCTGGCGAGATTGGGCGGATGGCCCAGAGGGGTACAGTAGTGCTGGCTCTCTGCGCAGAGGGGCTTGGATCAACTGCAACGGGAACAACCCCCCCCACCCCCTGGAAGGGATAGTGGTGCTTTTGCGAGACAGACCCTGACGCTAGAGGAGCTCATGGCAGCGCTAGAAACGGAGGTACGAGCGCGAGCGCTGGCGGAGGAGCGGGCGCGCGTGCGGGCCTGGAAACAATGGATAGATGAGTCCTGGACGACGTCGCCAAGAGTGGTGTATCGATGGATCAGAGGAGCGGGGGACGCAACCTTGCAAATGGTGCGGACCCGCAGAAAATGGATGAGGCCATCCGAGCCACCTGGGCGCCAGTGAACAGGCGCTATGAGGGGGAGCCTTAAGCGGAGTGCACGCGCAGTGCAACTATTTGGGCGTCTGGCCGTACTAGAGACCCATACTTTGAGATACTAGGGGCCCCTAGGGGCATCATGGTGACCCCTAGTGGAGGTTTTGCAAGGCGTAGCACGTTTGGGTCAAGGCATGGCAAGGCGCAGCATGGTTGTGTCAAGGCATGGCAAGGGGCAATGCTCATGTGCACACAATGATCTATGGTGCTTGCACATATGCTACAAGACTTCATACCCCCCTCCTCCTTTCTTAGAAACACTTTCTTCATGGATTTGAGTCTTGGCGATCGGGTGTTCTACACCCGCTCCAACGGCGTGCGAGTTCTTGCCACGGTGGTTGGGATGGCGGGAGATGGGCGCATCCACTTGGAGTACTACCAAGATGCACTACGGGTGGTAAATCGCCAATGCAAGATGGAGTCCATGTGTACTTAGTAGACAATGGAACAGAAAGACAGTTGTGTGTTCTTGAGGGTGGCGACCAATGCGTTGTTCATGGCTTTTCCAGTTGTGCATGATGTGTGTTATGTGAAGGGAAGGTAGTTTGCAACTTTTTTGAGCTAGGGTAGTTTGGGTCACCTAATTCTAAGGGCGTTTCCAAGGGGTTTGCTTGGGGGCTCTTCGGGGGGAACATAGTCTAAAAGTAGCGCGCAGTGCAAAGGTTCCCCCTGAGACGACGCCGGAGCCCTCCGTCGACAGGTTCATGAAGGAGTATAGGCACCATGTCGGACACAGTGCGATGAAGGCCAAGGTGCTCACGGGTGACGTGCTACTGCAGCGGGCACACAAAATGGGGGTGAAAACGGCCAATGGCCTAGACCTTTGGTCAATTAGCCTGCTTAAGCGCCTCCCGGCCCCTTTCCGGGATGCGCTGGCGGAGCTCGTGCGCATGGTGGAGTGCACAGGAAAATGGCCAGACAGGGTAGCAGAAGGCTTCACGTCGCTAGTGCCCAAAGGAGAGGGAGGGGCGACCCCATGAAGCTGGGACGCTGACCGTTCTCTCGCAAATATACCGCATCTGGGTAGGGGTCAGAATGGAGGACGCACTATAGTGGCAGGAGCAGTGGATACATCCAGAGGCGTACGGATTCCGCCCCCACCGGGGGGCCATAGACGCGGCGGCGGTCCTCACTCTCTTGGTGGAACTGGCACAGGCGCTCAAGACGCCACTGGTGGGGGCAGGCACTGATTACACAAAGTGCTTCGACCTAATACCGCAGGCCATCTCAATGGCGCTGATGGAAGAACAAGGAATCGATGAGGGAGTCCTTCGAGCGTTCAGCGGCATGTACCGGCAGCTGAGGCACATGTTCAAGATCAAGGGCTGCCTGGGGCCTGGTGGGCAGCCCCGAATGGGGTGCTGCACTGGTGTCCGCTCAGCGTGATAGTTATTAATGTTCTCACGACCACGTGGAAACGCATCATCGATGAAGTCGGAAAGCTGGTGGTGGTCACCACGAAGGAGATGCCGCCCGCGCCGAAGGAGGAGGGGCTCCCCTCGTGCTGCTGGACCAGCTATGGAGCCGGGCCAGACCAGATATGGGTATGGAGGTGTGTGCAGCCCTGCTGCTGCTAGGAGCAGGGCTGGGTGGTGGATGGCGAGCATGCCCCGCCGCTGAACCCGGACAATGGGGCGGACGTGCAACCGCCGATAAGACTGGATGGCTGCCGACTAGGGCTACCCACGCCGGCCCAGAAAGTCTGGGGGCGTCTGGGCCTGCAGGCAATACCCAGCCCAGCTAGCACGGAGCACTCTAGAGCGTCGCTGCGGAGCCCCCTCCCGTAGGAGGACGAGTCTGGGGTGTCCAGCGAGGAACCTAACTCCCCGATTGTGCCAAGGAACCTTTTTGGCGCAGACTCGGTGGACGGAGCAAGCGACAACACGCATATGTCGGAGGAAGGATCAGTGGATGCAGAGGACGCGGCACCAGGGTCACGGGCCACAATCTCAGCAGAGGGGTATGCGGACGACACATATATGCTTACAGTGTACCTCCTGTCCCTGCTAGCGATGCTCGCGGCGACCAGCAAATGGTTGACACTGATGGGACAAGAGGTAAACGCCTCAAAGTCGCTGGCCTTCACGGCAGCGCATTCAGCGTGTCAGCATCCGAGCACGTTGCAGGCGACACTAGACGGAGTGCGCATACCCACCCAACAGGAGTTTAGGCGGCCGGGAGTGCGGGTGCGCACGGTGCCGCGACGAGGCACGGGCCCGCTGCTGCACAAGCACATAAAGGAAGGGAAGGCAGCCCTCCGGAAGACCAGAACGATCCCAGGAGGCTTTGGCAGAAAGACCACGGCGGCGGCAGTAATGATCGTGGCAGCGACGCTGTTCGGAGTTGAGCTGGCGGATGTGGCCCCAAGGGACGTGAACAGCTTGGAGTCGGCGATCATGACGGCGATCCGGGGGCCCAGCAGACCATGCACGGCAAAGGAGGTGGTGTTTGCCCTGCTGCTGCCGGGGCACAGAGTGGCTCCATCCATGGTGGTCCCATACAAGAGGATGTGCTGGCTAGCGCAAATCGCACGCACCCCGGGCACTGCCCAAACCGTCACACAAGCAATCTGGGAGCAAACAGAGGAGCCCAAAGGCACGGGCCCGCTAGGTCGCACACTGCAAGAATTTCGACGCCTCGGCTGGCGCACCCTGCGGGGGTGGTGGAGCTGGTCAATGCCGCGAACCGGGATCTCGGTGCACTTGGTACACGTGTCCAAGGAATATGTGGAGCACCTGTTCCGAGAATCCCTGAGGGAGCACCACCTGGAGGCGCTGGAAAAACGGAGACCGAGACTCTTCGGCGGCATGGGAACTCGGATTGACAGAGAGCTCACACTGAGCGAGCTGGCGCGTTGCTCCACTGAGCTAGACAGGTCGATGCTACGAGGCGGGATGGCGGGGGCGTTGTGGACTGCGGACAGAGCGCATCGGAGAGGTCTACGCCAAGATGACAAGTGCCCCTACTGCAATAAAGGATCACGAGAGGACGAGGACCACCTCTTATGTTGGTGTACGGCCTGGAGATCAGCACGGGAGCCCTTCCTAACTATTTGGGCGTCTGGCCGTACTAGAGACCCATACTTTGAGATACTAGGGGCCCCTAGGGGCATCATGGTGACCCCTAGCGGAGGTTTTGAGTTCTGATTTTGTCCCCCTTTGTTGGGGACCCCCGAGAATGCAGGGGTGATGTAGCATTTCCGCCCTCTTTTGGGCCCCAACCGTCCGGTGCTATTGAGGAAAGCGGGACAATCTTTGAATCCACGCTTTGTTGCGTGGTGCATCATGGTGACCTCCGGCGTAGGTTTTGAGGAGGCAATCAGGGGCTTGGAGATCCCTGCCTCGAGCTTTTCCCCGGCTCGAGAAGGAGGCATTCAGGGGCTTCCTTTCTTCCTTTGCTTTCTCGAGGCATAGCAAGGCGTAGCACGTTTGGGTCAAGGCATGGCAAGGGGTAGCATGGTCCGTGGGAACACGTACCTGCACATGTATGGACAGCACCTACACAGGAGGACAATGATGATGAGGATGTTGTGGGTGATGATGGGGATGTTTGTGCCCTTTGTTGCACCAAGTCTGACCCTGAGAAGATGTCCATGTGTGACAAGTGTGAACTGCAATATTGTACGGATTGCATTGACACACACACATGTGACAATGTGACTTTTGTTTGATTCTGCAACTGTGTCATGTTGTGCACACAAGTTGCCTATTCTCAATGTGTACTTAGTTGACAATGGACCAGAGAGACAGTTGTGTGTTCTTGAGGGTGGCGACCAATGCGCTGTTCATGGCCTTTCTAGTTGTGCATGATGTGTTTTATGTGAAGGGAAGGTAGTTTGCAACTTTCTTGAGCCGGGGCAGTTTGGGTCACCTAATTCTAAGGGCGTTTCCAAGGGGTGTGCTTGGGGGCTCTTCGGGGGGAACATAGTCTAAAAGTAGCGCGCAGTGCGCGCGCAGTGCAAAGACTCCCCCAATGGGCACACAACGACCAGAACCCGCCGGAACAGTTTGTACGCCACCTGCACTGCATGTTCCTGGCGGTGCTACGGGCCAGGAAGCAGCGAGACGAGGAAGAATGCCTCCTATTCCCCGTGGAGCAGCGCAAAGCGCCCCAGGAACAGTACGCCTGGCATCAGCCCCAGCCCCCTTTCCCACGGCCGTATAGGACGCAACTACCGGCGATAGGGCAGCTGCCAAGAGACTGGAAATGGGGGCCGGACTTCCAACCGGCCATACTGCGGTGGCTCTTAGAGCTTCAGTGGCTGCCACGTGACGACAACTTGCCCGAGGCGCACCGGCAAGTGTCCTTTCTGGAACCGGCGCTGGATTTTGAGTCGTACACAGGGAGGCCCCTTCCCCCTACTCCGCAGACACGGTTTAAGGGAGGAGAGATGTCGCTGCAAGAGAAGGGCGGAGTCCTACGGCTGGCGGGCGGTCAGTCTGCTGGGGAAGGCGGCGGGCAGGGAATCCATTCTCCCGGCGGGCTTCACCAATCAGTGCCGCTCTCCGGTCCCGCTGGGGGCGGGCACCACGGCGGGTGTAAAAGGCAGGCCTGTATTCACACGCCCGGCGGTGGTCTGGCACCACCTGCGCCGTATGCAGCAATACAGCGCAGCGAGATGGGCACAACAGCAACAGGCGAGGGTGGCGCGACAGCAGAGCAAGAGCAGACGCGCGCAAGGCACACAGACGAAGCTAGCACCGGCGCAGCAGCCCCAGAAAGCGAAATGCCCGGGCAAGGGTGGAGCGAAGCGCTCGGCGGGGGGGTACACCAGCGATTTTTATGCGGGCCCAGTTCTCCCGCCGGGGACCCGGCGAGGCCCACAGTACTGTGTCACCGAAGAGGCGGACATCCCAGCGGAACCGGCGTGCAGTGACAGAGCGGCGCTTTTCACCCCGCCACATAAGTGCGCAGTGGCGAGGCGCCCTGAGTAGAGGCCATGATTGCCCCGCCTCTGGGTTTGCGCGGCCCACCAACACAGACAATGCGCATTGTGTGCAGCTGTGGGTAGGGGGGTGAGGCACTGCTGTGCCCAGGGACATGCCGGGCATCCACGGCCGACGATGGCCCTGCGGGGGGCACGGAGAGCGGAGGCACACCCCCTTGGGGCGGGGGGCACACCGTCAGCGAAGAGGCGCAGACGACAGCGGGCACTGGCCCCGGGACTGGACCGAGTGCGGCCCCACAAGCAAGGAAGGGTGGACGCAACCCCCCCCCCCCCCTGCCAAGAGGATGCGCTGTCCACCGCCGGGTGCCGCCAGGCACGGAAGAGCAGGGACAGAGGTGACATAACCCCCAAACCCCAGAGGTTCTGGCTCAGGTGAGGCCCGCTACCGCGACCCGAGCAGGCACCAGAGACAGCGCCGCAGTTCACTAGGGCTGTATGTTTTGTCTTTTTCGAGCTGGCGCCTCAAGCGACCGCTGGGGGCCATGGATCCATGCGGGCCTCCCTCTTAGGCAATAGTAATAGGCAGTAATAGGCAACAGTAAGCACACACACACACACACACACACACACACACACACACACACACACAAACACACACACTTACACACACACACAGGAGGAGGAGGAGGAGGAGGAGGAGATGTGGTTCCTTGGTAGGGCAGACCCGCTCACCAACCCCACAGTGCGTACCGGCCCCCACCGATCAGGAAGCCGGCGATCGATGGGGGGGACCCTGACTGCGGGCCCAGCCCGGCTCAGCATTGTGGCTGCGGCTCTCCTCTTCGTCTCCTCCCCATGGACCCGTGACCCACGCAACACCCCAACCGTGTGCAGTGGGTACCACTCCGGAGCCTTGGAGGGGGGTCGAGGCAGGGAATCTAGCTCCATTTCCAGTCCGGCTTCCACCCCCTCCCCCAGAGGGTGGGGAGACAGTCACACGGGTGCGAGCCCTTAGCCCGCCAGGTACTACCGACGGGCGGCGTTTTGTTGGCGGGTCAGGAGCTGGTCCGTCGCCTACTCCCACACCCCGCCGCACAGCTCGAGGTGCTGGTATGCGGTAAGGTAACCCCCCCCCCCCCCCTCGGCGCATATTCTGGCTGGGAGCGTACCTGAGGTTGGGGATTGCCCGGGATGATCACTGAACCCAGCCATATGCGCAGCATGGCCATCATCATGTTGCGCAGGCGGCTGGCCCCCAGGCGATCATGTGGGACCGTTGTGGCAGGCCATACCCAATGACCCACACACACACACCACTCGCGCCCCTAATTCTCCGGCATGTGCCAGGGTGATTTGCATTCTTCGCCAGCCCTTTATGGTGGGGCCTAGCCTCGTTTGCATGGTCAGACCCTGATTGGAGGGAATAAAATTTATGTAATCTTGATGAACAATGAACACCGTGCTATGCACTTAAAATTTGAGACTGTGGCCCAATTCCAGATTCTGCCTACCCTGAGTCTTCATGCATGGATGAGCCCCCCGCCCGCGTTTATCCCACCTACGGTTACTGCATTTGGGCCGATTTCATACTCGCAGTACTTCTTTCGCCCGGGTGTTTACTCTGATTTGGCCGCAGAGGACCGCCTCGTGAGCTCACAAGTTGTAACACACGCAACAGGTGTGTACATGGGATAGGGTCGAGCCAGGAGGACGCAGGGGATGCAGTGCTTCGGGTGCACGCCATCCTTGTGGTGATGTTGTGTTTTATGGTTGGGACGAAGCTTTGATTAAATGGCGTTGATTGTGGAAGTGATGGTCTCGGTGCGCGCGAAAGAGGTGCAGTGCATCGCTGGCTGGCTGCATCCTGACACAGTTTGGAGCCTATATTGACCCTCACATAAAGGCATGGACCAGCAGAATCCTGTGATTATGGTGTTTGGGGCTATCCTTGCATTTGGCATTGTAGTTGAATTGCAGTGGAGCCGATTTTCGTGCCTGTCATGTGCGTGCGTTGCGCCAATTCTCATCTACACCCCCACACCCCGATATGGTGCTAGGTTGTAGTTTGCATACTACTCTTTAATCCTTTGCTCAAGGTTGCCATCATCCCACAAAACAAATATTTTTTAGGAGACAAGCACAAGGCTTCTCCCCGATAAACTGTCAATTCGCCAGTGTTTAGCTCTGTCCATTGCATGTACCGGACGGTTTGCGGGTGGTTAGGCTATAGAGACTGATATATCGGTCCAACCAATTGTCTGCATTTCTGGTCTGTACCTGCATGTTAGAGTTTGTCACCAATAGCACATGGTCCAAACGAAAAGTGCAAAACGACAAAAGCGTGCAGTCGGCTCAAAAATGAGAGCAAAATCGCTTGAAGGCCCAGGAATGACGTTGCATGAGTCACAAAATTTGAGAAAAAAAGCTCAACTGTGACGGCCGGCTTGGGTGTTGAGTCTCTGTTTCGGGTCTTGGTGGTAAGTTCAAATGCCTTTCAAACAAGAGGAGCTGGTTTTTTTTTAACTGCTTGAATTGCGTAAGTGTAAGTAAAATAAATCAATAATCCTCAGCCAGAGCATTTCTTTAAAATTTGGAAAAATGTACTGGCTGCCCTCCTCTGCGCTGCACCATCCCGCCCCGCCCTGCCCCGGCCTGCACCGCCCAGAAACTTGGGAAAATGTATGGGCTAGGAATGAATAGTTCTCGGCCAGTACTGGCTGCCCTGCCCCACCCCGCCGACCAGAAACTTGGAAAAATGTACCTGCTGGGAATTAATAATTCTCAGTTGGTACATTTTTTGAAGTTTTATAGAATTGTACTCGCCGCCCCGTGCCGCCGTGCCACCCTGCCGCCTGGATCCGCCCCGTCTCGCCCCGCCCTGTCCGCAAAATTGGAAAAATGTACTGGCTGGAAAAAGGAATGGGCCGCCCCGCCTCGCCCTGCACCACCCCGCCCAGAAACTTGGAAAAGTGTACCAGCCAGGAAGTAACAATCATTACCCGTTAAACTTTTTCAAGTTTTGGAAAATGTACCAGCCGCCCTGCCCTGCCCCTGGGGATTAATAATTCTCAGCAGGTACATTGTTTCAAATTTTGAAAAAAGGCGCCGCCCTGCCCCGCCCTGCCCTGCCCCGCCTCGCCCAGAAACTTGACAAAAATGTACTGGCTGGGAATTAATATTTCTCAGCTGGTATATTATTCAAGTTTGGGAAAAATGTGCTGGCACCCCGCCCCACCCAGAGACTTGTGAAGAAGTACCGGCTGGAAACTATAATTTCGCAGCCAGGACATTTTTTCAAGTTTTGGAAAATGTACAGGCCGCCGCGCCTGGCCCTGCCCCACCTCGCCCAAAAATTTGAAAAAATGTACCGGCTGGGAATTAATAATTCTCAGCCTGTACATTTCTTTCAAATTTTGGAAAAATGTACCGGCCGCCCCGCCCCGCCCTGCCCTGCGCCACCCGAAATTTTGGAAACTGTACCGGCTGGGCATCAATAGTAGGCAGCTGGAAAATTTTTTCAAGGTTTGGAAAAATGTAGGGTGGGCCAGCCGGTACATTGTTCCAAGATTTGAAAAAATGTACCGGCTGCGAATTATTGGTCCTTCCCATTCGGTACATTTTCCTCGTTCCCGGGCAGTGCGGGGCAGGGCGGGGCGGGTGGGGGGGGGGGGGGGCGGCCAGTACCTTTTTCCCAAAAGGTGAAAAATTGTGCCTACTGAGAATTATTAATTTCCAGCCTGTACATTTTGGGAATGCCATGCACGCAGTGCGCACACAGTGCGAAGTTTTGGATGTCGGCAAATACTCGAACCCTAGTTTTGGCCCCTTTTCACAAGTTTTTGGTTCCGTACCAGGGTTTTTTTGGCTTCCCAAGCATTTAGGATGTGGCACATTTGAATTGTCAACCATTTTTGCCCTAGAAGAGGCCCATCGACAAAGTGTACACAATCGACACGACCCGGATCTCGACGCCGTCATCGTTGACACTGCAGCGAGCCTCGTATCCGTAGAGGCGGTTCGATTTGCCCTGCAGAGTACTCTTCCCGACAGATAGTACGTGCGCCAAAACCTTGGTCGACTTCAACGTGATTCTCCAACCGAGATGCTCAAGATCATCGATCGGTATGGCCACGTCCACAACTGCAAAGAAGTCAACGTGGTCATCGTCGCTCGAAGGCTCTCGATCGCCGATACTCGATGGTGGCGAGTCGACACCAGGACCGGACAGTTCTTCTTCGACGATGCTGTTGGTTATAACTACAACCAGAAGTATCGATGGACACCTGGCCAACCCTATGGTATTGACACCTTTCAGTCTTCCCCCTAGTAAACAGGTGACAGGTATTCTTAGGTGATTATCCTAGCCCCTGTGTGCGCAATATGCACGCAGTGCGCACACAGTGCAAACACTTGGCCTTTTTCCAAGTTTTGGGGCGCTGTGGGGCAGGGTGGGGTGGGCCGGAGCGGAGCGCGGCGGGGCGGCCGGTATATTTTTCCAAAACTTGAAAAAATGTACCGGCTGCGGTTTTCTTCCTTTTCAGCCGGTACCTTTTTCAAAGTATTCAGGCAGGGCGGGTCGGGGCATGGCAGCCGGTACATTTTCCAAAGCTTCAAAAAATGTAGCAGCTTGGCCACCGTCGTACGGCACGCCACCATCCGTGGTACCAGCAGTGGCAGCTGAAAATCACCCCAAAACAGACAGCACTGGGTTGCAATTGCAAGGGGAATGTTGGTGTGAGCACCAGGAACTACCAGAAGCATGATCGAGCTCCTCTTTCCCTCTACAATCGAAGCACAACCCTGTAACGTCACATTTTTGACCATAAAAAACGTGGTCAGAAAAATCCAGAAAAACCACAGTCAGACGGGCTCATGTGCTTGGACAAGGCAGTGCTTGGACAAGGGGGGGGTGGTACCGGCTGGAAAATAATGATTCTCAGCCGGTACAATTTATTAAGTTTTGGAAAAGTGTACCGGCCCCCTCCGCCCAGCCCAGCCCAGCCCCACCCCACACCGCCCGGAAATTTGGGAAAGTGTACCGGCTAGAAACTAATAATTCTCAGCCAGTACATTTTTGCAGTTTACAGAAAATGTACTGCCCCCCCCCCCCCCCCTCAGCCCAAAGGAGCGGTCACTCGGGTGGTGTGCCCTCCGGGCCCCCCCGTTTACGAGGACAGTTGCACCGCCGCCCGGACCTCTGGCCCGGGTGGACCCCGGGGCAGGGAAGCGCTCGGCGCGTCCCGGGGCCCCTCCAACCGCCCGCCCCGTCACCGTGGGAGGCAGGTCCAGCCTAGAGCAGCACCACCCGTGCCAGTGCAATCAGGGAGTGCGGACCGCCCCCAGTCGTGTGTGGAGCATGGCCACCCCCTGCCATCGGCAGTAGTGGGCGACCAGCGGCATGTCGGTAGACCTGGAGGTGGCGTGTCCAGGCCGACAACTCCCCCGGTGGGCTCAGTGTCAGGCTCCTCCAGCCTCCCCACCGGGGCCTGGAGCACCAGGCGACACACTTCCCCAGGCAGCACGCGCGCCCCACACACACAGGCACGGCGGCATCTCCCTCCTGCGTGTGCCACCGCGGGGTACGGGGGCGGTCATCAGTCCGGTAGGCCTTGAGACCGGACAACCGTGAACCCGCCGGACCAGTTGTGACGCGCAGGGAAGGGCGATGTCCGTGGTCCCGGAGGTCCGGATGAGGCCTTGACCCAACCCAACCCAACCCCCCCCTCAGCCCCGCCCCACCATGCCGTGCCCAGAAGCTAGAAAATGACAATTCTCAGCCGGGTTGCCCTGCCCCGCCCCGCCCCGCCCCACCAACCTTGGAAAAATGCACCTCATGGGAATTACTAACTCTCAGCCGGTACAGTTTTTGAAGTTTTGGAAAAATCGGCCACCCTGCGGAGCCCAGCTAAGCCGAGCCCAGCCCCGCCCAGCCCCATGCGGAAACTTGGAAGAATGTACCGACCAGAAATGATAATTCTCAGCCACTACATTTTTTCAACTTTTGGAGAAAAATAACAGCCGCCTTGCCCCGCCCCACCCCGCCCCGAAACTTGAAAAACTGCACCGGCTGAGAATTAATAGTTCTCAGCGAGCATTTTTTTTTTCAAGTTTTGGAAAAAAATACTAGTCGCCCCGCCGCACCCCGCCGCGCCCCACCCTACCCTGCCCCACCTTGCAGCGCCGAGAAGCTAGGAAAAAAGTACCAGCTGGGACTAATGATTCTCAGCCGGTTTCTTTCAAATTTTGGAAAAATGTACCGGCCGTCCTGCCCCACCCTGCCCTGCTCTGCCCCGAAACTTGGAAAAATGTACCAGCTGGGAAGTAAGAATTCTCAACTGGTACATCTCTTCAAGTTTTGGAAAAATGTGCTGGCCAACCTGTCCCCTTCTAGCCCGGCCCCGCCTTGCCTCGCCCCGAAACTTGGAAAAATGTACCAGGGATCCTTGGTACGCGTTTGAAACCCAATGTTGTTCCCGACTAGAATATTCCCAATGGGAACAATTCCCGCCGGAACAATCTCGTTGGGAACACCACTGGAACAAGTGTCGCAGGCCAGATAACCAGATCCATCACCATGAGTTTCCAAGTTCGTAAATGATTTTTTTTTGTCTCCTTCTTGCATGTATAAGGCGTCCAAGGCTTGTCTTTCCCATCGGGGCCATGTTGACATATTGTGAGCCGTTGGTGGCATGTCAGTGCGGGGAGTTGCCATTGGCACCTCATTTTTGAGCGTTGGGCCGACCACGGCCTTGGCGAGGTGAGGGCGACGCCCCGCAAGGACACCGTCCTCTTTCGGGCCAATTGGACCCAAATCCTCCGCGACGGCATCTATGTGGTCGAGGACGAAGGCAAATACCATGGCTTCGTCGTTGGCCAAACGCTGTCGCGGCCTGGCGCCCTACGCGTCAAGTGTGAGGACGACGCGCAACGGCACCAACAATCTGCTGTTCGGGCAGTGCTAGCGGAACGTGAGCGCACGCCGACCTCGCAATTGCGGCAAGCGTTGGCGGCGATCAAGGAGAACGTGGGCACGCGCGTGCGGGTATGCCCCCCCGCAAGCATGTCCACATGGCCAATAGGGCCCAAAAATGCACATGGTTGGCGTGCCGGTGCATTGTTCCGGCGACGTTCCAAACAGTTTGTTCTGGCGATGTTCCAATCTGTCACCAAAAAACGTTTGAAAAGTCTTTTGAACGTCGCCGGAACAGCTTATTGGAACGTCTCTGGAACACTCATCATGGCTATCCTCCATGTAGGTGGAGGACATCCAGGTCAACCCTTCGGACCCGCGCACCATTCGGGTGATCCTTCGTTGGCCAGGAAGCGATCCCCGGCCCATCTATTCGGGTACGTTGCTTCAGCAGTTGCACTTGCAGCCCGTAGCCGTGCTCGAGTTCCTCACGGCCATGATGGACTACGTGGCAGCCCGCGGCAGCGTTCTCGCGACGCGCATCGAGGGGTGGGGCAGCATTGGCGACATGTCCCCAGCGCCGCCGCACTGCCAACAAGTGGCCGCAGAGCCCCCCCCCCCCCCCGCCCGCGTGTGCACCGCCCGTGCAACCCCAACCCCCGAACCCCCGCCCAGCCCCCCAAACAACACCCAAACCCAAACCCAAACCCCATCGCCCCCCAAGCGGGAACCCAAGAGCGCCCCCAAACCACCCCCCCAAAAAAGGAAGAGGCTCCCGGGGGAGTCCTCCAGCGAGGAGTCGTCCAGCGACTCCTCAACGGACTCCTCCTTGGGGTCCACCACCGACTCCTCGGCGTCCGAGGAGCCCCAGCCCCGCCCCCCGGCCAAGGAGCCCACCAAACCCCCTCGCAAGGCTCCCAAGAGAGCCGCGCCCCCCCAACCCAAGGCCCAGCCCCCCCAACCCCAACCCAAGGCCAAGCCAAAGGCAAGAGGGGGGGGGTGCAAATACAAAGCGGGGGAGCAAGTGTATGTAGTTTTTCGGGACAATGGGCAGTGGGGGATCGAGCAGGGCAAAGAGGCCCTTGCCGCGGGTGGCCCCCCCGGGGTTGGGGAGACGTGGATCTCCTTCCCCAAAGACCCCGAACTCTTCGCCATCCCGAGAGCGTCGGTTTGGAAAACCAAGACGCAGGCGAAGAAGTTCCTCGCCAAGATGATGGCGGCCGAGGAGGAGGACAAGGAGGACGACGCGGACGCGGACGAGGAGGGGGACGAGAGCAACGACGGGGACGGGGACGGGGGAGACGAAGGGGATGGACCGGGGGCAGGTTTGGGTGCTACCGGGGCTAACCGGGATGGGGGCGTCGGGGAAGAGGTCGAAGGGGTGGAGGGGGAAAGGATGGAGGTCGAAGGGGTGGAGGGTGAAGGGGTGGTGGGGAAGGGGTGGAGGGTGAAGGGGTGGAGGGTGAAGGGGTGGTGGGTGAAGGGGTGGAGGGTGAAGGGGTGGTGGGTGAAGGGGTGGTGGTCGGTGAGGGAGATGGGGGGGATAGTGGGGCGGGTGACAAGAGTTCGGGGGCGCCCGCCGGGCCCCCGACCACGCAGGACTTCTAGGTGAGAACAAGAGACTAACCCGATGGGCCCCCGGGGGCACCTTACACAACAATGTATGTTACCATTTTACCCTTCCTTGTGCTTTGCTCTTGTTGTAGAGTGCTTGTTCCGGCGACGTTCCAATAACTTGTTCCAGCGGTGTTCCAATGGTGTTCTAACAAAAACTGTTTTTGAAAGCAAGTTTTTTTCACGTGGCAACGCGCCGGGCAACAAATATAAGCATACCAGCGGGGACCCCCAAGGCTAGCAAACAACATATTTTGCCACCATGTACGGGTAGGCTTGGTTGGGGGGCAAATAAATTTTGAACTTTTTTTGTTCCAGCCAGATAGCCTAGAACACTGGAACAATTTGGCCGGAACAACATTGGGTTTCAAACGCGCACCAAGGGAATGAATAATTCTGAGCCGGTACATTTGTTTCACAATTTGGAAAAATGTACTGGCCGCCCCAACCCACCGCGCCCTGCCCCACCCTACCCTGCCCCGCCCCGAAAGTTGGGAAAATACACCGGCTGGAAATTAATGATTCTCACTAGGTACCACGCGGGGGCCGTTTCCTCGGTTCGGGTACGCGACCCCCCCCACCCTCCCTGACCATGCGCCTGTGACACGGGGGCGTATGCGAGCCCAGTATCCGTTGCCTCATGGCCCCCTCCCTGCCCTCCGGGCCCACTTAGTTACCAAGGGTCAATGGCTACTAGCCATACATATGGTGGCGCCGAAGGCGCCCGAAACTTTTGTCCCCTTTGCTGGGGACCCTTGAGAATGCAAGGGTTAGGTAGCATTTCCGCCCACTTGCGGGCCCCCAAGAAGGCAGGGGTGAGGTAGCCAACTTTGATTTTGAGGTAGCCACTTTTGATCATAGCTTTTGAGCGCCAGATATCGCAAGACGAGGCGCTATACAAATGTCGTTTGTTGCGAGGTGCTTTCAGCGGAGATGAGCAAGACGGGCCGCTATACAAATGTCGTTTGTTGCTAGCTGAAGATTCTGCATTGGGAGCAAAACCCCGGCCCGGGTGTAGCGCCAATTTCTTTCTGGGGCGAACACATTTGTTCAATCTTTCTTTCTCCTTCCCACGCTTTGTTGCGTGGCCCGTCCAGTTGGGGTTAGGGACTCACAATCCATGCTTTTTTGCGTGGCCCCTGGAGTTGGGGTTAGGGACTCACAATCCACGCGTGTGTTGCAGATGCCTGCAGCTTTTGTGGAAGCAAGGAACGCACCACATAGAGAAGCCCTCCTCGGCGGCTAGCCCCCCCCCTCAAAAAAGCCCCCCCCCCCCCCTCTCCAGGGGCCTCCGGCCCACTTCTACTAGGGGGGGGGTCGCGTCTAAAAGCGAGGAGACGGCCCACCCGTGCTAGGTACATTTTTTTTCAAATTTTGGAAAAATGTACCCGCCACCCCGCCTTGCCCAGCCGCGCCCCATCCGGAAAGGTGGGAAAATGTAGTGGCCGGTGATTCTTATTTGGCAGCCAGTACATGTTTTCAAGTTTTTGGAAAAATGTACTGACTGCCCCGCCGCACTCGGAAACTTGGAAAAATGAACGGGCCGCCTCGCCTCGCCTCGCCCTGCCCCGCCCTGCCTATAAACTCGGAAAAATATACCGGCAATCGGGAAATCACGGGAGGATGATGAAGTGCAGATTGTGTGGGCCAAAGCGGGCTATGCGATATGGGATGACTTTGACGGCAAACTTTACTTCACCAAAGATATTGTTGATGACAGTTTTGCCCCAAGGAATAGGAAGCCTAAACCCATTCCAAAAACTGAAGCTAAGCCTGCTCCAAAGCCTGCCCTAAAGGGCAAGCATGTGCAATTGTTCAAGATGAGGCGCAAGGTTTTAAAGGGCTTCTATTCCACGGCCGTTGATGCCTGTGTTGGCAGTGAGGACCTCCAAAACATGCTGAAATTTGCATGTTGCCCAAGACCCAACCCAGAACGGGAGATGCCAAGTGAATGCGTCATGCAATGTGACGAAACATAGTTCCAAACGTAGTGCCAAACTTGCCCGCAACATAGGCCATTTGGGCTTGTTTTTCCAAATTTGTTCCATAACCAACCTTGGTAGCCTTCATCCGGCAATAGACCGGTTGGCATAGGGGCAGCCTCTAAGGGGGGGGGGGGGGGCTGCATCTGCAGGCTGCCCCGTGTCCTTTGCACCCCTGCGAGCACTGCCATCGTCGGAAACCATTTTTCACCATCCTCCCGCCGACTCCTCCTCCGACGAAGTCCAGTAAGTGCACCGTGGTGCGGTGGCAGGCCATGGCAGTGGTAGAGGAGAGCCCCCGGATGGAGACGGGCGAGCAGGCGACCACGATGACGACGAGGAGGATGCGGAGGATGATGATGATGAGGAGGAGGACACGCAGGACAGTGGAGGGGAGGAGACAGTGGGTGCGACACAACACTGGACGGATGAGGAAGTTGAAGCAGCACTGACAAAGGTCCACAAATGGATTGCATGGCAGGGGTGCGTGCCGTTGAAGCAGCTGGTGTGGCGAGGACCTGATGCTGTGGACAGCCAGGTCCGTTGAGCAGTAGGCGATTGGGCAAGATCAGGGCGAGCCTTCGATTGAGAGGCCTAGTGGCGCGGGTGCAGACTTGCTTACTTGACCCGCAAGGTATTTTTGCCCATAATACAGCACTGTCGTTTGAGTTTTACTGCCGGTAGTAGAAAATACTTCCGCTTAGTGCAGTATTAACGAAAGGCCTCCAAGAAACGTTCGATTCCTGTTTTAATGTTGACGAGAGAAACCTGTACTCTGTTCCACCCCAAATACCACGTACTTCCCCATTGTGGGTCAGCACATTTCCGCCGGCGTACGTGAGATCTTCAACCACAAGACAGCAACATTGGCACAAGGAGGGGGAGGGTTTGATGAAGCAGACCCACCGAATCCCTACACACAGACTAAGGCCGTGGTGATGAAACCGGACACACCCATAGCAATGCGGAGGATGGCGGGAGGCGTACACCAGCGAGTCCAGCGGAGCCATGAGGAGACCACGTTCAGCAAGATCATTGGAAGCTTGGCAGAACTGTGCCAGCGAAGTGGCGAGAAGACCAAGAAAAAGGTGATACTGGATGGAGATGAGATCTGGAGCATCATTCAATGTGTTGGTTTGGAGTACAAAGACTGTGAGACACATGACAAGACGGTATGTTCTGCTGCCGGCTCTAGAAAATTTGATGCTGCTGTATTTGTCATATGAACACAGCCGCGATATGACTCTCTGTGTTTAGCGAGAAATTTGCATTACCATTGTTGTTGTCACAACAAGAGTGGGCGGTGACGCACTGGCGGGGAGTTGCAAACTTTGTTGGCATGATGTGGCTATCCCAATCTAGTCGTGGCAATCGAAAAATTGGACAAGTCAAGGGTCCGGGACCAGCACCCTTTAAAAAGACAACTGGGGACATGCAATACAAGTGCTGCAAGGAGTTCATGGAATGTTTGACGGATCCGTTGACGCAAAAGGTCGCGGTGAGCACAGTGAACCGCAAACTGAAGGAGTTGCAACGGCTGCAGGGGATCGGCACCCGTGTATACCACCCAGACTTGCTGATTCACGACTCTCAACGTATGTCATATGCTTCATGTGGGGAAGATGCTTCGTTGTACACCGGTTTTTATTGCTGGCAGTAGAACAAATTTTAGACTGATCTTGGTTACCATATCAATGCAACATGCATTGTGTGTGCAACTGCAAGTTCCTTTAACTGCTGGAAGTAGAACACTCTGTCCTATCGTCAATGTCATGTCTTATTTCCTTAGGTATTGAGAGCACAGTGAAACGCCTCATGGCTTTGGATAGCCGGCTGTGAAGTTGCGGACTGCGGGGACCAGCAGCAGCGATATGGAGATTCGAACGACTACAAGTGAAGGCAAAGGATTTGATGAAGGCCAAGTTCTGGACCCAGGCAGCACACCAGGGGTTGAGGAAGTGCGTGCTGGCAGACATGACCGTAGAAGGTACTGTGAGCACACATGCCGCGCAGGATGGAGTGGTTGAGGTGGTGGTGAACAACAAGATGCGGATAGTGCGATAATGCAAGGACAAGATGGGAACTATGAGTGCAGCCCACCTGGTGTACATTGAGCTTGGGTCTGAAGAACCAATGGACACGATACCCTGCGGTGCAGGGTGTTAAGTTGGTAGCTGATGGGACCCCCTGCATTGTGTATGGACCCAACGCAAGGTAGCAGGCCACATCCCTGAAGGAGAGGCAGCCCGTATTGGCAACCTGCCAAAAGACAAAGATTGCAGTGTACAGCACAAGGTAAACGGACATGGTTGCGAAGGCCAGCTGGACCGAGTCCACATGCGGTGTTTTGTATACTATGTTGTTGTAGCGCAAGAAGTTCATACGGCATCCGCCATACATGATTGTCACTTACCCATGGCGAACCTCGATGTTCCGCTGGTGGTACGAGCTTTTGGTCCCATCGATGAATGTGCCAGCTCATCCGGCACAACCCATGTTGTTGGTGTTTCTGGCGTCTAGAAGACCGTGTCAGCCCGGCTGGTGTACTCTGTGCGATGGACCATCCGTTTTCTGGGACTGCGCCGACCAGCCACCCAAAAGCATGCAAAAGGCGCTGTTGGATCAATTGACCTCCACACAGAATGCACTGCCTCCGGACTTTGAGGGTGAGTTGTTGTTTTTCGCCAACGGGAGGTGATGAAGCAGGAGGCCATGCCAAGGCCGCCAGCTCGCTGAGTAATGGGGAAGAGGACGAGTGCATCAACGCCACTAGCACGCTTGATGGAGAGCCCCTTTCCCCTGCCTGCCCCGGATGAGAACCTTCGGCACGACACCTCTGGGCCAATTGCTGTTGGTGCTCCCAAAAGTACGTCGTCCCAGTCCAAGGCTAGCCCCTTAGCAAAGCCGTCTGCCAGTATATTCCAGTCTGCTCCTGTTCCAGAGGCCACAACTGCAAGTATGGAGGTTCGGCGAAAGACCCGGGGAGTGAAGAGGCCAAGGCGTCCGGTTAATACCCAGGAGGAAGCACAGATGGGCCCAGCCACACGCTCCACCGGTTCTAGCTCGGCAGCCACCAAGATCCCTACTGCACAGGACATGCAGAAGTTTTTCGAGAAGAGAAGTGGGGTTAAGGGGACGAAGAAGTAGTCGCAATGTTTGCTGGATACCGGTGTTCTGCCGTTGGCAATTGCCCCCCCCCCCCCCGGAGGATTTTGGTTGCTGTCTGTCACTGTGAGCGGTTTGTGCCCTGTGTGTAGGGCGAACTGTGTTCGTGTGCACTGTGCACTTGCTGCCTATCGCTGTGCACCTGTGTCCTGTTGCTGGCAGTAAAACAGAGTCTGTGTATCCATGCGACATGTGTCACCCTGTTTACAGCATCACTGCACACACACTACCCATCATGATCCACCCCTACCGGGCTTATTTTTGATAGTGTACCAGTGTTGTGCTGGTCACTTCTATTGCTGGCAAGAATACTGTTGTTATTGTTTGCTTCACCATATGGTTTCACTTATAAGCCACACATTGCTCTCACTTCACCGTATAGCGAGTCTGCATACCGTTCAGATTCCAATGCATGTTTCTGCGCATTCGGACTGCGATGCATTCTTTTTGCTTCTCGAGTCAGGAGGTCCGCAAGTGTGTGGTGAACAAAGTTTTCATAACAGCTTTTTGTGGTGCAGGTACTGCTCACGGAAAAAAAAACATTGCAAATGAATGCTTCACGGTCCACTTGTAGTGGACCGTGATAGCTGCGCCGCCACGTCCTGTCTCTCTCGGGTAACTTACTTAAGGGGGGTTTGGGGGCACCACAAGCACCCCCTTTTTTTGCAACAAAATCCCAGGAATGTGCACGGACCCCAAATCGGATTTTATGCTTCACAGCATAAGTCTTGTAATGCAGTGGTATCAGCCTTGCAGCCATGTTTCATTGCCATGTGGATACACTGTTGTGCTTGCCTGTCTTCCGATGTTTTCTAATAGGTTGACGTACCGGGTTGAGTGCCTGTGCTTTAGAGCAATGCCTTTTCAGGTTACCATTTCGTCCCACATTCGTGTTTTCCAGACGAGTTCTTTTGTCAGTAGTAGAACGAGTTTGCAACGGGGATGCGGTTTTAGTTGATGATAGTATTCACCTTGCAATTGTTACCAATGCAGAGGGCCAGTCCCGCACCCTTGTCAACGCACATTTTGATCATCACCCAGAGGAACGCAAGGACCAATGGGTGGAGTTACACACAACTTTGCAAACCTGTCAAGCAGACGACATTTGTCTTCTAACTGACCATAACTCCCTGGTGCTCCTTGCACGGGATGCGGCACGTCCCCTTGCAAGGGAGTTCCCGCAAATCAGGGAAGCCAGTGAAATAGATCTGGCCATGCTCGCCCGTCTGCAGCTTTATGATGCATGGCAAGAAGTCCATTACGACCTAGAGACACAGGAAGTACCCCCTGGGTACACGTACCGGTACGATGTACACAAAAGGCCCTAGCCAGACAGACTGCGCAGCTTGGATAAGGTACACATTCCGGCAAGGCTCAAGGATTCCCTGGCTACTTCTTACAAAGCCTTCGTGGCAGAGGCAAACCACAAAGAAGTGGTGGCTGACTTGGCCCCGCCGGTCTTGTGCAGCGCGCTCCCCGCTGGAAATGCCCCTTGGGCTTCCTACAGTCCTCTGTTCCTTTGAATGCTATCAGACAGATTTTGAGTGGCATTGATGCGTCTCCCAAATCCCCACTGGAGGATTGGGCGGCAGCGGAAAAAATCATACAACATACAGCAACACAGCACCACAGGGAAACCACGGTAAGGCCACCCACTACCACTTTGGCACTCTTGCTCTCCTCCAGGAGAGACCAAGTTTGCCAGCAGGGATGGCATTACCTCCGCTCACAGGGAATGGCACCGACTACACAAACACAGGCCTATGCGATGCTGGTACAATGTTACGAAAGAGAAGAGCAAGATAGGATGGGTTTGCATCAGTTAGGTGAGCTGAAAGGGCTGCTTGCGGGTGTAGACATCAATGAGGAGTCACACAAACAATGCCGCAAGCAGGTTGACAGACTCATGCTCACCCTAAAGGAAGCCAAATAGGTGGCCTGGATAAGAAATAAATACGGGTCTTTTGTTACCGACCCAGTAGGAGTAGCCAAAGCCTTGAGCGACCATTGGAGTGGCATCTCCAAGGAAGGGGGTGGGACCCCGGCTCAATGTGCCGAATACATGCCATTCCTCCCGATCCCACCATCGTTGAAAAGGCTGGCCCCAGCACTTTTCAAGCTGTTGTCTCTGGAACTGGTTCAGGAGGTGCTCAAGAGGCAAGTCCCAGGAGCCTCTCGAGGCATTGATGGATTTGCCTTAAACATATACCAAGAATTTCATGAATTCTCCTTTTTACGTATGCTGGAAATCCTGCAGCATGCACAGGAAGATGGAAATTTCCCGGAAGCCTGGAACAAAGGCCTGATAAGGTGCATCCCAAAAACAGCAGGGGCTTCCACAGTTGAGAAATTGCGTCCCATTACACCCCAGCAATTAAAACAGAAGTGGTTCATGACAGCCCTTCTCATCTTGGTGGAAGACATCCTGCGCCAGATCACCCTTCCCCCAACAAGTGGGATGCATTAAGCACTGACAAATGCAGCATCGCATTTGGGGAATGAGAGGGGAATGGGACATAGCGGAGTCCATGATGCTTCTCACCGTCGACTACCGCAACGCGTCCCCCACACTCTCACATAATTTTATCAGAGCAACTCTCACTTTCTTTTCTTTCCCGCCCACTTTTGTGAGCCTAGTCATCTCTTCGCTAAGATCACAATACCACTTCCTGGTGGGCAGTGCGGCCATCAGGAAGGTGATTTTCTATCAGGAAGCAGGCATTGGTCAGGGTGACCCGTTTTCACCCCAGCTCTTCTCCTTTTGCGCAACAATCATCATTTACCCGCTCCGGGCATGTACCTCTATGTAGGTGACTTCCTCATCACGTTTGGTCATGAGACCACCAAATAGCAGCTAAAACAGGTGTTTCATGAGCTCCAACGTTTTTCAGCAGTCAGTGGCCTGCAACAAAACGTAGGCAAGTCAGCGTATGTCACAAAGGGTACGTTACACCTGAGGGTTCTGCAATTCATGCAAGATTCGGGCCTACATCACGAAACAAAGGTCTGGTACCTTGGAGTGCAGATGGGGCACGTGTCTGTGAAAGAAGCCTTTGTGGGTCCCCTGCGAGAAGCGTACCGCAGAGCGCGAATTGCAGCCACCATTGCGCTGTCCATACCGGAGAAAATCACATTTGTGAAAACGTGGATCCTCCCCACGTTGTTGCTGACGGCCCGGGCTTACGTTGCCGATCGGTCTGTGGTCTCGGCCCTAAACACTGTTTATAACATACTCTTATGTTTTGATAGTTGGGTAATCACAACTCATCAACTTTCCCAACACAGGGACCAAGGAGGGTACTCGGTACCCTTGCCCCAAACATGGCTTGCTGCCCAAGGGGCGACAACAACAGTGGCAGCACTAACCTCCCCCACAATTATGCCGATGTATGTAATGCAGGCATTTGTTAAATTCCGCAATCATTATGGAATCCTCACCAACCACAAGGTGCTCGCGGTGACGCAATTGGGGCCCGTCCCCATGAAAGGAGCGGGTTACCTCGCACACAGTTATAAAGCATATTCCCTAGTGCGCAAGGGCACCAAAATCAAGCTGTCCCTTCCGTTAAAAGATTTGCCGCCTTGGCACTCCACAATCTTTTGTAACAAGCATCATAACACGTATTTTGCCCCCCACCTCATCAGACAGGGAGTACTGGCGGTGGCGCATCTGTTTGACAGCAACTTAGAGTTACAGCCACACATGCACAAATTCATCTCACTCTCGTGGCTACCCATTTACCAGCAGGCATTACGGCAGTATCAAGCATTGCCTATAAACAATTGGTCTCCACCAGCTGTATGGCCAGGCTGCTGGGCACAGTCCTCCTATCTGGCGTACATCGCGCCTTCAAAGAAGATACACCACCGCGCGAAGTCCGAAGATTGGAAGGCCTTCTGGCCTGCCAACCTACCTGCCAGCTTAAAAGACTTTGCATATCAGTGCATGTGGCACAAACTAAAAGTACGGCACCGCCTGGAACCATGGCTAAAAACCTCTGCCTGCCCCATGTGTGGAGCGCGGGTTCACGGTGGAGTGCTCTGGGGAACGGAGGGTGAATGGTAAAACAGGGCGCTGGATGCACTTCCCACTGGAACACACGTTCAACACCACACCAGGGCTCATCCTTTGGGCAGCCCGCAAGGCACACTGAGCAGCGCGCTGCTCGGCTGCACCGAACAACGAACCCACATTTGAACAACATGTCCGCCGGTGGACCCAAGAGCTGAAAACGTTACTAACCTGAGAGCCAGTGAAAGGTCACTGTGGTGGCGTCCAAAAGTTCTTCAACTCGCTCCTGCATTTCATACAGGAGGGTACTTTTACGGCAGTGCACATCAATTGGCGCACCCGTCGAGTGCATGCCGCACCCTCAACCTTGCACAACAATCCTAAACAGCAAAAACGCAATGAACGTAAAGCGACAGTGGCACAGCAAGTCATTGCCATCCAACGAGTTTACCTTGCTGAGGGATGGCACATCTTTCATTTTGATGGCTCAGCCAAATACTACCCCAAGGCCGGTTGGGTGGGGGGTTTTGGCAGTTGCCACCAGGGACACTGGGAATTCTCCTCCCCCCTGGACACACTCGAAAAGCAAACCAACAACAGGGCGGAGTTGAAAGCGGCAATTTCGGCAGTTGTGAAAGTCTCACAAAAGACAGCAATCTTCGGGGACTCTACTTATGTGCTGGATGGCGTGGCCGGCAAGGCCTATACTGGGCGGCGACTGCAATGGTGCCTGCCCACAGGTCCCGTGCCCAACTCGGACCTGTGGGAAGCTGTGCTGCACGCCATTAACATGGTGCCACACGTAGTTAGTTGGACTTGGTCCCCATCGCACCAGGGCATACCAGGCAATGAAAGGGCGGATGCCGTAGCCGAGAAGGAGAGGCAAGACCACCCTCTCCTCAGGTATCCTTCTCTAGACAAACAGGAGATTTCCCACACACCAAGCCCGGCAGCCCCAGTCAAGGAGCGTACACAATTTTTGTTTGACTACGATTCTGGTATGGAAACAACCGTGGCCATGACTCTATTCAACACACCTTCGCAGGCCAGCTCAGACAACCATGAAACAGATGACTTTCCTACACCACACTCTGCGGTGAGTTCGCTGTTGGGTTCACCCCCTCCCTATGCGACCCCCTCCCCCCTGGCGGTCTGGAGGGAGTTGGGACTGGAACCGATGTCTGACACATGCCTTCCCTCTGGGGATAAAGAGGCCTTGTCGCCGACGTCCCAACCAATGTACTTGCGCGCATCAACCCTACCGGATCCTGAGCCCCAAGATTCGGTAGAACGGTGCCTCTTTGTCGACTTAGATGAGTGCAGCACTGATGCCAGTGATATGTGTAAAGCCAGGAAGAAGAGAGCCAAGCTGAAGAGTCGACGGTCTTCGCCATAACTCCCAGCTAGGCCCCCACCACACTCATTGAGACACAATGCGGTCCCATGCGGTCCCTTTTGTCCCATTGCACTTAGATTGTTGCAACCACATTGGCCTGTGTCCTGTCACGGGAGCACACCCCAGCGTCATGACGCGGGGAGGACGGCACACAAAACGTGGGAGAGGACAACAGCTTGGACGGCCGAGACCACCCAGACCGCCTACACCACAAGAAACACGCCAGCGATTCAAAGTGCAAGCACTCAAAAAACTGCAGGAGGTTGAAGATGAGGCCCTGGGGTTCCTCAACTTCACCCATGACACCATCCAGTGGCGTCGAAACCAACAAGTGTGGATCAGGCTACAGATCCAGGGACCATCCCGCATGATAGTTGAAATCGTAACAACACTCGGCACACCAGAACCAGTGTCGCATCAGGAGCTGTTTTCGCTGATGGCCGCCATGTACGGGATGCTTAAACAACGTGTTTGTGAAAATATGCGCATCAATTGGACCCGGAAACGAGAAGACTAGATGCACACCTTCAATTGGGAGGCCATTTTGATGGTACCCACTGCAGCATGGCGCCGGCCAGTGTGCACATCAGCTGGCAGGTCCAAGGATTATTATTACACCTGGTTTGCAGGGATGCCAAAAGTGCTGAGGCACATTCAACAGACATTATTCCATACAAGTGACCCCATTTCAGGAGATGCGACACGTTTTCTCTACACGTTGTTGCTGACTCTCCCTTCAGTCAGGCAGCACTAGTGGAAAACAGCCGCATCTTTTGTCACGGGCGCAGCTCAGGGTGTCTTATCGCCTAGGGCATATACCTGTTTTGCCAGGAAGATGAGAGCATGATGTGAGCATAAGCAGTTTAGGGCCTGCCTTCGCGGGCCCTATCTGTTGTTTGACACTTTAGGTTTAGCAAGGGCACAAGGGGACAAGTAGGGGGAGGCAGCAGGACGGAACAGATGGCAGGCAGAGCAGGCCGCCACAGAGCCAGCGCTTATGCACCTCTGACTGTACATACCGAACTCCAAGATTCTTCTGAACACTGCGGTGGCTACAATCCCAGCTTTGAGGGGCTGAGGGGAGCGTTTGAAAACCTCGAATGAGACCAAAACCCCCCTTAAGTAAGTTACCTGAAAAAGGGTAACTTTGCACCCCCAAGGAACAATTCAGAAACAATCATTTTGGACCCCTTTTGGACTCCCGTAACCCTACCCTAGCACATGCACTGTGGGCGCTGTGGGCTGTGGGGGTTCTAATGCAAATAGCCCCCTCCATGGGCATGCTAGGCACCCAAACTGCCCAAATTCTCGCATTCCCTTGGATCCCCCTGTACTGCAAGGTGAGTTCCTAAATTTCCCCATTTCAAGGCTTTTTGGGAACTTGCATGGGCCAATATGAGTCAAAAGTGGCTCAAAATAGCCATAGATCACTTCTTTGAGCACCCCGAGTGGTTTGAACAACGTCGGAAAGAAACATTTTTGACCACTTTTGGACCCACAAGTGATGTGACCGTGTAACCCTATCCTAGCATGAGCGCTCCACCATTTAGCGATGCCAAAATGGGGCATTGAAGGGTGTTGACAGCGAGAAAACAGCTTGCAAGTGATCCCCTTCATCACTATTTATCACCAATGGGTGGTCACCGCATTCCATGGCAGTCAAACACAACACGAGAAGGTGGAACTTGAAACAATATGCAAAATGGGTGTTTTTCAAGGTTGGTTTGGAAGCAGTTTGAGCCCCAAAAGAGGTCGTTGAACCCACTAATTTGGTGCAAACCTGTTGGACAGTGATCAAAGGTGTTTATTCATCATCTAGGTTGGTTCCAATGCAAACACCCCCCTCCAGGACAAAGTAGACACACAAATTGCCTAAAAATTGGCATTTTTGCTTACTTTTTACAGTTTTTGACAAAAGGGTCTGCCACTTGCGACACCCGTTTCCTGGCCGCCACCATTGAGTTTTTTGCTCAAAATTTGTGTGATTCTTGCCTAATACACAAACCTGTGAGCACCCCTGCACCTGGAAACCATGCTAACTAAACTATGCCCTATGAAACGCCCGTGTCAGCAGTTGTGGTACAACCTGGGTTATCACTTCACTGGATGGGGCAGGTTTTTGTAGATGGGCAGGTTTTGGTGCCGTGGCAGATCTGGCTGTGCATACCACAGTGATTCTGCATGTGCCTGATGTGAAATCTGGCATCTGTGACCCATCACAATCTGCATAGTGTGACTCCTTACATAAAGTGCGCGCACCCTGCAGCTAGTAGCCTAATAACTTGCAGAAGGGTGCTCTTCTGCAGGCACTGCCTACCCCTCCCCACCCCACCCAGAAAGTGCCTGGAAGCCCTTAACATCAGGCGACATGACAATCATTCTCATCCAATGCATACGTGCTGTACTTGCTTTGGACTCGCTGACAAAATGTGTCTGGCTGTGGTGCGCCCTGTCACCACAGCCAGGTATCAGGCCTTTTAGGTCTTTTACACCCGTGATGAAGAACCCACTTCACGTCAAGTGGAGTCAGCAACAGTATCCTATTAGTGACCAAAACAGCAACAGGGCACAACAGTATCTATAACTACGGCCAAAAAGGTTTTCCCTGAGACCTTAACCCCATCCCACAATCACATATGAACACAAAATCAAGGCTGATTCAGCGAAATATGTACAATGACAGCTACCCCCCTTGAAATAACCCCCGTAGCGCACAGCGGTTCCCAACCATGCCGCGGGGAACCACACCCAAATGACGCTCCGCCCCCAAGGGTAGACAAACCCAATCCCAACAACTGTCCATTGCCCATCCCCACTTACAGAACACAATGAACATATGTGATCAGCATCACCTGGCATTACTCAGGTGCCCCATCATCAACCACTAGCACAGAAGGTGAGGGACCGACACTCGCCAGAACCTTGTCACCAAGCGTTAGGAAGGGAACCAGACATTATCACCTTTTGAATCCATGTATACCTGACAATACGGAGGAGTACAGAAAACAGAAGCACAGAAGCAGAAACGGAAACAAGCAAAACCGGCAAATTGAACAAATGGCCAAGCGAGAGGTTCCCCCCCTCCAAGGGGGGGGGATTTGCAAAGCGGGTGAAGAGGGTGGGTACTATCATACCGTTGACACCAGGGTTGGTTCTGTACGATGAAACCAATGAGCATGGATGTGGTTGGCCTTTGGTTGGCACAACATAGTGGCAGTCCGGCTGCAAAATCGTGCCTGACACCTTGTGAAAGCTGAATGAGTTGAATGGCAGAACGCAGATTCGTCAGCCACGCAATCAAGGCAGTGGCAGGTCAGACCACTGGTGCATGTGAGCTAAATCGGTCAGGTGGCAACCGATTCTTCAATGCTGTATAAACGTGTGGGGGTGTGTGTCACATTGCAACTGTGACCTGCATCTGCCCCCCCCCCCCTCCCTTCACACCGCATCTTCCTGTAGCGTACTGTACCTTTTCTGTGTGGCAAAAATAAAGTTAATTGCTTAACTTTAGATTCGGAAAAATTCGCATAAGTAACAAACATTGCATGCAATTGCTGCGAAGACTAGATATGGACACAACCCCCCCGTTGCCCCATCGGTGACAAATGACAAATTACCAAATTTGGCGGACCAAAAAGGGAGTCCAGGGAGGGGTCCCTTACGCCCCAACATGGAGTGCTCAAAATGATCTCCATAGGGCGCTGATCATTTTGAGGTGTGCATCATGGGGAAATTTGTTTTCACAATAGTTTCCCTCGGGGCTGCTTTGCCTAATTTATGAGCCATCGCCAGGAAAAAAGGCATTTTAGGTGGCGTTTTCGCACAGCGCGGGCTGCATGCTGACTTCATACCGTTGGCCCAA
This sequence comes from Eutreptiella sp. 'Long Island Sound 2002', assembly GCA_964036045.1. Classification (NCBI taxonomy): domain Eukaryota; phylum Euglenozoa; class Euglenophyceae; order Eutreptiales; family Eutreptiaceae; genus Eutreptiella; species Eutreptiella sp. 'Long Island Sound 2002'. Next base: position 71,309,585 of record OZ038386.1, read on the forward strand.
TGATCAGCCATGGGCTTGGGATGGTCAAAATGCTGCTGGCCTGCAAGAATTTTCCATAACAACAGAGAACTTCCTTGAGTGAGTTCTACATCACTGGCAGGTGACCCAATACATCCCAAAAAAGAGAAGTACCGCCGAACCACAAGGTGGATAGCTGGCCTTAGGTACAATCCACCAAAATTTCAGTGGAATCCAGAGCACCATGACAGAGTTGTGATTTCTGCCCATTTCGCGTGTGATTGCTTGCTTGCTTGCTGCTGCTGCTTGCTTGCTGCTTGCTTGCTGCTTGCCAAACCTGGTAGGTCCACCCTAGACACTAAACAGGGTTACAAAACCAAGACTAGTTCCACCAGCTTGGTGACCCTAACCCTACCTAACCCTCACCCCAACGCTAAGGTAGGGTTAAGGTTAGGGCTAGGGTTAGAGTTAGTGTTGGGGTCCAAAGTGCAAAAAAAATGATATGGCAAAAGGCAGGAACAAATTTTCGAAGGTCTTGTGCAGCCTGACCTACGTGACTGGGGTGCCCCCAGCTGCAAAGGTTGGGGTTAGGTAGGGTTAGGGTTTGGGTTAGAGTGCACAGGTCATGGCTAGAGGGAGGGCAAGGGGAGGTTAGGGGAACGCGTGGCCCTAGATGGGATAGTGCCTGATGCGAAAGGGATGAAAGGGATAATTCTGTCTGGAATGAATGTCAGGTGAAGCACGTGAGGTGTGTAGGCACATTAAGGAATTGTTTAGTTGCAAATCTAGCTTCTTCTTTTGTTTTCAGCTCCGTTGCGCACAATTTCCAACACAGTTGTCAACCTCAAAGCTCTGCTGCTCTCAGCCGCAGTATTAGCTTATCTCCAAGATGTCTAGCGGGGCTTTTTGACTGCAAAAGCAAAGGCAAAAGGACCGCGGGCTGCACACACAGAGCAGCATTAGAGAACAGGCTGCAGGGGTGCGCAGGAGGGTGGGAATGAATAAGAAGTCAACCACGAGGACAAGCAGAGCAAGAGGTTTTTTCTGTTTGGGGTACAGGTATGCCTGTGCCACCGTTAACACAGTCCGACATGGTGCCATCATATTGTTATCATCATTGTCATTTGCAAGGTGGTTGTTGCTATGATGACATCATCTCAACCAAAGAAAGATACCCCTTTGCCGAAGGGGAAGGTGGCTGTCTTAGCTTTCATTCAGCTGAGTGAGGCTGTCGCTATAACCATGCTGTTTCCCGTTGTGCCATTTTTGGTGAAGGGGTTTGCAGAAGTGGATGCAACCAATTCGAGTGAGGTGTGTCGCAGCCTTCCATCGTCTTTGATTTGCCTTGATGCTGTAGAGTGTTCATCCATCACCCTTTTCGGGCCCTGTTTTCCCCTTTGCGCTGTTCCTGTTCACTGTCCCTACGTTGGCCTCTTCGATCGCCCATTCACAAACTCAGCCCTGCCGGACATAGCCCTTCGCCTGCCGTCCTCATCCTGCTACGCCTCTACCACACCCTTACAACCTCCACAACACGCCTCGCACTAACAGCAGCCCCGGACTTGCCAAGCTACACCCTATTTCTGCCATTCCAGGAGGAGACGCATTCACCAATAGCCCTCGGGACGTCAAGAGCAAATGCAAACCATTGGCCCGCCAATCAATGACGATGCTGTCGTCCTTGGAAATCATCCACAGAACTGCCCTCGGCATTCTTGTCGTCCATGGCAAAGGCGTAGGAGTGCTATTCTAAGGCCAATCAATTGCAGTGATGCTGACGATTGTTTGCTACTCGGAAATCGGTAGAATTGCACCGACGTCTATTTGTTTTCCACCCCGTAGTCACTCCTGCCCCCAGAGGAGGTGGGGATCTTCGCTGCGGAATCATTTCCCCTAAAAGTTGCCAACACATGAAACGAGGCTATTGTTTATGTTACTTTCAGCTCTGTGGGCGGCAGATTTCCTCGCATTAGACTGCGTTGTTCCCGCATAGTCCCAATCAATCAGTACAATGCTCCCGCATCGTGCCCAACAATGCGTGTGCTGTCCCTAACCTCACCAGTAAACACACTACTAAATTCCCTACATGTCTTACGATCATGTTTGTACTGAGGTCATAAATACCACCTTCAAACGGTCGCCGACATATGTTTGCTAGGCACCCCAGAATCCAAGGCACTGCCCTAGTTCGCGGTGCTTTTTCAAAAGCCACCTGCGGTAGGGTTAAGCGGTTGGACTCGCGGGAGCTCAGTATGAATGGAGGGTGTTGCTTCAACCTAGGTCATCGATATTTTCTCTGCGGAGGGTGTGCACACTGCGCCACGAGTCGTATTCACCAGGCATCAGGCACGACAGTATTGGTCATGTCCCTGCATACGTGTAGCAACACTCGTTCCTGAGGTGAGGAGGGTTTGTTGGCACCTGGTCACAGTGTTTGTTTTTTGTCTCTCCGCCTGAACTGTTCGGCTTGTTCTAAAAAAAAGGCCTTGTACCCGTCCGGGGTGTGCTTTGTGCAGACCCCCCCCCCCCCCCGCACAGCAGTGGGGCCTTTGTGAAACCTCCTTTATTGACGTTTGCTGCCTGCAGAAAATCGAAATCACTTGTTTAGTGGCTTTTGCAGAAAGTCGAAATCACCTTGTGGGAGTTGTTGGATCAAAACCACGCAGGCGTGCACATATGGGAAAACGTCACAATCCCCCCCCCCCCCCTCTTTTGGGCCTTTTTGTGTACCCTACCCCAAGGGGTTGAATTGTTGGTTTAACCCGCTGTAAATTCTTTATTTTTTTTCCACTAAACGCATCCCCTGCTAAGTTTTTGGTCGGGACCCCCCTCGATCACCCAGCCCCCCCAGCCACCGGAAATTCATTGTTTTGGAGGGTTGGGGCTGGGATAGGGGGGTCAAAAATGTCGAAGAAATGACCCTTCCTGCCTTTTGATTGGGTGACAATCATGGCTCTTTTGGGTTCTTTGATTTTGAGCTCAAAAGGTGTTTTCGATGCCTTGACTCCATGGGGTTTGTGTGGGCGGAGTGGGATGACCGCTCATCAGTTTGTCCATGTTGGTGTTTTTGGTGGCTCTGGCGGCCCTGTGGTAACCCCCCCTAGCGGGTGGTTTTAGGCATGTGTGACAGTATACCCATACGAGGATGCAAAAGGACTTTTTTTTTTGCATCTTCTAGCCTTGCTTAGGGCCGACCATGGCCCATTTGAAAGATGCAAAATTACCGTTTTCACCTTAAATGACCTACATGGGTTGGTTGAAGAATGCACTTTTTCCAGTGACCCTTGACGACCCTTGGGGACCCTTGGGTTAGGCATGGGTGATCATTTTGGTGACAGTGAGGGTACATATCAACCCATGGGGAGCTCAAGTAGGCCCGCATAGTGGTGCATGTTGTCCCCTAAAAGTGCCGCCTTGGGGCTTTGTTGCACTTTAGCGTGCAAAACTTGGTTGGCCTATTGATACCACTGTGTCTTAATTTGGACTGGGGTCCCATTCAACTCATTTCTTCTATATGGACCCCTCTAACTGCTAGCTAGGGTCCCAGGTTCTATCTCTGGATATCTGCCCCTTTATTGGGCCCCGCTAGCGAGGACTTAGTCGTTTTCAGGCTGGCATGGGTTGGCTAACAAATCACGGATTCTGGTGACCTCCCAAACCTCTCATGGACCTTTGGGCCGTTGTGGGGTGATCATTTGGCAATCATATGGGACTACACATGAACCCAAGGGGAGCCATGTAGCAACATCTGGGCCAGTCTATTGGTGCTTGTTGTTCCTTTCAAGTGCCATTTTGGGCTGTTTTGCCTTGTGGTGGGCACTCGTTGGTGATGATAGATTGTCCCAACTCGGAGATGTGGAATCTGAACCAATTCCAAAAACACGTATATTGTTGGTTGTGCAGTACTCTAGAGTGGACCTGTTTTTACTCCGCTTTGGTGTGAAAGTGAGCTTTACCCTGAGAATCTAATGATGATGCATGATGACGGATGATCCCCAAATTGGAGATGCTACATCTCCACCAATTCCATAAACCACTCATTCCTTTATGTTTCCAATAGTTGAGAATGTACCTATTTTGGTGTTGGTTTATTGTGAAACCGAGTTTTGCTTCGACAATCTAAAATGGTGACTGCGGTTGGGGACTGGGTGATGGTTGAAGAAGAAGATGAATGATCCCAAAATTGTAGATGCTGAATCTCCAGTTCCTACTACTACTTACATTGGGTAGTACAAATCCGATTTGTCTTAACGTTGGTATAAAGTAAGTGTTGCGATGAGAATCTAAAAATTGTGACCCTGATTGGGGGTAGGATGATGAATGGTGATGAAGGAGCATCCCCAAACTGCCGATGTTGAATCTGAAGCACAATAGTCTAGAATGGACCCGTTCTCCCATTGGTTTGGTGTGAATGTGGTTTTTGCCTTGAGAATCTCAAGTCGCGACCTTGATCTGGGGACTGATGGATGAAGATGACGATGGATGAAATGAGAGATGCCGTCTCTCCATTTCGGAAAACCATTTAAACGAGATTGTTTGCAACAGTACAAATTGGAGTTCTTTTGATGTTGGTTTGGTTTGAAAGCGAGTGTTGCCCCGAGAATCTAAGATCCAGGCCCTGATTGGGGATGGGATGATGGATGATGGATGAAAATTGAGTTTTGCCTTGAGAATCTAAACTAATCTAAACTCGTGACTCTAACTAGGGATGGGATGATAGATGATGATGATGATGGAGGATCCCCAAACCGAGATTTTGTATTTCAAGCCATTCCAAAAACCACCTATACCTACAAGTCTGCAATAGAATGGACCCATACTCACATTGGTTTGGTGTGAAAGTGAGTGTTGCATTGAGAATCTAAAATCATGGCACTAACTGGGGATTGGATGATGGGTGATCCTGAGCATCCCGAGCTCGGAGATGCCGACTCTGTAATTCAAAAAAATCACTCATACTCGACTGTCTTCAACAGTACAAGTTGCAGTTGTGTGGTGTTAAAGTGATTGTTGCCTTGAGAATCTAGAGTCAAGACCCTAATTTGGGGTGGAATGATGGATCATGATGATACATTGGAGATGAGTATTCTAAAGCAATTTCAAAAACCGCACTTATTTGTTTCAGTCTATAATAGTCCAGGTCGGACTGTTTTTATAGTGGCTTGGTGTGAAAGTGAGTTTTGCGTGGAGAACCTAACATCATAACCCGATTGGGGATGGACTGATGATGGATGATGATGGATGATTTCTAAATCGTGGATGCTGAATTTGAACCAATTCCAAAACCACCTACACCTGTTTTGATGTCGGTTTGGTTTGAGATGATGGATGATGCTGATGGATCTCATGGATGATTGCAAAACTTGGCACTTGGGGATTCGCTTGGGGCAAATTCTCGACGAGGTGGACTTGCGGAAGGCAATAGAAATTTGAAAGGTGATTTAGCTAATCCTCACTATGTGCTAGGTCCGCTACCATAGTCATTTGTGGGGCCCTTTGTGGGCTGTGAACCTTGATTCTGAGAGGTGGTCTCGAGTACCATACAGTGAGCAAGCGATGCCAGCCCATCCTGCTTGTTTAGTCCATTTGGCCATTGGGTGCCGGAGGGGGGGTCCTTCCCAAGGGAGTGGTGTATGCCCTGCCAGTGCAATTTTTGGCCTCAACAGCTTAGAAGTTGAAATTTCGAAAACCCCTTTTCTTGACATTGTGACCACGTGCAATTATTGATCACCACGTGTGCAGCATGGGATGGTGTGATATGATTTGCCATGGCCATTGAATTGTGAGTTGTGCAATCTAATTGTTCGCTAGTACTGTGCCACCACCTCTAGGGACTCTACACAGATATTATGGGTCCCTCTTTGAGGTGCCTTGCTGAAGGCAATAGAATTTGAAAACTGTTGTTGAAGAAAGTAAGAACCGCCCCCCACCCCAAACCACGCCAAGGCCACAGCCTGGATGAATTTTTTTCAAAACTGATTTTTTTGATATTGCGACCCCAGAACTGATCAAATACCCATGTAAAGCATGTTTTAGACTTTGTTTGGGTATTTCTCACCTTGTTTGGGTGCAAGGAGGGTCCTTCCAAAGGGATACAACGTACGTGCAGAAAAAAAAAACACACAGAGAAGGTCTAAAACCTATTGTACATGGGACCTTTCATCTTTTTGGGTGGTCACATCATCAAAAAAATCAGTTTTGGAAATTTCAATGTTTGAGCTGTTGACACCGAAAACCACATAATCAGGTTGTGCATCAGTCCCTTGGGGAGGACACTCCCCCCAAGCACCGAATGGCCAAATAAGGTGAAAAAACACACAAAGAAGGTCCAACACATGCTTGAAATATGGGGGAAATTAGTCATGCAAATTTCAATTTTTGAGATTGAAAGTGCATTATCCTTTGAACCCCCCCCCCCTGTGTGACATTCCGTCTGGTTGTTGCTCCTTTATGGGGCCATGGACAGTCACCCGTTCTTCCCTTCGCATGTTGCGCCGGGTTGCTGCTTTCTGTCGCCGCTGCGGCTGGTGCTCTTGTTGGTGTCGTTTCCGCATTCGTGGAGCCCAGTAGTTGGTGTGATGCGGCTGTGCTAAATGTGGCATGGTGTGCCCTTTGCGCGTCAGCGGTGCCCAATAATTGGCGTATTGAGGATGTGCCGGTCGTTTGACTGTTTTTGCTGTCCACGCGCCTCTGTCCACAGGCCGTCCATAGCCTGTCTCGCCGTGTTTCTGTGTGCGTGAGGCCCAGGTGCCCTGTTCCTCCACGCGCTGTCCCGGCTGTCCACCATATGTCCTTTTCCCCCTCACGGCTGGTCTGCCCCTGATGGGCTCCCACTCCTATTGCGCAAACAGCCCATCTGGGCTGCGGGAGACACCCCCCACCTGATGCTGGTTGAGCAGGGGTTGCCTTGGCGGTAGCAACGGGGCTGGCTGGCCAAGCCATCCCCTTTATTGTCGCCTCCTCCCATGCGCACGCTCTGCCATCCGCTCCATTGTGGTTCCCTGTTCCCGCTGTTCTAGTTGCCTCTCCTGCCTTGCTGTGCCCCTCCTCCTTGTTTGCTGTGCTTGCCCTTGTCCCTCCTGGTGTGGCTCCTGCGTTCTGTGTGTCTGTGTTGCTCCTCCCCTTGTCTGTTGGCGCTCCTGGGTGCCCCTGTCGTGCACCCCCTCCTGTCCCACCGGCAACTAATGGCCAAAGAAGGTGAAAAAACACAAATTGATCAACAGATGCACGGGACACCTGCACATGAAAAAGGGGAGAAGTCGGGCACGGCACACAGCACCTTGCCACTGAAGCAAATTTCATTCTGAGATCTGATAATCTTGCCAAAACCCTGTGTCCAGTCGGTATTGGTCAGTAGGGCAAAAGCACCCAAGGGGGCTCCTCGAGGCAGGTCTTTTGGGCCCACCACAGTGCGCGAGCTGCGCCCACAGATACCCCCCCCCCCCCCCACACACTTACATGCGTGTGTGTAGCACTGCTGTGGGAGGGCCTAGTGTATTGGTTGCCCTCGCTCAGGTGTCTCACATTCCTGTATGTGTGTGGCTCCCTTGTGGTTCAATAATTCACAAGACTTCAATCTCTTGATGACGTGTTTCTGCATTGCATGATTTGGTTCCGGGTGAAAGGCAAGAGTTGCGTGGGTGGACGGAATGGTTGGGTACAGCGTGTTTGCTTTTGTATGTGCTCAACCTTTGATGTGATGGATTCATTGTTTCAAAGACCAGTACTCTGAGCGAGGTCGTATAAATTGCTCTCGAACAACCTGTGTAGGTAGCCGCAAGACCTCAGAATGTATCACGCATCTGCTACCTTGTCGCCTTCTTGTTCATCACCCACAAGTGGTACATCTGTGCGTCTTCTTGTGTCCGCCTGAGCTTCAAAGTCCTCGTGTCACTTCAGGTCACATTCTACGCAAGTTGGTTGGCCTCCGTATTCCAATTCTCACAATTTACATCGAGTTTTTGGTGGGGCTCATTGTCCGACATGGTTGGAAGAAAACCTATTCTTCTCATAGGTGTTGTGTACAGACGCGTATTTACCTGAAAGATTGAAGGGTGTTTAGGCCCTTGGACATCAGTTACATGCTGTTGATGGGTCGTCGTCATCTTTCCATACCCCATACCCCCGGACACACGCAGAGTTGGACAAATCAAAAAACTGACCTGATCAGCCACAAACCACCTGTCTACTCATGGCATACACCCACGGAGGTGGGGGCAGAGGGTTGATTCTCAAAGACCCACCCACCCGCTCCGAAAACACTCACACCCACCCCTTCGGTATCCACAACACTAAAAGAAAAGCCTTGATGTAGCAGTTCAGCTGTGGTGGGTATGTAGGGGGAGGTGCAGACTGAAAGACCCATCAGCGATGTGATCAGATGTTGTCACACGGATTTGTGCATACATTCCTCAGTCTACAATCTGCTGTTGGGGCCAGGGAGTTGCGTCCCGTTGGTTGTGATGATGCATGTGTGGTGACTGAACGATACCCCAGAGTACATTACTGGGGCATGACATGAAATGCAGTAGTGAGGTGTGTGTGTGTGGGTGGGTGGTTGCCGTGGTGTGTGGGGGAGTGGGCCAATTGGTGTTTGGGTGTGTTGGTCCAGTTTCATCTGCCTCCCCCCCCCGACCCCCCTGTAGCTAAACAAAAGCCTTGTGCTGCACCCATGGAAGGTGATATTCTTCCTAAAACCCTTATGAGCATTGGCCAAGCCTTCAAGACGTTGGAGACACCATGGCCAAGTTCAAAGTGCAATGTGCGATGATGATGGCGCATGATCTTGGAACACCTTTTGCCGGGTCACCCTCGCTTCACCAACTCCTCACCCTTGTCACTGCCCTCCTGTCACCCCCCTGGGTGTGGCATTGGGCCTCATGCAGAATTTCCTGTTGCTCCCACAAAGTGCAAAGTGGTGAGCGTGTTCAGGCATTAAAGCAAGTCCAACGAGTTCTATACCGAGCCCTTGTAGCAATGGACCATTTGCCCTGTCACTGCCCATAGAACTCAGGGCATGCAGTCTTCACGAAGTGTTTTCTTGGCCATGCATTTGTGTTGTGCCTTCATAAGACTTGCACCTCGCTTTCCATGCCTACCAATTTTTCATGTATGGTGATGGTACCGTACCCCTGGTGTGTGTGGGGGGATGATAGGGTTGGGAATTACTGCCCACCAGGGGTACGAGTAGGAGGAAGTGAGGAGCATGGTGCAGGAGGTGTGGGATGCAATGAGTACTAGCAGCCAAATGCATTTTTGTCCGCCAATAAGACGGGCTGTCATACAGGGGCACCGTGGCGTCAATCATATGAAGCAGAGATGCAATGTCGTTCAGCGGGGCTTTCACTTGGCAACCATCCCCTTGGGGTAGCAGAGGGGATGCCGAAGGGGAAGGAGTGTACTATTGTGGCTAGATATTGCCACTTGGCTGGAATGACAAAATACCCTGAAAATTTGAAATTCTTTGCGACTTTTGAAAATTTAGGATGCTTCGCTGTGCTTGCTTGCACCCAAGGCTGACAGTTGCATGGAGGCAAACCTGACCATTTTGTGGCTAAAGCCGACCCAGGAGTGTGGGTTTTCATCTTTGATTTCTCTGAGCAGTTTAACGTCTTAGCTCACAGGAATCAGGTCAGCCGATGGCTACCGGTGTTAACCGACAGTCGTGATGGTCAGGCCGATAGCCAACAGCCAAGTGCCGGGGTCCGGTATGTTTTTTTTGTTCGAAGGAATACCCTGTCGTATCCGCGCAATCCCTTCGCCTGCCATAGGGATGCTCAGCAGCACTGTGACAGGGCTCCTATTTGGGTGCACCTCCTCCTTGCTTACGGCGCTCCTGGTCCGTAGCCTTAGTGGCCTCTTGAATGGGAATGTCCCAGTCGCAAAAACGTACATGCGTGAGATCACGGACTCTACCAATCAAGGCAAAGGCTTTGCAATGTTTGGTATGCCCCGTTTCTGGACATGTTTGTCGTGCATCTTGGGGTAGCGGGTACCATGCCCCCCAACTCCCTCCTCCGACCGCCATGGAACACGGCGCGATAGGCCCGCACCCTAACTCTGCAGCTAACTCCTTACATCGCCTTTTCACACCCTATTTAGCCTTGCCGTGGGGGTGCGTAAGCTGCTTGAGCAGATTTCAGCAGCTGGGGCTGAAAAATCGGATTGCTCAACCCTGATGATTTCGGTTTGAAATTGTGGCCGTCCACAAAAAAAAGGACAGCTGTAAAGCATATTTTAGAGCGCTTTATTGCTGTCTTTTTACTATTGGGCCATACGGGACGGGGCTGCAGCGTTTGGGTAGGCATGCACTCCTGATGCTGTTTTCAGCACCAGGGGCAGAAAAATTGAGTTTTCCTGAAGCTAGTATGTTAGGGGTTTGGTGTTGGAGACAGCAGAATTTTATACCTATTGTCTGTTGCTACAGTGCCCTACTATACAGAGGTGGTGCGAGTTTTAGAGGTTTTCTCGTCTTGTGGGTTTTGCCAAATATGCATGCAGTGTCTGCGCAGTGTGCACGCATGCACTGCAAGATATATCCGATGGGGCATGTTGTCAGTTGCAAGGGCATTCTGGAGTCTAGAGCTGCAAAAGCATGCTTGCACCACTCGATTGTGCAATGTCCTCATGCTACGTTCAGAGAACCGCCCTGGTGTTTGTTCCATAGGTACTGTCTGGGGCTTGGGGGCCGTCATAGGCCCCGGCATCGGCGGCTATTTATCATTTCCCGCTGATTCCATGCCCCAGTGGTTCTCTCAGGAGTCCATCTTCGCCACGTACCCGTTTCTGCTTCCATCACTTTGTGGCGCTCTGATAAATCTCTTTGGATTCGCAATGGGGTGCATGTTTCTCACAGGCATGTCTGTTGGCCGTATCCAGTGTGTACATCCAGAAGTGCCAACCGACATACTTACTGAGTCTTGACCTCCCCCTTACCCCTTCAGCAAGCTAGTCAAGCAACACTTCAGGCGAAATATCTGATGTGCAGCGCACCACTGATGTGTATTGACCAATGGGTTTGTAGCCAACCACCCCAACCCCAACACCCCCAAAACCGATTTTTAGGGGGAGCACTTGGCGCGGCGCACGCATGGCGCGGAGAGTTAGCCGTCTGGCCCAACCAAGCAGCTGTAGATTAATTGGTAGCTAGACGGGAAGAGCTATCATTTCCCTCTGCTATTTGGACAAAGGTAGGAAAAATGGACAATCCAGCAGGGAGACCCCAAAATAGGGTGGTGGTTACTCCCAAGGGGCCATCTTATGTATTTTCACATTGGGAGGCGCCAGGTAGGGCAAGACGGAGGGATGTTTACACAGGTCTTGTACCCAAGGATTTGCTCTCCTTAGGGGGCATTTTGTGATGGGGTAAAAGCCAACCCATTCTCGATAAACCTGCCGTAAAAGTAGCGCGCGGTGCGCGCGGCGCAGATACTCCCCCTTAGGGGGCGGTTGGGGCTTGGGGATTGGGGGTAAGCAAGATTGCGTTCGCTATCCGTTACCGGGTCAGTCCCCATGAACACCCTAAACAATGGTGGGGTCCCAACCCCTGTCATTTGGGATCCTCCAGCGCCCCTCTGGGGCCCCACTGGTTAGCACTTTTTGAGCTGCTCAGGCCCACATGGGTTGGCTGAAAATTTTTTTGGGGGCAACTCCTGGCAACCCCCGCATGGCTTTTGGGTCATCATTTGGAGACAATGGGAGCCTCCCGGTTTTGTGCTCACCATCTCAATGAAGCGGTTCTATTTCCCTTCAGCAAGTCCAATTCGTAGAGACTGACAGGGGTAGTGCTTGACGATGTACCACAAACTGGGCCTAGTGTTTTGTCTGAATCTTTACGAGTGGTAAGCAGGTGGGCCTCAGTGATCTACATGGCTCTCGGTGGATTTGTATGTGCGGGGGTATTGCGTGCGCCATGTGGGTGGTGTGCACTCATTCCCTGTTTTGTAGACCCCTGGTTGGTGGACATGACTGGGCATCACTTTGCACCAACCAGCACATGAACAGCTACAGCGACAGTGTTGATGGTGCTTGGGTGAGCGCCATCGTCACGGCTGCTGTGCTACCGTTGTTTTTCCGTGCTTGGATAACAGGGGGCATGGCAGCGACCTACCGGGCTGGAATGTGCATCAATTTTTTGTAGTACGACAGTCAGCCCCCCCCCCCCCCCCCCGCTCTCTTGGCCCAACTGACAGACCTTTGAGGAACTCACACGGATTTGTAAATGTGTATGTGTGCAGCTCCTGATCTTTCCGGAGCTTGGTGTCCGTTGAAGTCGGAGGTTGAAAACGGTCACAAACCGTTGAGCCCAACAATGTCAGTATGTCAGTGTCAGTGACACGTGGATACCGTGTCCGCCAAGGGACGGAAAGAGAGTGCGCAATGATGGAGGAGCGCCCAGAGTGTCCCGTTGCAACAATCCAACAAGTAAAGTTACACCGGATGTTTAAGTGATCTATTTGCTTGTCTTAGGATTCTGATTCATGACAAACAATGTCCCTCCCGGGGGGGGCATCTGTGGAGAACGACAGCATGGGGGGGATTTACATACCCCCCCCCCCCTTTCGTTGGCCAATTTTTTTAGGCAAAAGTAAGGTTTTCATGTAATCGAACCCCCCCCCTTTTTTGGGTGAAGGGTTTGCTTAGTCCACCTCACACTACCACTCTAGTTGGAGAAAAGTTGCCCCTTGTGTTGAGGATATGGACTTTTGTAGCCAATGTGCCACTTTTGGGCCACTTCTGATCAGGGTGGTCCTTAAGGAACCAATTTTTTTTTCTTTTCACGGCCGCCCTTAGAGACCACCCCTCAGAGCATTTTACCACTGACGACCCAACGCAGGCCATTCTTGTCCCCTTTGATGGGGACCCCCAAGAATGCAGGGGTTACGTAGCACGTCCGCCCTTATGTGGCCCCCCAGAAGGCAGGGGTGAGGTAGCCACTTTTGATTTTGTGCCCTTTGATGGGGATCCCCTAGAACGCAGGGGTTACGTAGCACTTCCACCCTTATGTGGGCCCCAAAGAAGGCAGGGGTGAGGCGGCCACTTTTGCCCTTGATGGGGACACGCGAGAACGCAGTAGTTACATAGCACCTCCGCCCTCATTTGGGCCCCCGAGAAGGCAAGGGTGAGGTCGCCACTTTTGATTTTGTCCCCTTGTTTCGGGACACCCGAGAATGCAGGGGCTACATAGCACGTCCGCCCTTTTGTGGGCCCCCGAGAAGGCAGGGGTGAGGTAGCCACTTTTGATTTTGTGCCCTTTGATGGGGACCCACTGAGAACACAGGGGTCACGTAGCACTTCCGCCCTTATATGGGCCCCCGAGAAGGCAGGGGTGAGGTAGCCACTTTTTATTTTGTCCCCTTGTTTCGGGACACCCGAGAACGCAGGGTGGCGTAGCACTTCCGCCCTCATGTGGGCCCTCGAGAAGGCAGGGGTGAGGCAACCACTTTTGCCCTTGATGGGGACCCCCGAGAAAGCAGTCGTTACATAGCACCTCCGCCCTCATTTGGGCCGCCCCTGCATTCTCGGGTGTCCCGAAACAAGGGGACAAAATCAAAAGTGGCTACCTCACCCTTGCCTTCTCGGGGCTACATAGCACGTCCGCCCTTTTGTGGGCCCCCGAGAAGGCAAGGGTGAGGTAGCCACTTTTGATTTTGTGCCCTTTGATGGGGACCCACCGAGAACGCAGGGGTCACATAGCACTTCAGCCCTCATGTGGGCCCCCGAGAAGGCAGGGGTGAGGCAGCCACATTTGATTCTGTCACCTTTGATGGACCCCCTGGATGGCAGTGGTTAGCAAGTGGAAGTTAAAATTCTGTGAGATGGAGAGTTGGGCATGGTTTATCACATAGGACAAACAACTTTTCCTTATGTGTTCTTCCACCCCCTACTTCTCACAACGGAGAGTTGGGTCTAATGGCCGGAGCCATGTGGGTTCTGCGGTCGTTCCACCGGGACCTGTCAAACCATGTTGACCACGTTGAATGGGACGAAGGTGTGCACCCACTGCCCTTACCGGTATAGCTTCAAGTACAAGAAGGCAGTGGAGAAGAAGCGCAATGGAAGTGTCTGGTTCCGATGTACCCGGCATCCCCGTTCACATTGAATATCCAATGCCACCTACAGCTTGTGCATCCCGGATTGGACCCCAAAACAATTGAAGTAAGTGATTGGATTGTGGAGAAGCAAATTGCTTGGCCTGCTCAGAAGACAAAGGCAAAGAAAGGAGAAAAGGTGCGGCATATTACCATTCATGTGGACAAGGAAGCGGAGGAAGGCAAGGGACAGGCCACAACCACGGGTGATGAAGGAGGGGACAAATATGGCACACAACAACCTTCAAGTGAGGCCGACGAAGATTGGTGTCCAAAGCGTCGCAAGTCCGATGGGTCACACGGGTCCGACATGGATAGTTCGTCAACGACCAATTCTAGTAGTGGTGGGACGTCCTCTACACCATCGGTGTCTAGTTCCAAAAGCAGCAGTTCAGACAGCAGTACCAAAGTGGTCGTCGCAACGGGACAGAAGAAAGTGTACAAAAAGACCGCCAAGCAACCCCGTGGGCACGCCAAGCAAGCGCAAAGTGGGAAGACAGCGGTGGTAGCTTCATCGGCGCAGAAGCGACAAGCACCAGAACGGAAGTCGAGTAGCGACTCCAAAAGGCAGCAGAAGTAGACGATTACTTGAGGTGCAGAAGCAGGTGCTAAAGATGTTACGGCGGGGGCTTTGGGACGAACGCATTGCAAGCGGTGCCTTGAGAAGTGGATATTGTAGTGAAATTCGGAGATGGGTCTATCCCCTAGGGAGCTTTTTTTTGGGTGCGAAGTGCATGCGTCAACTGGTTCCGCGCATTGCCACGAGAGACACAATAACACACAAACATAGCATGACGGACGATGTACGTGTTGTTGGCACAACCGAAGTTCCAGGACTGGGCACCCCGTGAAACACGAAACGACTCAAAACGACCGCATTGTGGAATTGGGCACCCCATGAAGCGGTGCTCTGAAACGCGAAACGATTTGAAACGACCGTATTGTGGGACTAGGCACCCCATGAAGCGGTGATGCGAAGCGCGAAACGTGACGAAACGTACGCCTTGCAAGATTGGGCACCCTGTGAGGCACCCTCTTCGGTGTTGGGCCGCGCCGAAGAGAAATCATCCATGGCCCCCCCCGGCAGGGTGTGTGGGCGGCTACTACCACCATTACATTGGTGAGGAGGTAGAGTGGAGGCCTCCGTTGTTGTATGCTAACCCCTGAGGCCACCGTGTCCCTGCCACACCTCATATGTGAAACAACAGCATCAAGTAAGCATGCGAAGATCCGTCACTTTTGAGGCAAAACACCCCCCAATTTCCTTCTGCATGCCCCAAAAATGGACAAATACACACCTCTGCACATCCAAGGTAACCCCCCGCGACGCGTTTTGGCAAATTTCAGTTGCGCGCAAAAGGGGTAACCCCCCCCCCCCCCCCTTCGAAGTGACCAATGTTAGGCAAAACCCCATGACTTCACATTTCGCAGAAACGCCCCTCCCGTGGTCCCTGCCAACGTTGTTTGCCCGTCCAACCAGCAAACCAGGTGCCCAACTTTGTTTGGGCCATCAACAATTGAACTCCCCTCACTTTTGATCCCGAAATCATGAATCCTTTTGCAGAATCAAGACTAGGCAGGCCTGCATATGTAGGAGAAAACACCACATACCTCCGTTTTTGGGCCCATTCACATCGCCTTTTGTGTGTGAGTGTGCGTGTGTCTGTGTGTGTGATGATCAGGAAATCAAAAGCAACATTTTGAAAGTTACCCCCCCTCCCCCCCAAGAAAACAGAGGTGTGGGTTCAAATCCTAATCCCCCCACCTCCCTTCCTTGCAACCAAAGTGGTGAACACCATGGAAAGGGGGGTGTAAATCAAGAGTTTTCAATGTTCTTGTAATTATTGGTGGTGTCAAGGTAGGGAAAAAATAACTGTTGGAAAGATCCATTTTGACCGCCTAAGGTGGAATGGAGGTCACAGGTCCAGCTTGGCTCCTTGGGGTGTAACGTCGTGCACAAACAAGCCTTGTTGTCGAAGCAATCACCTCGATTTATTTTGCTTCATTTCCTGCATTTTTTTGGTCCGCGTGCTATTTTTTGCGCGAAGGTTGAGGGGGTATGTATTGCAGTACCCTGCCACTCTACAGAAACACATCTGGTGCAGCACAAGTTACCCAATTGGGGGATGAAGCAGTGCGGCAAAATGAAACTGGTATGTGCCTGATTTTGCATCTGTGGCTCAGAAGCCGGGGGTAGTGTTGCGTCGGTCACCAGGTCAACTACCCCACCCCCCGAGGGAGGGGCTCAGTTGACACAACCTACCAATGGCAAAGAAGGCTGAGTAGGGAGGTAAGGATAGGCCAGCCAGGGAGAGGGAGGGCAGAAAGTGGTGAAGGGCCGATGGGCGCCGCCTAAGGAGAGAAACGTTCCAAGGGAACGGCATCAGTAAGTGGCGAGAGGCCAATAGGCGCCGCCAGCTGCAGGCTGCAACACAACCAGGTGTCATGCCCCCCCCCCCCCCCGCCGCATCGTGTCGCAATTTGTGCCTTAACTCAATTCGCAGCACCTTTTTCCTAAGGCTCAACACCCACTGACCTAGTACACCATGCATGTGGCAGACGAAACTAGATTCCCAAAGCCCTCAAGGGTGTCCACAGGCTGGAATGGTCGCGGTTGACCACAGGGTTGAGAAATTCGGCCACTATGGGCTGTGCAACAGTGATGGAAGGTTGTGGTGCCATTGTTGTGAAAAAAAACCACAGTTGGATACCCTGGGGGGGCGTTAGCACACCAGGCGTGCGCCGCTACTTTGGTGCCAAGCATCCCGGCTTTAGCCCCGATTTTACCCTCACCTGGTGAGGCCCCCCAAGCACACTAGAAACCAGCCCAAACCCTCCTCTACAGAGCACACAACATCAGACCAAATCTGTGAACTCCCTTTGCACAACAAATGTGACATACATGTGTTGTGCCTAATAAACAGCTGCACTGCACACTGCACCACCACACACTCCTCTGCACACTACACACCAGAGACTAGATGCTGCACATTCCACACATCCCATACGTTCCCGCTCACGTTTGGAAGACTGATGCAAGCAGCAGCTGCCACGCAAGGAGGTCATAGGGTTGAGGTTTGCGCATAGTGCTGCTAGAAGCACACCACCAGCAATGAACATTATTGCTTGGAGTGTACTGACCCACACACTTGTGGGGACACGTGCAGGGTGCAAAGTGTGCAGTGTGCAGTGCGTGGACTGCATGGTGTACAGTTTGTGCCAGCCTGGCCCCAATACTCAACCCCGGTCTGTGGGAATATTGTCGCAGCCTTAGTAGTGGTCGTCACCACAAATCCTCTGTGCCCTTGCAGGATATGCACACGAGTGCGAGTGGGTTGTCACTCCTGCGCACGGATAAAACACAAAGTGGCCCGACTCTGCAGGATCCCCCTGCAAGTCCCATAACTCCTGCGAATCCTAAAGTGCCGCCCCCAAAACGACAAGGTGCTGGATTTTTTACGAAAGAAGGCCGGACGGTATTGTTGAATCTGCTGAAAACGAGAGGTATTCGACCTTCGCTCACCATTAGGGGCTTACTGTGTCCCATTCCTTATAGCTCTGCTCAAGTGCTACAGCCTCGCCATTGCTACAGTCTAGAAGCAGCATTTGGACTATGGTACGGCCGCCAGAAGTTGATTCTGTATCATTTGCCCGTGGTTGTGTCAAGTTTCTTGGGCAGCCAGCAGAACCAAGCAAGCATGTCACCGGCTTCATTCCAGACAGGATCCGCGGATTCCGTTTAATTTCACGATTGGGTGCTGGGGGAAACCATGGTTACCGGATGGGGTGCAATTCCATCATTTGGGACTAAAGAAATTAGATCGGACACAATATCTGGTTAGGGAGTCGGGTTTATGAGGTTGCATGTACTTGAGAGTTCGGACAATCGTGGAATTTCTTTTTGCAGGGAAAATTAGGCTGCATTCCAGGGTGCGTTCCGACGTAGGGAAGGGCTGAGGTGAAGAAGATCGAGAAGATCGAGGTGAGCTGGTTTGTACTGATGCAGGGGTGCATTCGATAGAAAACATCGGATGGCCTTGGCTCTAGGGGGAGCGTTACGCGCCGGGCGCGCGCCGGGCATCTTTTTTGACCCGTGCGCCACCAGTGACCTTTTAGGGGGTGCACTAAGCGCAGTGCGCGCACAGTGCAACTATTTGGACGTCTAGCCGTCCTAGAACCCCATACTTTGTCATACTATGGGCATTATTGGTGTTTGACAACGGGTATTTTGATGCTTCTTTCACATTCGGGATATGGTATATTTGGATTCTCACCCAGTTTCACCAATTTTCTTCCATTTTTTGCTCGATTCCACCACATCCACTCCTTACTAGGTTGATTTCTCCCCACCATGGGGACCCCAAGACAGCAGGGGTGATGTAGCCATATTGATTTCTCCCCACCATGGGGACCCCGAGAAGGCAGGGGTGATGTAGCGAATACTGAGTTTGCGCTTCGTTCTTGTGACGTGAGGCAGAAACGCCGTCCAAACCGCTTGCGGCTTGGGGACTCATTACCATAGCGAAATCTATGGGAAAGGTAAAGGCAAAGTACCGTTTGTTAAGTACAATACAAATGACATTTGGAGTTGTTGAATTCACAGCTATTGTCTAATTATGCAACGTGCTTTGTAGGGAAGGTGCGCAGTCCATCATGGTTTATTTGGGGGGCCTTCTCCATCAGAGGGTAAATCAGAGGCTGAAGTCGGGATAGTTAATAGAAAGGTAGCGTGCCGGGCGCGCACCGGGCAAACATTCCCCCCTATGTCATCGCATTGCCTTTAAAGGATAGGGGTTGGCTGTATACTTCTCTTCGAGGCAATGAAGTCGGGGCAGATACCATGACAGTCGGGGGAAGGAAGTTTCTTTGAGCGCAAGTCCCAGGTCTATGAGTTGTTCAGGTTATCAGGCGTTCAAATGTTACGGAGTAACCACGGAACGTTGTCACTGCCCCCCCCCCCCCCCCCACCGACCCATCCACCTCCGTCCTTTCAAAATTAAAAATTTCCCCAGCCCCGTTCTTTGCAAATGCAAGCAATACTTGGGACCGGGTCTGTGGCACTCTATGGCAACGGGCAGCAGAGAATACCACGGCAATAGACAAGAGGACCTGTAGCATTGTGCAGGGATGACACCAGGTCCATTGGCAGAAATCCAGCGGGGGGCGGCACTGAGGACGTATTGGTCCACAGGGTGAGGGTGTGCGTCACTTTACTTTGGGTCAAGTAGGGTATCGCATTGATGTGTTCTGCAGGTGTACTTGTCTGCCTGGCTGCGAATTCCAACCTTGCATTCTTCGTCTGCAGCAGCCAAGTGTGTGGCATTGCATTTGTTCGTTCGGTTGGACGTAGTCTTGGTGGTTTCGGGTTGAGAGCGTGATTCGCATGTTGGAACTCCCAAGACTGTCCTTTTTCACGCAGTCTGGTCTTTGGCGCCTCTACGTGTCTCGTCTTCAAGCATCTTCAAGGGCAGGGGGATGTAGATGGGTGGATAAATACGATGAATGCATGTGTTATTTGAATGTAAAGAGACTGGGAGAAGGATGCAGCTTTGGCAGCAGCACTGGTGCAGAGAGGCAGAGAGACAGAGAGGCAGAGAGGCAGAAAGAGAGAGAGAGAGAGAGAGTTGCGCGCGCACGCGTGTTGCTTTTTTTTTTTTGTTTGGCTGCGCTTTCGTCTGCTCGCAGTGGTTGCCGTCTATGTGTTTGTGTGAATGTGCCCGGGTGTGGAAGACGCTGATAGCCACGCGTCGTGTCTGCGGCCTGAGGAGGTCACTGAGGGTTTGTGGTATGTGGCCCGGTCTGTCTGTGGGAGTGTTTGTGATCCCTCATTGGAACGGTGGCCCGATTGTGGCGGGTCCAAAGCAGTGCCCGGCTGTGGATGGAAAGCGGAATGACGTCTTGGCACGTGTGCTCTGTGGAATGGGGCTTTCGTGCCAACTGCCATCCTCCCTCGATGCCCGAGCGAAAATTTTCTGGTCTGGCAATCCGTCTAACACCCCTCCTCCCCTTCGTAGATCCCCCCACCTAAGCCCACGATTGCACCCACCCCGAAGGGGCCCTGCCGTAGCCATCGGAGCAGGAAACGGGGGGAATGTGGCAACCCCTCGGTACCCCCCCCCCCACCCCGTCGTTCCCTCCACGCGATTTACGCCCACAAGGCTACGAGATTTGCACACAAGCGGCGGGGAAAGAGGGCCGGGACGAGGAAAAGGGAGAAGCCCACAGAGAGTTTTCCCTTTTGGCACTGCTCCCCCCATGTCCCCCATGTTCCTGACGCTTTTCCAGGGCTTTGCCTTCCCCCCCCTCCGCCTGCTCTGCTCCATTTCCCGTGCTCTTCTGCTGTCGCGTCTGCTGCACCTCATGCCGCCACATGCTGCGTTGTCCCCTCCCTACGGCCGCCGGCAGTCCCCCCCCCCCCCATTACTGAATTAGCGAATTGGACAAATGGTCACGAAAAACTTGAGGGTGGAGGGCAACAGCCTAAACAAAACAGAGATAGGACGCGCAATGGCACTACAGAGCCTTGTGTCAGGGCAACGCTTTGCCCACAGATGAACGCAGTGTCGTGCAGGGGGATGGGGTTGCCAAAGGAGCGGGCGGATGGAGCCAAAGAAAGGCAGCGGGTCCGCCGCAATCGCGAAAGATATGTTACCCATCAGCTGCCCGTAGGGCAGTCCATGGTTGCGTGATGTCCGATCCGCTGCTGTTGTGCAGGAGCTGCTGCCGCTGTGGACCTCGGCCCCTGTCAAAGATGGGGGACTTGATTTCTCCTCGGTGGAAATTGGGCATGTGACCATGTGGATGGGGGCGTTGCTCATTGTGTACAACGCCTTCTTATTGCCCCGCCTGATCAAATGCTTTGGTGCGGTGCGGCTGTTCCGGTACGCGAGCCTATTGTGGCCGGTGATCATGGGTGTAACGCCGTTCGTTCGATATTTCATTGATCATAGGTCTGCGGCCTGGGACGGGCACTGCTGTGTGTGTGTGTGTGTGTATGTGTGTGTGTGTGAGTTGCAGTGAGCCCCGAGCACCAGTCGCTGAATGTTTCCCGTCTGTGTGTTGCGTGTGTAAGTGTCTGGTCCTGGTCTGCGCTGCAGTTTGCGCTGCAGGATCTGAAGATTTTCACGATCTGCCAAATACTCCACGTGCACCCACTTTTTGTATTGTGCTGTATTGTATGCTACAAGAGAGCTTGTGAGTATGTGAGTGTGTATGTGTGTGTGTGTGTGTGTGTGTGTGTGCATGTGTGTGGGTGTGTGCGCGCGCGTGCGTGTTCTGATGCAATTCGTGGATCTGGGGCAGGGACATGTTGTTGCCTGTGCCCATCAGGCGCTGCACCAAAGGGCGAGCAGTTGGGGCTACTGACCGTCACGTTTTCCTTGTAGCAGAAAGGGGCCTAGTGCCGTGTCTGAACAGGTTTTGACGCTGCATCTGCCAAAGACCCAGTACACTCAGGCTGCCTTGACCAGTGCCCTGTTTGTCGCGTTGATCGTGCGTGTGTGTACTCCAGTCTGCATGCCCAGTGCGTGTACTATGGGTTACGAGGTTGCTGCTGTTTGTACCTTTGTTCTGGTCCTTTCACAACGGGGCTGGGTGGTGGGACCAGTCCAAGTAATATGCTGTTTGGTGCGCTTGTTGGGTGCCGTACCTGTGCATTCCTGCATACGGGCTGCATACTGGAGCTGCTGTCGAGCACCGTCCTGTATCCTTCGTTGCAGAAAGGCGCCGAGTGCGGTGTCCGATTGTGCTTTTGCCTTGACCACACATGATGAGGCAGAGTACATTCAGGCTGTGTTGATCCGTTGCCTGTTTGTCGCATACATTGTGTGTCTGTGTGTGCGCGCGCATGCGCTTGTGTGCAGCTTGGTGGCAGGTGGTTTCTCTTTTCTTTCGATTGTTGCTAACGATTTGAACTCAGTGAGGCCTAAGAGAGGTTGGTGTGGGCGGGGCTCTTCAATTTTAGCACCTGGCCCTAGCGGCCTCGGCATGGGCCCTTGGGATGGTGGGGGCTGGGATGGCGGGGAAGACAGCTGCTGTCACCTCACCTTATTTGACCTCGCCTTCTGAACTCCCCCCCCCCACCTATAACCCTCCGGGGGGTTATAGTATTCTTGATGAATGCCCGAGCCAAAGGGGGGGCTAATAGGTGGGGGGGGGGGGGGTTATAGGTCAGCCCTTTGTCCAATTTTGCTTTAGGCGCTTCACGCCATCTGTTGTATTTTCAGTTTCTGCTTATTTTCCCCTCATGGATATTGATATTGAAAAAGAAAAGGGCACAGCCCTCTTGGATGCAGATGTGGAAGAAGTAACTCGCAGCAAAGTATCCAGAAGTTCTGGCCCCCATGCTTTGCTGCACCGTCTCTTTGCACAGCTCTATCTTCGAAGTTGGGTTAGAAGGGGGGGCTATAGGTCCCCGGATGACTGAAAACAACGGAGGGGGGGGGTTATAGGTGGGGGGGAGGGTTATAGGTGGGGGGGGCTTAGGAGGATGGGAAAGGCTACTAGTTTGCCATCTCTACCCATAATAGAGCATAAAAAGCTTGCATCTTTGAGTTTTTGTCCTTGTGTGCTCTCCCTAGAGGCAATAACCATGCAAAATAGCTTAGGCTAGTTCGGTAAGTCCACCACGGGATTGGCGGAGACAAGGGTTGATCCCCAGGCCGGAATACAGCACCTTGGCGAAATTGTGCAGTGGAGACAGTCAAACCAATCTAGTGGGGACAATTGAACCAACCTGAGCACCACTTTTTACCACTTTTGTGCCCTTGTTCTGCATGTGAAAATGAGGCTAGAGGGGGCAACCTTGATGTTTTCCACATCATTTGGGTCCCAATGGACTTAGAAAGGAAGTTGGTTCATTGCTAGAGTCACGAGGTTAAGCTATCGTAGGCGTGCAAAACAAGCCAAAATGGCCCAACTAAGCTAATTGTATCAAAACCTGAAAAATTCATATCTCCGGCTTACCGGCTCGAAGTTTGATAAACCAAAAGCTAAATCTAGGTAGTTTTTGACACTCAACCCGATTATGAGCTACAAACTTCGGTGTATCAGATTGCCGAAATGGACGACCGGTGCTGCAAATCAGTGATTTGCGTTGTTTCCTACAAACACGTTTTTACGACATTATTAGGCTTCAAAACCCCTTATATTTGTGGTCTCAAATCCAATTTTTGTCAACTCTAGCTAGGTCTAGCTTTGGACAATCAAAATCAAAGATCCAAATGTCGGTGACCCCATAACAGCACGTGTGCACATTGAATAATAAATTGATAATTAATTTGGTGTTAAGGTTTCCTAGGATTTGAGGCCCGTGGCTCATATATGTTGTTATTTGGCATATAAACCTCACCATTGCACCTTCGAGTTGATTCCTTCTTCTTTTCACCCCCTGTTGACATTCACTGACTGGGAGTTCAAACCAGAGATAGGCAAAAATGAACTCTTCCAGTGACAGCGGGAAGGTAGAACAATGGTGGTTCTACTATATTGATGGTGGCTGGTAATTTGCAAAAATGGGAACGGGTGTGTGACACCCACCTTTTGATTGGTGCAGGTGAAGAGGATCCATGTTGTGTGTCTAACATGGTTTGTGATAGAGGGAGGGGGGGGGGGCACATCAAGTTCAGTTGTGGGACTTTGAAGGGCGGTGGTTGATTCTTTTTTGTAATATTTTCCACACCAAAGATTTTGGAAGCTTGGCACATGGGTGTGATGCTGCTCACCCAGTCTAGACCGTTCAACTAGATACACTGCTGGATTAAGGCTCCATCGTGCCATTGGAGAGAGATAAATTCTTGCATCGTGGCTACCGTAATGGCACCTTCCAAGGCACCCAACTGTTTAAAATGGCCCTTGACAACAAAAACGAAGGTGCATTCCTGAACTAGCATATTGAGCTGGTGAGTTTGAGGGGCAAGTGTCAAAGTCTTTGAGAATCGAAATCGAAACCCTGCACCTAGTCGATTCATAGCGTACTGGATACTTGCTCTCTGGGCTCCGGGGCCCCTACCCCTCTCCACACACGTGGCAAGGCTGCCCGTGGGGACCACAAATGAACAAGTACACCTATATTGCTCTTGCGGGTGGGTGTCGTGCAATACTTTTGTTGTTGTTGCGGCTTGACGAGGCAAATCCACACTCCAACAACTGCTTTGTTGCTCTGTTTGTCTGCCTTGCGTGTTTTTCTAGTGGGTGCATTTTTTTGGGGGCGTGAGTTGGAAGATCAGCAGCAAAAATTGAGGGTGGGGCGCAGGCTGAATGCTGCAATCTAGCCCAAGCAGACACTCCGCAAGGATATGATACCACACCGACACTCAACCCACACTCAACCCAGTGGCGTCGCTGGCAGTTTTCGTGTCTCTTTCCCGATGTGCACACCCATCCGTTGCCTTTTCTTGGTCTGTGGAGCTTGTTTTGGAAGGCTGCACGTACTGACCAGAGCACCGGCTCGATCCAAACCCTCACAAATTTATCTTGGTTCGTTGAATTGGGTCCCGTTTTGCGTAGTTATGGCCATTTTGGTCGTTTATGGGCAGTTTTTGGTTGTTGTCCACACATTGCAGCTACCGCAAATTGAATACATTGATGCACAATGAGCAACCACGGCCAAGTAAGGACATAAAGCGGGAGCGCCCCTCATCGACCAAGCCTACCAGGCGGGCGCATGCATGCGCGGGTAATTCCATACATAAAACGTGTATGGTTGTCCGGTTATTTTCGATGTTACACGTATTCCCACGACCATGGGCGGATGGTTCAAGAACACTTTATTGGCTCATGGCCCCCACCTCTACCCCACTGCATTCCACCCTCGTTGAAGGTCTGGCGACACACACACAGCCACACACCAATTCACAAATCCACACTCACAACCACACACACGTCTTGTTTGCGCAAGGCCATGGGAAAGCCAGCATTGAGCACACCTGATCCTGTCTTTTTGCTGAGGTCCCAATTCGGCAGAAGGGGTGGAACCATAGTACACAGGATGCCGACACTCACGTCTGCACGAACGTGCATGCCACGCCATAGCTACACATGGATCTCCCTCGTAAATAGTACACATTAAAAGCCTTCAACCCTCGTAAATAGTATAGGCGGATGAGCGACCAGCAGGCGCAACTGGTCACCCTGCACGGGGTGCCGGTCCCGCTGGCACGGGAGTTTAAGCAGCTCAGGGTCGGGGTACGCCTGGATCCGGAGAGAGGCACCGGACCGGTGCTCTAGGAGCGATTCCCGCGCGGGACCACCATTTTGCGGCGAGTGGGGTGCCTACCGACGTTCCGCATGCGGGAGGTGGCCATTGGTACGCTAGCCCTCGCCAAGGCAATGTACGGAGTGGAGCTCGCAGACGTCGGCTCCCGGGACGTGGCGCGGCTAGAGCTGGCCGCAGTCCGCGCCCTTTGGGGTCCCACGCGCACCTCGCGGGCGAAGGAGGTGCTTTGGGCGGTCCCAGTGCCGGGGCACCGGGTCTCCCCAATGTGGCGCCTCCAGTATTCGAGAGTACTGTGGCTGGCCCGCCAGGCGCGCACGCCAGGAGCCGGACAAGTGCTGGTCCAGGCAATAGTGGATGAAACCGACCGCCCGCCGGACACAGGACCAGTGGGCAGGGCCTTGCAGTCGGTCCGGCAACTGCGGTGGGAGGCCATGCACGGCTGGTGGGTGTGGCGCGTGCCGGGGCAGCGCGAACAGCTACACCTGGTCCTGGGGGACTGGGGCGAGGTATGCCACCGGGTGCGGGAGTCGCAGCGTTACACCGCTTTGGCGGCGCCGGAACGGCACCAACTAGCCACCTTTGGGGGGCTGGGGGCGGAGGTATGCAGGCCCGCCTGCACCCAGGGCATGACGGTGGCCAGCTCGGAGACGGAGCGCTCGCTGCTGCGAGCACTACAAGCCGGGGCGACGTGGACCGGGGCGCGGGTCCGAAAGCATCAAATTTCGGATTTAGCAGCCTGCCCCTATTGCGGCCCCCCCCCGGAGACGGAGGTCCACCTCCTATGGGACTGCCCGCGGTGGCACGCACAACGGGCCGCCTGGCTCCCGCTGGCGCAGGCCGAGGCAGCGCAGTTGCCGGCACTGGTCCTTCCGTTGGCGTGGCTGGTGTGCCCGCGCGCGACAGGCCTGTTACCGGCAGCATTGGTCCAACCAGAGGAGGTGGATCAGGCGGGGCGGCTCATGTACCACCTCCATGGCATGTATCCGGCGGTGCTATCGGCACGCATGGGAGCGGAAGTCGCGGCACGTCGAGACGCGGGCGCGGGCCCCTCGGTCTTTGCGATCGCGCGCAGACGCCCTCCCGATGCGCGCCGGGGCTACCCATGGGGACAACTGGGCGCGGGCCCACATCTCCCGGCGCCACCAACAGCGCCGCTGGCGTTGCGCGCCGGCCCGCCGCCGGGATGGCCGTGGGAGGCGTCCTTCGCGATGGCGCTCCTGCAGTGGGCTAGCCGACTGCGGTGGCTACCAAGGCAGGGCCATGTGACATACGTGGAGCGGGCCTTGGACTTCGAGGCCCACACGGAACGGGCTCTCCCGGCCCCCAGCGACCACCGGCTGCGGGGGGTCACGTTGCCGCTACGCACCAGGGGCCAGGTGCTGAAAATGGCCCTGGATGCGCTGCAGCCGCATTTGCAAGCAGGGGACCTACTACAAGGCAAGGAGGTGTGGATGGCCAAATCCCTTTTGCCGCTGGGGGGCTTCAGGTGTGTGGGGAGGGCGGCGCGCCCATTGTTCGCGTGCCTGGACGCCATGCTGTTCCAAATGCGCTAGTTGGAGGCGCACTGCCGCACGCTATGGACGCGGCGCCTGGCGCGGCCGGGAGTGGGGCGGCAGGATGTGTTCCTATTGGATTACCTCCCCCCGCTAGGACTAGGGCTGCAGCCACTGCGGCCCTTTCAGCGCTTGCCGCGCAGGCGGGTGCAGCGCGACCGGCAAGGGGCAGGAGGCGGGGGCGTGGGCCGCGTGGCTCCGCCGCCGCGGGTGGCCTTATATGCGTGACACCGGGCCCCGCCCTGTGCCGCCTGCGTGCAGCGGGGCGCCGAACACTGGTGTCAGCGGGCACACGAAGGGCACCGCATGGACGCGGCGCAAGCGCGCGTGGCGGCGCAAGCGCTGCGGGCTTGGCTGCAGCCCGCACAGCCGGCGGGGGCCGGCTCCGAGGCGGCGACCTAGGCCGCGCGGGGCTTGCCAAGCGCGCGCAAACGCCCCCGCTCGCGGTCTCCCTCACCATCGCGTGTGACGCGACGAGCGCGCCCAGCAGAGCACGAGTGCGCGCGCCGCCCGGAGGAACCCTCAGCCCCCCCCCCCCCCAAGCATCTCTAGGGTGGGGGGCCACAGCCTAAGCGGCTCCGGTATGTTAAACGAGCGGGGAGGGCTCAGGCATCCCTTCCCACCCTCCCCGCTCCTCCCAGGGGGAACCGCCGGGCACCGGGGGGCACACGGGGTGCAGGCGTCACGCGCGCCGGCAGGGCGCCCGGGCGGACACACACGCGTGGGGGGGGTACAACCGCGACCTCATCCCCCCCCCCCTCCCGAGGGCTGGCGGATATTTTTGGGGACATCTCCCCCCGGCTTACGGCGGCTCGGGTGGGGTCATCAGCCAACGGGGAGGGCATTGACCCCCCCCCCCCCCCGGGGGCCGCGGGTCCCCCCCAAGGGGGGGGGGCAGGATCAGGGGACGGCGGTCGACCCCCACCCCCATCCCTCGGGGGGTGGCGCATAGGGGGCGGAGGCGGCGACCTCCGCAGCACAGGTGGAGCAAGACCTGCCCTCCCCCCTAGGGGCCGTGCCGGGGCAACCAAGGCCCCCACAGAAAAGGGTAAGCGGGTGGGGGGGAAACGAACAGGGCAGCCACGGCGCCCTATGCAGACACTGTGTGATGAGCACCGGGCCCCGGCGTGCAGTCATGCAAGGGGCACAGGGGGTGCGGCACTGCTGTAGCCGCCACCACGAGGGGAATCCCAGGGTGCTGGGGGGGGGGGGGGGGGCGTCAACGGTGTTTGCCGGTTCAGGGGGGGGGGGGGGTTGCAGCAGCAACTGGGCACTATGCCCTTTGGAGGGCTGGAGCGCGCACCGGCTCCCTCGTCCGGGGGGAGGGGGAGGGGGTACAGCAGAGCCGGGAGCAGCAGTGCTGCCGCGCGGGGGCACGCTGGAGCCGCAGCGCGGCCACGGGAGGGCCTCAGAGGAGGGCACATAACCCGAGGCGGACGTCCTTCCGCCGCGCCGCGACACACCGGGGGGCCAGGGGAGGGATAGGGCAGGCCACAGGCAGGCTCTAAACCGCTAACCCCGAACCCTCCCGTCGCAAGAGCGGCCAGGACATTAAAAGCCTTCAACCCTTGTAAATAGTACAGATCACACACAACCACATACACACACCGTTCACAAACACACACACACACACACACACACACACACACACACACACACACACACACACACACACACACACACACACACACACACACACACACACACACACACACACACACACACACACACACACACACACACACACACACACACACACACACACACACACACACACACACACACACACACACACACACACACACACACACACACACACACACACACACACACACACACACACACACACACACACACACACACACACACACACCACACACACACACACACACACACACACACACACACACACACACACACACACACACACACACACACACACACACACACACACACACACACACACACACACACACACACACACACACACACACACACACACACACACACACACACACACACACACACACACACACACACACACACACACACACACACACACACACACACACACACACACACACACACACACACACACACACACACACACACACACACACACACACACACACACACACACACACACACACACACACACACACACACACACACACACACACACACACACACACACACACACACACACACACACACACACACACACACACACACACACACACACACACACACACACACACACACACACACACACACACACACACACACACACACACACACACACACACACACACACACACACACACACACACACACACACACACACACACACACACACACACACACACACACACACACACACACACACACACACACACACACACACACACACACACACACACACACACACACACACACACACACACAACACACACACACACACACACACACACACACACACACACACACACACACACACACACACACACACACACACACACACACACACACACACACACACACACACACACACACACACACACACACACACACACACACACACACACACACACACACACACACACACACACACACACACACACACACACACACACACACACACACACACACACACACACACACACACACACACACACACACACACACACACACACACACACACACACACACACACACACACACACACACACACACACACACACACACACACACACACACACACACACACACACACACACACACACACACACACACACACACACACACACACACACACACACACACACACACACACACACACACACACACACACACACACACACACACACACACACACACACACCACACACACACACACACACACACACACACACACACACACACACACACACACACACACACACACACACACACACACACACACACACACACACACACACACACACACACACACACACACACACACACACACACACACACACACACACACACACACACACACACACACACACACACACACACACACACACACACACACACACACACACACACACACACACACACACACACACACACACACACACACACACACACACACACACACACACACACACACACACACACACACACACACACACACACACACACACACACACACACACACACACACACACACACACACACACACACACACACACACACACACACACACACACACACACACACACACACACACAACACACACACACACACACACACACACACACACACACACACACACACACACACACACACACACACACACACACACACACACACCACACACACACACACACACACACACACACACACACACACACACACACACACACACACACACACACACACACACACACACACACACACACACACACACACACACACACACACACACACACACACACACACACACACACACACACACACACACACACACACACACACACACACACACACACACACACACACACACACACACACACACACACACACACACACACACACACACACACACACACACACACACACACACACACACACACACACACACACACACACACACACACACACACACACACACACACAACACACACACACACACACACACCACACACACACACACACACACACACACACACACACACACACACACACACACACACACACACACACACACACACACACACACACACACACACACACCACACACACACACACACACACACACACACACACACACACACACACACACACACACACACACACACACACACACACACACACACACACACACACACACACACACACACACACACACCACACACACACACACACACACACACACACACACACACACACACACACACACACACACACACACACACACACCACACACACACACACACACACACACACACACACACACACACACACACACACACACACACACACACACACACACACACACACACACACACACACACACACACACACACACACACACACACACACACACACACACACACACACCACACACACACACACACACACACACACACACACACACACACACACACACACACACACACACACACACACACACACACACACACACACACACACACACACACAACACACACACACACACACACACACACACACACACACACACACACACACACACACACACACACACACACACACACACACACACACACACACACACACACACACACACACACACACACACACACACACACACACACACACACACACACACACACACACACACACACACACACACACACACACACACACACACACACACACACACACACACACACACACACACACACACACCACACACACACACACACACACACACACACACACACACACACACACACACACACACACACACACACACACACCACACACACACACACACACACACACACACACACACACACACACACACACACACACACACACACACACACACACACACCACACACACACACACACACACACACACACACACACACACACACACACACACACACACACACACACACACACACACACACACACACACACACACACACACACACACACACACACACACACACACACACACACACACACACACACACACACACACACACACACACACACACACACACACACACACACACACACACACACACACACACACACACACACACACACACACACACACACACACAACACACACCACACACACACACACACACACACACACACACACACACACACACACACACACACACACACACACACACACACACACACACACACACACACACACACACACACACACACACACCACACACACACACACACACACACACACACACACACACACACACACACACACACACACACACACACACACACACACACACACACACACACACACACACACACACACACACACACACACACACACACACACACACACACACACACACACACACACACACACACACAC